>OZ010574.1:68258180-68333180 GCA_963932145.1 Acanthosepion lycidas | reverse complement strand
AGCTATGGGTTAATTAGTAAGACTTGGATCACTAAAACATTATTATCTCTAAAAATTAAATATAATTGCGTACACAATATTTACATTCCGGTATTAAATAACCCACAGATGTTGATATACCGTAAAAAAAATACTCTAGTGTAATATGCCGTTGAGAGATTATAATGAGCAGAAAACATAATAATAATAATAATAATAATAATAATAATAATAATAATAATAATAATAATACATAATCTCACTATAGTGATTGGTAAATATGTTGCGCATTAAACCTCCCTCGCAAAGAGAATTGATGGGAATATAAGACATCACAAGTCGTACAGAATGAAGAGGTTACCATGCTTTGGAATTATAGTGTTCAGAATGATAGAGAAAAGTAATTGTGAAAAATCCATGCCGAAACGTTTTGTCTTCTGATGATAGTCGGCAAAAATACATCTTTGAAAGTGTTTGAAAAACTAAAGAAATGCAAGTGCTCGAGACAGAAATCAGTAGAATAAAGCATCTGACTACACTAAAACTACCTGTTGCTACTGGGATTTTAGGAATTATATGTGTAATATCACATTATTAAAATTATTATTATTATTATTATTATTATTATTATTATTATTATTATTATTATTATTATTATTATTATTATCTTATTTCCTTTGATTTCTGAGGTGTACTCATTTCTTTCCTGGTCCCGAACAGAGGCCTAAGGTCAGAAATTGCATTATGTCATTTTCCACAAGCAATTAGAAAAAAGATACACATACATTTTACAAAGATAAAGCCCTACGTAAGGTGTGGGCTGTAATGGTGAGAACAGTTTTTTTTTTGTATTTCTTTAAGTCATGGGCTACCAGGAATCTCTTCAATGAGTCTATTGGAATCTTTTTCAATCGATCCTAGGGCTTCAACTACGACTGGAATTGTTGATGTTCTCATATGCTACATATTATTATTATTATTATTATTATTATTATTATTATTATTATTATTATTATTATTATTATTATTATTATATCATCTCATTATATTGGTAAATGTGTCGCGTATTCAACCTCCTTCACAAAGAGAATTGGTTGGAATATAAGACGCCACAAGTTGTACAGAATGAAGAACTTACCACGATTAAATAATATCAATGTTTCATTTTTTTTACCCTAGAGTTAGAGGTAATGTAAATGGTTTTGTATGTCAACACAGAATGTAAAATACAGTTGTTATCCCAAAAGGATAAACTAGGAGTCTATCCACAGAAATTAAGTCTTGTGGAATATGAAAGATCTCGTCCATTACGAACTTCCGGAACATGGAAGGGCCTCACTCTAGATGTTTATTTTCGGCGACTCAGTAGAATAACAGAACATTATGTCGAAAGTGCCTTGCTTTGGTAAACAGAAATAGCGTTGTTGTCTAGCATGACAATGCAATTAAACGCTGTCAAGAAAGGATGGAAGGCGGGGAAGTCCTACATCGTTGCCACAAATCAAATTTAACATTAACAGATTTTCATTTGTTTCGATCACTTGAAAATTTCATATATGGAACAACATTAAGAAAACAGAGAAGTTGAAAATAGACTATCAAACATTTTTCAGGGTAAACCTCAGATTTCTTAAAATCTTTTATGTGCCGCGTCCTTTCGGGACATGATATCCATTGACATAAGCCCATCAGGTACGTAGCTCGCTGCCTTCCACTATCTCTCTTGCCCTCAATATGCGCTGTGAGGCTAAAGTTTTCCGATCCCTCCTGCCAAGGAATGACAGTTTTCTTTTTTTCTGATTTTGATGCCATTTTCGTTAAGACTTAATAATTGCTTACTCGTACCGTTCATGGAATTTTCAGGATCCTTCTGAAGGATCACGTTTCTGCTGTCTCCAGTGTTCTTCTCGTCCGTTTGGGGATTGTCCAGCATTAACTGCGACATGAGAGGACGAGTAGTACATAGAAATCTCTTTTCATCGTTTCGAGCAACATTTTCTTCCGTTGCTCAGCAACTTGCTTAGTTTTTTGAATACCTCTTTCAAAACAAACACTTTCTTTTCATTGGTAGTCGGATCCGATAAGGTAATTTAATTTAGAATTAAATTTATCCTCAAAAATCCGAATGCATTTTCATTACATATAATTTTGTCTTTTCTTCCAACCTGGAGAAGCCGTCGTTTAAAAGGTTTTCCACTTTGTCTCATTCTCTCTCACTATCCCTCACCCCCTCTCTCTCTCTTTACACACACACATATATATATATATATATATATATATATA
This sequence comes from Acanthosepion lycidas, assembly GCA_963932145.1. Lineage (NCBI taxonomy): Eukaryota > Metazoa > Mollusca > Cephalopoda > Sepiida > Sepiidae > Acanthosepion > Acanthosepion lycidas. Next base: position 68,330,918 of record OZ010574.1, on the reverse strand, counting down.
TATATATATATATATATATATATATATATATATATAGTCCTGAGTATGACGATAAATTACATCTGGCAGTAAGGCCTCTCATCGGGAGATCGGAGATTTTAAAGTCTGTGGAACGACCTCTTAATTTCTGTTGTTCCCGGGTTCATTCTGAGTTCTGAGTGGTAGCAACTGTTGAGATCCCAGTTAGGGGCAAATAGTGAATCCCAAAAGAAAGATCAAACACTATGATAGTATAAAAGTACATTTGTATAGTAAAAATTCTAGTAGTACATTTTTATATATAAAAAGAAATTAGCAACAATACATATTTAAGGTAAAATACACCAATACATTTGTAAAGCAAAATGGCCAACAAAACATTTTATCTGTAGTTGAAGGCATACAATTGCGCTCAAAATATTTCCACTTCGGCCTTAAATAACTCATAGACGTTGATATGCAACTAAATAAAATCAACTAAATAACTCACATGAAAGAATCCTTTAATCCATGTAATATGCTACATTTTTTTAAAGGACTCAAACTGTATTCCAAAATATAACTTCAACAAAACTAGAACACAAAACTCATATCCCCACCTCTAGTAATTATATTCACACAAACATGTATATGCACAAATGCTGAGTATCATCTACCATGTATTCAAGTGTAAAAGCAGAATAACATATATCTTATTTTTATTACTTCAAAGCTCCCAAGAAAATTAAATTTCCGGCAATAAATAACCCATAGGAAGTTGCTGATATGCCGTTAAACAAACAAATAAAATCACACAAAACCCTCCCATATATATATATATATATATATATATATATATATATATATATATATATATATATATTAATGCATGTTTCATTAAATAATATAGTTTTGTCTATTTATTTTAAGTAAATTCTTTTCGTATTGTCGAATAAGCTTTTTAGCATTATCATTGAAACACGAAAGAAAATCACTATGTTTATACATGTTTTCCTGTTAATCCTGTCTAAACTTTCGGCTTACATAAGCCATCATCTGAGATTACAAGTACATTACAATAAATTAAATAATAAATTATATAACATAGATGTTTTTTTTTTTTTTGTTTTTTTGTTTTAGAATGGTTATGCGGACATTGCAACAATGATAGTTTGTTTTGTTTGAATGGAAGATTTCTATGCAACGATAAATTTATGCATATGAAACGCAGGAAGAAAATATAGCATTGTGGTTCATGACTTCACGTGAGAATGAAAATGAAGAAAAGTGTTATGCATGGAAAGCTGTTGGCATAAACCAATAGCCCTTGTTATCAACTATAAGCATTGTCCATTTCATAATGTCAATTGTTTACATTTGATACGCCATGAGCAGATATGAATGTACGTGAGAGATTCATGGAAGATTGAAGTTTAAATACAGCAAATTCGAATTTGTTAACCGAAGGCTTCTCTATGGCCAAATCGGTAAAGGCACGTCAAGCTAAATGACGATTCAGTATATAATGCAGGTTCGAATACTGTCCTCCAACAGTATTCGAACCTGCAGGTTGGTAAATGTTGTTTAATAGTGTTTATTATAAAAACAGAGCATTTACTTAAATATTTGTATCTATATAAAAGAATATATCAACATTAAAATCTCTCTCTCTCTCTCTCTCTATATATATATATATATATAGAGAGAGAGAGAGGTAGATAGAAAGAGTGTTTGTGAGTGAATAAATATATGATAATATGGAGGTTAAATGAGCTGAAAGTTTAATCGTTGACACAAATTTAACATGACAATATATTTTTTCTGATTTGTATTGTAAAATTAATTCGTTATGGATTTATAGTAAATATTAGATATCTAATAGTTCTATTCTGTTTTACTAATGTTCCCTTTATTTCATGATCATCAACGATATCTTTCCTGATTGTTAATTTCTATAGTAAAACTAGTTACAGTGCACTTATAGTTAATATGAACATATATCTAACACTATTTTGTCTGTAATGCTTACATTTTCCTCATTTCTATGTTAAAAATCATTTGCAACATGGTTATTACAAATATTTTCACATTATATATATATATCTAATAGCCATATTTTGTCGTGCTTTCATTTTTGACCATAGAAAATATCCTTTTCCTGATTTTCACTACTTGATATTCTGATGATTTTTTCTAAAAGAAAACATTAAATCAGGAATTACAAACTTCAGTTTTTAATTATAAATATGGAAGATGATTTTAACTGGTGGATTAGATGTATTTTGAACTGGGTACATATTTTATTACTTACTTAAAATTAGCGACAACAAATTTTAATTAAAATAAAGTCAATAACTCTGCTGCCTACCGGCGTCAATTATCTATGACAATAAGGTATCTCCCTCCTTTGTGCTTGAGAGTCCAGTGACCTTTATAGATCCAATATGTAAAGATGCTTAAAGCAAACAATGGAGGTTGTAAAAGTAATTTAAAAAACGACGCATTTACATTGATAAAGTGTATCATAGACAAATAAGTTTTATCGGCGACGTAGAATAATTCGTAATTGAAGACCTGTCAGTCACGCATGCGTACAAATTACCTCTGTAAAGTTATCATAGCTACTCAAATGTTCGGGACATATTGGTTCATCTGCCTATTGGAAGGACAACGGAAAACGTCATAGCTGCAAAACAGTGAAAACAATTTCGTAATTTCAGTTGAAATTATCAACCAATTGGTTAATTCCTGATATTCAAATTCTGTCCTAGTTACAAAACAGTTTTTCCTGTTTTGAAACTTCTGGTGAAAGCATCGATATTTCGTTACATTGGTTACTGCTTGCTATTCAAATTAAGGTCAGGCAACACTGTTCTAGTTACAAAACAGTTTTTCCTGTTTTGAAACTTCTGGTGAAAGCATCGATATTTTGTTACATTGGTTACTGCTTGCTATTCAAATTAAGGTCAAGCAACACTGTTCTAGTTACAAAACAGTTTTTCCTGTTTTGAAACTTCTGGTGAAAGCATCGATATTTCGTTACATTGGTTACTGCTTGCTATTCAAATTAAGGTCAAGCAACACTGTTCTAGTTACAAAACAGTTTTTCCTGTTTTGAAACTTCTGGTGAAAGCATCGATATTTCGTTACATTGGTTACTGCTTGCTATTCAAATTAAGGTCAGGCAACACTGTTCTAGTTACAAAACAGTTTTTCCTGTTTTGAAACTTCTGGTGAAAGCATCGATATTTCGTTACATTGGTTACTGCTTGCTATTCAAATTAAGGTCAAGCAACACTGTTCTAGTTACAAAACAGTTTTTACTGTTTTGAAACTTCTGGTGAAAGCATCGATATTTCGTTACATTGGTTACTGCTTGCTATTCAAATTAAGGTCAAGCAACACTGTTCTAGTTACAAAACAGTTTTTACTGTTTTGAAACTTCTGGTGAAAGCATCGATATTTCGTTACATTGGTTACTGCTTGCTATTCAAATTAAGGTCAAGCAACACTGTTCTAGTTACAAAACAGTTTTTACTGTTTTGAAACTTCTGGTGAAAGCATCGATATTTTGTTACATTGGTTACTGCTTGCTATTCAAATTAAGGTCAGGCAACACTGTCCTAGTTACAAAACAGTTTTTCCTGTTTTGAAACTTCTGGTGAAAGCATCGATATTTCGTTACATTGGTTACTGCTTGCTATTCAAATTAAGGTCAAGCAACACTGTTCTAGTTACAAAACAGTTTTTACTGTTTTGAAACTTCTGGTGAAAGCATCGATATTTCGTTACATTGGTTACTGCTTGCTATTCAAATTAAGGTCAAGCAACACTGTTCTAGTTACAAAACAGTTTTTACTGTTTTGAAACTTCTGGTGAAAGCATCGATATTTCGTTACATTGGTTACTGCTTGCTATTCAAATTAAGGTCAAGCAACACTGTTCTAGTTACAAAACAGTTTTTCCTGTTTTGAAACTTCTGGTGAAAGCATCGATATTTTGTTACATTGGTTACTGCTTGCTATTCAAATTAAGGTCAGGCAACACTGTCCTAGTTACAAAACAGTTTTTCCTGTTTTGAAACTTCTGGTGAAAGCATCGATATTTCGTTACATTGGTTACTGCTTGCTATTCAAATTAAGGTCAAGCAACACTGTTCTAGTTACAAAACAGTTTTTACTGTTTTGAAACTTCTGGTGAAAGCATCGATATTTCGTTACATTGGTTACTGCTTGCTATTCAAATTAAGGTCAGGCAACACTGTTCTAGTTACAAAACAGTTTTTCCTGTTTTGAAACTTCTGGTGAAAGCATCGATATTTCGTTACATTGGTTACTGCTTGCTATTCAAATTAAGGTCAAGCAACACTGTTCTAGTTACAAAACAGTTTTTCCTGTTTTGAAACTTCTGGTGAAAGCATCGATATTTCGTTACATTGGTTACTGCTTGCTATTCAAATTAAGGTCAAGCAACACTGTTCTAGTTACAAAACAGTTTTTCCTGTTTTGAAACTTCTGGTGAAAGCATCGATATTTCGTTACATTGGTTACTGCTTGCTATTCAAATTAAGGTCAAGCAACACTGTTCTAGTTACAAAACAGTTTTTACTGTTTTGAAACTCCTGTTGAAATTATCAACCAGTTGGTTAACAAGCGGCTGACTCATCTCCATCCTGCAAATTGTAAAATCAACCATGATTAAAAAGAGAGGATATTTATATGGATTGAAATGAAGACCAGTCAGTCACGCATGCGCGAATGTTATTGACATTTTACTTTTATTTTCGCAGTGATTATTGTTTCATTCCCGCTCCATTCCATCGTCAGAATCTCTTGTTTCAATATTTGAGAATAAATTAAAGTTAGGGTATGTTTAATTCTACGTGTAATACCGAAAAGTGCGAGTAACTTATCGGTAAGTGAAATCGGCGATCCGATTTCAATTTAATTGCAAGTCAGCTGCGTTCGCTTTCCAACTAATGTCTTTGCGAAGGGACTCTTCTCACCACAGTTAGGATTTAAATATCAGTGAAGACTAGACTCTGTAGCTTTGGCTGGCAACCTCTGTAAGAGAAGGAAAACTCTGAATTAAGAACTGTGGTGAAGGTAACAGGATACGACTCACTGTTTTTCTAAAAGAAAAGGCAGAATATAATAGATAATAAAGCAAAGGAAAATGTGGAGATCTATGACCGCATACGCTCTTATTGGACATGCTATTGAAGGAAAAAATAATACCACAGCTTAAATAGTTACGTTTTAACAAATGGACCGACGTGTTTTTAAAAGTGTTAATAAATAATGCCTGTCGTATCTGCAAATGAAAACTGAATATTGTAGAGTAGTAGATATAATAACAATATTTTTTCTGGGGTTGCAGTTAATTCGCCACAAAGAATAGATAGACCACGGGCAAGTGTCAAACGCATAAAAATATAAGCAGATGTATGCGCACACTTCTAGATTTGTCGAAAATCAGTACAACCATTCCTCACTTAACGATCAGGTCAAATTACAACGACATGTTTGCAAAAACGTGTTGGTCGCTAAGTGAAAAATTATACTTGACAGCTATTTCTGGCATGTTCGGATGAAGTCTCCGCTAGGATACCTAGACTTTCGTAGTACAATTGTAGTACAATGGATATCGGCTCGGAATGAGAAAATAGAGTGCCGAGTTCAAGTTCCAGTCGTGATGAATCATATTCACTTAGGCGCAAATACCCTTGGGAAAGGTATGAATCCAGCTATAAAAATAGCAATACAGATTGGGTCCTATAATCTTGGTTGGCAACCTAATGCGGGAAAATCTTCCTCGTCAGTCATGAATCAAAAGAGACATGATTGGCCAAGCGTGTATCATTTATGGCATTTAACTGACTAGAATAGAGGAAGGGTTTTATCAATACACATTTGACTTAGCTAGATAAAACTGTAGGTTCTATACAACAGTTTATTTTCTCGTACTTTTAGCTTGTGGTACTATCTACTGGTTGCCTGCTTTCTAGCCAATTTAGATGTTCAAAAATTTAAATGCAATGTCAATCATTACCGCCTGTCTTTTTTATTACTTTTATCATATTGTTCTCAATCCCTAGTAACGTTTCTTTATATGTATTATTCTTTCACACTCAGTAACCCCTTGTGTTTTAGTGGCTTTACTGCCTTGCATGGGGTGATAAGAGTTAAAAAAAAATAAAATGCTGCAGGTGTAATGGGATTGTGTAAACCGTTTTCAGTCACATTTCCACGAATTCTAATATTTCAAATTTTGTCCTGAACTCTTGTAATGATTATTTTTTAAGCGTAGCTTAGATGTGGTACAAGACCGAAAGTTTGGGGTAACTAGTGAGGATCAAACTCACTTTTGTCTCAACTGATCTAGCGAAACAAGCTTGCTAATCATTACACCACACCTAGGTGTCCATGGATCTCTCTAATCTAGTGTACTGAACAGTAAATGTAATAAAGAAAATTGAATATCAGCCTTGTGCAGTGCTTCCTTTTGCATACTGTAAATACAGTGCAAGTAATTTTTTATATTTATTTTGTTAATCGGGGTAGATTGGGGGCGGGCAAGAGGAACAGAGGAAAACAACTCATAATATATTAGTGTACAAAATGAGGAAGGAGGGCTTGGAAAAATACTGAATGCAAGAGACAGGAAATCAACGTGTCACATATTTAGTGCACATAACGAGGAAGAAAAGCTTGGAAAATATGATACCCACTCAGCAGATTGAAAGCAAAGGGGAATAGAAATAAACAACGCGTAGCATAGATAGGGCAAACAATGAGGAAGAAGGTCTTGGAAAATCTGATACTCACGGGCCGTATTGAAGGAAGAACAGAGGAAAACAACGCATAACATACTTAAGGCACATAAAGAGGACGGAAGGCTTGGAGAATATTATCCTCACGGGACAGACTGAAGATAAGAGGGACCAAGGAAAACAACGCATAACATACTGAGGGCACATAATGAGGTAAAATGGCTTGGAAAATCTGATACTTATATGGCAGATTGAAAGCAAGAAGGACAAAGGAAATCAACGCATAATATATTAAGTGAGCTGGACTAAATAGATGAGGGAACAAGTATTTTTTAAAGCGTTTCACCCTAAGCAAGGAGGGAAGCCACTTGCACAGAAGGGGTTACAGAGAGTTGGAGCGAGAGCAAAGAGGAGTGATAGAGGAAAGGATGAAGAGAAGGATAGGGGATAGATCAGGGCATCTGGAGACATCGATTGACATTACATTTGAATAGTTGGAGATTATAGCTATCAGGGAAACAGGAACAGGAAAGAGAGTTCCACGGGCGAGAAGTGCGAGACATGAAGCTATTGGAGTAGAAGTGACGGCTACATTTAACAGTTTCGACAGTGAAAGGGTGAGAGCGGGATGCTAGCCTCGTAGGTTTCTTGAACTCATGAAGTCTGGGAACCAGCGAATGCAGCTCCTCGGAGCAATTGCCATGAAAGTATTTGTAAAAAATACAGAGAGGGGCGACGGCACGTCTGTGAGAGAGCGACTGCAGACGAGATGCCAGATCAGGGCCAATTATATTGCATATCCGTCTCTGGATTTTAACAAGGACCTTCAGACAAACAGAAGGGGCTCCAGACCATATATGGCAGCAATACTCTATGCAAGGGCGAATGGTTGATTTATAAATTTAAAGGATCGATTCCGGCGAGAAAAAATTCCTGGCCCGGCACAGGGATCCAACTTCCCTTGCGGTGGACGAAGCTATTGACTCAATGCATTTGTTCCATCTCAGGTCAGCAGTCAATGTAAGACCGAGCAGTCTTAAAGAGGACATCTCTTGGAGTTGAGCGTCAGACATTCTAATGTAGGTGGTAGCAGGGATGGTTCTCTGTGGTGAGTAATAGAGAACAGTTTTGTTTTTGAGGCATTAAAGTTAACCAGCCAATTCCTGTCCAGTCTAGAACCGATTTGACGTTCTTTCCGAGACAAACGGCCAGGTTAGCTTTGTTAGCGACACTACATTTGTTTTTGAGGCGTAGGTGCCTACTTGGAAATCTATGACGTCAGGAAGATCGTTAATTAAGATAAGGAACAGAGTAGGGCCTAGGAAGGAACAGGGTAGGGCCTAGGAAGGAACAGGGTAGGGCCTAGGAAGGAACAGGGTAAGGCCTAGGAAGGAACAGGGTAGGGCCTAGGAAGGATAAATACCAGAAAAACAAAATTTATTAAAAGCTAATAAGGCCAGGAAATTGTGGAGAGTCACGATCCTCTACGTCCTGCAGAGACAAGGCACGTAAAGAAAAAGATAGTTGGTCGTAAATTCGTTGGCCGTTAAACAGGTAAATTGTTAAGTGAAGAGTGACAGTATTAACGCGAATTAATTTCACATGTAGTTTTGACATTTATCAGGTTTAATTTAGTACGGTTAAAGAGCATATAGTGGACAAAGCTCAGTTTTACACAGTAGGGGAAATTTTCTAATAGGTATTTGTAAAATTTACCAGACTTCAGCTAAAGGTTAAATTTTTTAACAATCTGAAAGAATCAGATTGACTTTCAATGGATTGCAGCATAACTCCATAATCAACTGTATTTTCGCGAATAGGAATTTGTTGATGAGGACTACAGGCTCAATACGAATGCCTACATCAAGTTCTTTGAGGAGGTAGTGCTTCCCTGAGTCAATAGAGTGGTTGCTGGAAGACCCTATATCTGGAAACAGGTCTCTGTACCATGCCAAACAAGCAGAAGAACTCAGTGATAGTTATCAGACTATTTCTGCAACTACATCACCCGTTACGTTTGGCCATCTAACCCCCCACACTGAAACCACCTTGATTATTATGTGTGGTGCAGTTGAGCGAGAGACCAAAAAAATTCTTTTAATACTCAAAGATAAACTGAAGACAAACATTATGGCAGCATTCACTAACTTTAAACAAAGAGACCGCCCAGAAAAATTGCAGATTACGAAGTCGTCTGGAAACCATTGTTGAACCAAATGGCGATTTTATTTAATAAATTTATATTTTCGTATTTGACGACGTTTTTGTGTAATTTTGGTAAGTATATCTTTTAAAATGAGATGCCGGTGTTATTTTCATTTTGCGCAATTTCGACGACAATTTATCCATCGCCTCCTCTATATTCAGTGCAGTTTATTAATAATTTCACCGCAAGCAAAGTGATAAGGCCATTAATACGTATGGGCTTACTGGTAGTGAAAGAGAATAAAATGACTTTAGATGTAACCTTAAACTCAATCCTAAACAGGAAACTAGGGATTACGCTCTGCTCCTGATGATAGGCCAACCTATCTACTCCTACTGAGGAAAAATAAATATTAAATAAAATTTAGAAGTTTAGACGGAGACATTAAAAGTATAAAGTTGAAGAAGATATTAGTATGAACCGGAAACACTATCTTAAGCAGGAAACAAAGAATAAACCTCTACACTCGTTCAAAAGAGAGCTGAGGTGTGTGAACCGGACAATAGGCCAATTTGTCTACTCCTATTGGGAAAAAATAAATCTCTATCTATAAAAGGCAGGATGTGTGTGTGTGTGTGTGTGTGTGTGTGTGTGTGTGTGTGTGTGTAACGAATGCACGGCCGCAATTTTCGACGGATTTGCACCAAAATTTACATGCACATGGTCCAAGTTAGCGGGAAGGCCAGGACCGACTTTGCATTTCCCAACTCCCATCTATAGTGGAAATAATCGATTTTTTCATGCTTCTACGCCAGTTTTCATGTAGTTTGCGGCCATTTTCTACTGACCAGAGTGAGAGCCTATAGCTGGCTACCACGAATAGGCAGGAATAATCTACTGGCCGACGTGAGAGCCAACAGCTGATTGACACGAATGTTAACTAGCATGAAAAAAAAATCGGTAGCTGCATTCGTCACAAGTGGGAAAAATTTAAATCTGCATAGCACTTTACTTCAATTGGCTCTTTCGGTGGCTTAAACTCAACGTTGATTCTGATTCCGCAGAACTGCGTTGGGTGTGAAAAAGTATTTGTTGTTAATATTCTTTTTTCATTCGGTTTTTCCAGTTACTAGTCCTTTTTTAAAGCTGATTGTTTTGTGTTCATTTTGTTTAGTTCTTTTTTCGTAACCGATTTAATGTTTAGTATAGAGCTCAGAAAAAAATTTGCAGTGTGAGATAGGCAAGAAGTAAGGTATGTAACAACATCAGCACGGCAAAGGGCACTTCTTTAAAGGCAAGGAAGGGCAAAAATATTTTAAGTTAAGTGATAGCGATTGCTGTATGAGTCGTACGATTTTTGAATCAAGTAGTAAATAAAATTTCTGAGTTTATTGTTGTAGTCTTTAGAAGGAAACGTAAACCCAATACTAAACAGAAAACAAGGGATTAACCTCTTATCCTGTTCAAAAGACCGAGGGAGTGCGAACTGGACGATAGGCAAAGCTATCTACTCCTATTAAATGTAGCACTTATGATTTTCTTCAACTTATTTTAAAGACCTTGATTATAACGGTAATAAATTCACTATCTACACAACCCTGATCATGACTCACGAATGTCGAAAGCTCGTACATGACAGTTATATTGAGTTTGCTATACAGGAGGGCAGATATCATGTAACTGTTTATTACACTTTTTCTTGCTTCTAGTGAAGTTTTTTTTTCTTTTTCTTAATATTTTACTTATGTTTTGGAATGTTATTTCGCTAGCCCTATGCGCCTTCAGATTTCAGTGTCGCACTTTCCGTCCTCTGTTTTAAATATAGGGAAAAACAATATCTTTGTCCAAAGATAAAATACTTTTCAGTCTATAATTTTTAGATACTAATGTCCTTCTAATAAACTTGAATAAAGATAGCGATAATTAACGTCATTTTGTTTTTATTTTTATTTTGTTTCATAGTTATATCTTATACAGAAAGGAAGTTATTAAAGATATAAATTTCAAAAAGACTTCATCAACACTATTTAACGGAAGAACGTACAGAACAGTAATCTGTAAATTGTAATAATAAAATGAAGCCTGATATCTTTCTCGTGTTAATGTCCAGTGTGCAAGCACAAACGTTATTAGTAGATCAAGGATATGTGTTTCTGGATCCTTTTAAAAGTGATTTCTAATTACAGATTTTTTCAAACCAAGCTAGCCTCACAAAAATTAAAGGGAATGAATTAAGTCAAATCCCATGACAGATGTATACGCCGGCCGATTGATTGAAGCAGAAGACAATTTAGATGTCGCGACTCGACAGGATGATAATATCCGAATCTTTTTTTTTCTGCTAACTGGCGCCAACGAGACATTGAAAGAAGCAATTCGACGGCAGACGCTTACGGCAGACAGGGAAATGTGGAAAAGTTAATGGCAGCAAAAAGAAAATGGGAGAAGGATCTGCCTTCAAAGCATAAAGAAATTTTCCGTTGCATAACATGATTTTCTGATTAAGGCTGGTTGAATTTGGCGAATGGTTAACGGATTTTTCTCTGCTTCAACAGCGGCACACAGAAACTTTGATAAATACGAGAAAAAAAAATGATAGTCAAAGGATGGCTGACAGAAAGGAAACAGTAATGCTTTTATCACATTCGGTTCGCTTCATAGATTTCGCTATTAGGTTAAATTAAGATAACAATGCATTCGATTGCACATTCCTGCGTTTGATACCCGACTAAACAATGCGCTTAGTTGACTGTCAAATTTTCGATGTTCGTATTTTCACAGATTTAGTTTTTCGCATCATTTCAGAACTGCGGCTTTTACAAGAACCTGCTGATCGTGTATTATTCGTGCGTAAAGAGACGTCGACGGACTGATTTCAAATTGAGGCCTCGTCTGTTGCATTCCCTTTCTCACTACCTCTTTCCATAAGACATGATTCCATCACCTCTATCCCTCACTGTTAATGGTTAATGGTAGACTAAACACTCAAGATTTGTGCAATACCCAGTTTAAGAGAAGAAAAATCTTAAGTCAAATTTGTGGAAAATGCAACGAGAAAGAATTCTATCATCTTGACCAACAAACTATAGCAATTCTCAGATATTCAAGAAGGAAACTGTGGAGCACCATGATCATCTATGTACTGAAGAGCTATCGCATTTAAAAAGATGTATGCAAGCAACAACGGAGTTTGAAGGAAAATGAGAACAAAAAGAACATTTATACTTAGAATCAGAAAAAGACAGTTAAAAATTTTGGGACACATAATGAGGAAAGAGGGCTTGGAGAATTTGAAACTCACAGGTCATATTGAAGAAAATCGAGGCGACGGAGATGCGGTTCTACAGAAGGATGCTATGGCCCGAGCGTGTGAGCAACGAATAGGTCTTAGAGAGGTTGCAAAGGAGGAGGAAGAGGTTTATGCTTAACATCAGGAAGAGACAGCTGAAGTTCCTGGGACATATAATGAGGAAAGAGGACTTGAAAAATCTGGTACTCGCGGGTTGAATAGAGAGAACGAGAGACAAGGGAAAACAATGCATGACATTCCAAGCGGCCTTAAGTATGTGGTCTGCGGGAGGGGGCAGAGGGAAGGAACCTGTTGAGAGCTGCAAGGGATAAAGGGAGGTGGTGAGCCATGATCGCCTACGTCTTGAAAGGACACAGCACATAGAAAGAAAGAAACATATAACACAAGATGGGAATTTTCTTCAATTAAAAAGGAGTTTCTTTCTCACATGAAAAAAAAAATTAATTGGATATTAATTTACGTCTCAGTGCGAATCTGGTTATATTGAAGGCTTCTCGCAGAGATTAGAAATTCGTTCGTTCTTTTTTTATAATTTATTTTAATACTATTTTAATATTGGTTCTGATCGATCATTCAACAATGTATCTTCCGTCATTGTTTACGCCTTCTCCCAACGATCCACTAACAGCTCAATGCCTCGACATTAGAATTCACTAAAAAAATCTAAAAATTCATCAGAAAGTCACGTTTTCAGCTCTACATCGTTGATGAAGGAAACACCCCTCAAATTGTTAGAACATGGACGTAAAAGCCTGCTTGCCTGAAGGGACTAAATCAGAAGAATATGGCAGAACTTCTAAATAGATTGGTTGGTTGGTTGGTTGGTTGGTTGGTTGGGTTTTATGGCATATCAACCACTGTGGGTCATTTAATGCCAAATTAATATATATATATATATATATATATATATATATATATATATATATATATATATATATATATACATACACACATACCTATACATATATTAAATATACAGTACTATTAAACATAGCTGGCAACATTATTTTTTCCAAAAAACGTATAGCTGGCAACATTATTTTTCCGAAAACATTATCTGAAGCCTTGTTGTTGGACATAGTTTATCGGCATACCCAGGACGCGGACGTAGTTTATCGTCATACCCAGGACGCGGATGTAGTTTATCGTCATACCCAGGACGCTTCTAAACAGAGATTTTTATTGCATCTGGTTATGTTGTCGAAGTGGGGACAAGTAATTTCATATTGAATAATCACAAAGTATCGCCGATGGGGTCTTTTCAGATGAATTTCCTCTTTTGAGCCGGTTCATTTGTTTAATATACAGCGTAGCATTGATCATTTTGGTTCTTTTGAAGCATGTCTGACTCCTTGCCAATTCTACCAAATGGCGTTCATTCGCTTGCCTGGAAACGAACGAATATATGTAACAACTTAATATGATGGATTAGGAATAGTCAGTTGTCACACAACATTGCTACATAAACAGAAGTTTTTGGATTGATCAATACCTGAGTGATAATCCTGTTTAATCTAGCACTTTTCAAATTACTGTTTTAAGTCTTAGTATACCATTATCGTCCTTTCGTTTGAAGGGTCTTGAAACTCTTTTAGGAGACACGGTAGAGTAATAGATAGCTGCTCGGATTGAGGAATCGGACAACAGAGGTCGAATTCCCGTCGAGTTCATTACATTCACTTATGTGCTAATAACCTTGGGAAAGGTATGAATTCATCTCTTTTCTTCTTATCAGAAGTAGCTTGATTATTTCGGGAGCGGTAGAAGGAACAGGCCTTTTTCGGAATCTTTAGCAATGGATCGTATATATGATTACGCAGATCTATTTCCAATTTGTGTATCTACACACAGGAAAACATATTAGGCAATCTCACTGAAAATCTGGGAGATGTAAATACGGGAAGCCCTTAGCGAGCATCTGGTTCTTTGCAGTATTTTGTGAACAAAGCTAGAACTGTTATTTCTTCGCATGTTGATGGTGATTTTCTAAGTGTACCTTCCATGTGAGACAAGGCCGAAAGTATTGGGTAACCCTCTGGGTATCGAACTCACTATTCACTTAATCTATCGAGACAAGCTTGTTAACCTTTCTACTTCTAATGCTGATGTCTATTTCGTTGTTTTCGCCAGTTGTACTTATAATAGAAAGGAAAAGCACTAATTGCTACACTTCAATCAAGCAAAATCCTAATCTTTCAACTGCTTCTTTGATTAGATTCTCCTCTGACCAGATAAGTGATGACAAGATATGAATTCAAAGATTGTTTTGATGAGTATGAGTTTGCCGCCTTTCAGAATGGGAGGAGAGGTAATGGTTCAAATTACTTATTTGACGAGATCTTAATTAAAAGCACTAGCCAAGAAAAGGAATATACTCATGAGTACTGTTTTAAAACGTCAGCTAATTACGATATTTTCTTTTTTAGTTAATTCTAGAGATTCCCTTTTATTAACGATACTTCGTTAAGTTATTACATTTCTGAGAGTGAAATTCATTCCGGCTCAAAGCAAACGCGGCTTCCATTCAATGATTACAACGATGCATAACAGCAAAAATGTGTCAATTAGCAGATTGCCTAACACGTTGGTTAACGATCTGATAGTTTACAAGAAATATACCGTTTTCATACCAGTACAAATCTCTCTTGCGCTGCCGACCTGCTTTAGAACACTCAGACAGCATTGCCTCAAAGGGAGAAAACCTCTCCAACATGGGACAACTTCCGGGTATATTCTTGCAGACTCAAGCATAAACCGGACCTATTTCTACATTTTAACAAGGTATATGTCGATTTTTTTTTCACTCTCGCCTAAACTGAACATATGATTATCTTTTTGATATTAGTGCGAACCGGACCTATGTCCACCTTTTTCGATTCATATAAATCCGACCGGTGTCGCTCTTTTTGATTCTCGTGTTCACCGGACAGATGTCTCACTTTGTGGCTCTCGTGTTCACTGGACTGATGTGTCCCTTTTAGGCTCCGTCTTCACCGGACCGATGTCTTCCTTTCTGATTCTCGTGTAAACTCGGTCTATGTCTATCTTTTTTTTTTTCTAGTGCAAGCCGAAATAATATATACCTTTTTGAATCTCATTTAAATATCTCATCCAGAGTCTGTTGTAACTCGAGCCTATATCAACCTCAATGATTCTAGTGCAAATCAAACCGGTATCTACTTTTTGATTCGCTTGTAAACCGGAATAATGTTTACCTTTTTTTAATCTAGTGTAAACCGGATCCATGTTTAATTTTTGGGCGCTGGTGTAAACCGGTCTGCTGTCTGACATTTTTTCCTCTCCTGTAAACCAGACCGATGTCTACCATTTTGATTCTCGTGTAAACCGAAGCAATGTCTATCGTATTTTAATGTCATATAAACTTGGTTGAGGACTATCTTTTCAAATTCTGGTGTGAACGATTCTTTGGAATCTCGTGTAATCTGAACCAATGTCTAACCTCTTGACTCTAAATCAGACCTATATCTACACATGGATGGATTCATTGTAATTCTTTTCCCCGAAGACTTATTTATATTCAACATTAAATAATCCAAGAATGGATTTGTCGTTAAATTAACCAATGAAAGAAATCCCTTCTCAGCTGAGTATATCAATTATATGGAATTGAAATATAGTTTACACTTTAATGAGCGTCCTGGCGTTGTGTAATGACTCATAAGCTAGTCTCGTTGGTCATTACTACTCAGTTCGATTCTCCGTTGTTGTCTCATAATATTGACATTGTGCCAAACATATTTAGACTTAATAATTATAAAATTTTAATTTAAGTATTTGCTACTTATACTCCTAATATATTGCTATTCATTGTCAAAGCCGAAAATAGATAATTCATCTGATAGCGTTATGAAAGAGGATGCTTTGATAGAGTTTTTTTTTTTCTTTTCTTTCATATTATCTAATACGCAGTAATCCATTGCATCTTATTGACTTTATTTCATTGCTTGTGGTAACATAATTAAAAAAAAAACTCATTCCAGAATAATTCACGGAGTTTGATTGGAGGGGTGTACTTCATACATAAAATAGCATTTGTCTAAATTACCCCCTCTCCCAGTTCACCTTTTACTATTAGTATCAGCTTTTTTCTTGGGAACGGAACCCAAGCATAAACAAGATATCTCTTTATATTTCATAATACAGCTTCAACATATACATGAAGGTAATTTTATATAAATAACATGTACCACTCGTCCATACATTGGATACTGTTGGCATACATGGTCTGGTGCACAAAATCCAAAGAAGGATCTGCAATATAGTCGGTCCTGACTTGGCATCTCGACTCCAGTTACTTTCACACAGACGTGTTGCGGCATATCTCTTTCTTTTTTTTTTCTTTTTTTCTACAAATATTTTCATGGCAACTGCTCTGACGAGCTATTTTCCCTGCTGCCCGCCATGAGTTCAAGCGTGCTACTAGGTTGACATCAAGGTCCCACCCTTTTACTGTTGAAACAGTTAAATATAACCGCCACTTCTACTTCAACAGCTTCTTCTCTCTCACTTCCCGAGAGTGGGGTTCACTTTCTCTTAGTTGCTTCCCTGATAGCTACAATATTCAAAAATTTAAATGCAACGTCAATCGTCATCTTCTGATGCTTCGATCCCCATTGTTCTTTTTATCCTTTCCGCAATCACCCGCTATACCCAGTCTTTTCTCTCACTCTCTGTAAGCCCCTGAGTACTCCTTGCACTCCAGCCTTGCTTCGGGTGGAATGCTTTAAAAAAAAAAAAACACTGAATTTAGTTTTATATAAAATTTAATAAACTTTGTGTACATACAGAAAGAAGTAATGATGCTAGCCATGTAATGCTCACACGGATTTTTAAATGGTGAAATTAAGATTTCACGTAAACATTTCACGTAATTATAACGTGTACAAAAAAAACATGACCACTACTTACAAAAAATATATATAAATGCAGGACTTTTTGAAATTTTGAATAATATCTTTACGGAGCACGGAACACATGATATGTAATTCACGAACGAAGGTGTTGCTGTGATGATCGCTAACAAAATCTGGCACCAACGCAGGTTACGTAGCTGGGCTGGAGAACCCCCACCCACGGCAGAGGAGGTTACAAAACAGATGCACATCACCGAGGAACCTTCCCAGTGCTTTCTAAATTTTTTCATTTGTGACAATTCAGGTCAACACTTGAAAAACTTCAAGATTTTGGAGGTATTCGGAATTGGAATTTAAGACAAAGGATACTTAACCTGTAATAGAATTCACTCAAACTTACACCCATATACCTGTACTGACTATACACCAAATCTTTCCGGTACACACGATTTTCCTTTAGTAAAGATAGCGTGTATGAGGTGTATCGTCAGTGGTAGTACCTTTGCAACGAAGCGGTCGATCCTGCTTTACTCAGGTGAACTGTGATGCGGAACTGGTCCACGGACTACATTCAACTCTCACACATGGCACCAAGAAATCACATGGACACTGCGACGGTCACACCCCGGTCATCGGCATCGATATACTGGCTAAACTGTGTGAGGATAATCGGAAGTGTTTCCCGATCCGATCGGTGAAGGGGAACGCTTCTCCCTAACCAGACATCTGTCAGTCGCCGGTAAGGTGTAAGAAGCTGTGTCTCAGAGGCCAACGGCTTTACCAATGGGTGGAAGAACTTCTAAGAGGACGGATGGGGTAACCTCATCATCTCCATTGCAAAAGAAACTGGCAAGCCATTGCATTATTTTGCTTTGAATGTCACCATGAAGCACAACTGGAGGGGAATTGTGACTACAGCGGCGGCGCAAAAGGTGCTAACTGAATAAAGGATGATTATGAATAATAATAACAAAATTTACTCCAAAAATTGTATTGTTCATGCTCTCCCAATACAAGACCAGAGAGCCACTCGAGATAGAGGGTTACAGAGTAAGCGGTACAGCTTAATGGGATATGTGGAGAAGATAACGGTTAACCCTTGCCTTGAACAGGTTGTGCAAGAAAAAAAGGTGTTCTTTTTCTGATGCAATTTTTGATGGATTCGTTTATTATGGTTTATCAACCCTTTGGAGGTCATTTAAACACCAAACATTTTTTTTTTTTGATTACGAGAATAAACTTTTTTTTTTTGCGAGTAAATATAGCATTAATTTATAAAATAGAATTTTTAGAATAACAATACTTTTTCCATATACAGTTCCTACTATTTAACCCGTAGCTTGGAGGGAATAAATGGATTAAATAGCGTCCCGATGGGTATTTGCGCGTAAGTGAGATGTAACAACACCGATTGTAATTCCAACTTGAACCGATAAATTCATATTCCTAGACACTATCCATTACACTATCTACACATCCTTCAGGTGCAGTCTAGCTCCGTTTAGCCATTGTCAAATGACATCACTTTGAACAAAGTGGAAACCCAGCGTTCTAAATATAAACAAGTGCTAGACTGTTGCTTAAAAATCTTATCTATAGTAGCAACATCTAATTCTTGAAGCTTACGGCCACATCATGTTAAAAAGAACAGTTCCCGTACGACCGCTGAAGCCTTGTCAGTACCTGGATGGTTGACCGTTTGGGACTACCAGGTGTTATAAGCTTGGATGTGCGGGTGGTGTAATAGATAATAGATCAGAATTGTTAATCAAAGAATCCAATTCCCGTTACGTTTGTTATAATCACTTACGCGGAAATAGCCCCGGGAAAGGCATGAATCCACCTATTCTGCTCCCAGCTATGCGTTAATTAAAAAGATTTCTATCAGAAAAACCATTATTATCTCATAAAAATATCTTACAATCTAAAAATATATTCTTGCTTTAAATAATCTGCAAATGGTTGATAAGCCGAAGAAAACGAATCAATGAACTGTATATAATACATCCTTGCGTATAATATGAGCTCTTGAAGCTAAAAAACAAGAAAGAGATTACACCCTTGAGTGTAACACAACCCTGTAGTACATCCACCCCTAAGTAATGTTTTTAAGTGGTGCTACATTTATGTTGTACATTAAAATCTTAATATCGTATGCATATTTCAATAAAATATGGAATTTTTCACCATATTAAAGAATAGAAATGAACCGGATGCTTAGACATTTCGTATTCTTCTAATTTCCGTTTCAAAACTTATTTTCGAATTTACCCTTGAGAAAAGCACAAATCCACCTCATCTATGGGTTAATTAGTACGAGTTGTATCATTAAATCATTATTATCTCCCCTAAAAAAATCTTACCATCTCAAAATATTTTCTCTCTTTACATGACCTACAAATGGTTAATAAACTGTAAAAAAAACGAATCAATAAATCAATGACTCCAACGGCGAAAATACTTGAAATAAAACAAAAGATTATCTTTTGACAATATATCTACAGTTTTAAGTTGGACATACAATTTTATTCGAAATGAGAAGTATACAGTGGGTGCAAAAGTAGGTAAACGATAATGAAAAGCAAATCGTGCGCCGAAAATGTATTGTGTTGGTTACAGAGTTTAGCTTTTCTCTGTCTTCCATTTCTGTTTTAAAATCAATTTCGCTCCTCGTTCGTTAAATCAGAAGCCATTAAATTAAACAATTATTATTATTATTATTATTATTATTATTATTATTATTATTATTATTATTATTATTTATTTTTTTATTTTTTAATTTATTTATTAAAAACTTATAATAAATGTATTATACTAAAAATTACGAAAATAAAAATATTAAAAATAAGTTGAATGAATTAAATGAATCCTAGTATTAAATGAATCCCAGAAGCACTAATGAGGAAGAAGAGCTTGGAAAAACTTATACTCACTGGTTAGACAGAGGGCATGATGGACAGAGGAAGACAACATATAACATACTTGATGGGCTGGAATAAATAGATGGCGGAACAGGGTTTGGGTGAAATAATAGGAGAATGTTTATTAAGAGCTACAAGGGTCGGCGAGTTTTGTAAAGCCGCGATCGCCTACGTCCTGAAGGGACAGGGCACATAAAGAAGAATACTGTTAGAATACTTACTGTATACCTACTTTTACTGTACACCTCTGTACAATAAAAAATTAAACAGACATACCTTGAATTTAACAAAATTTATTTGAATGAATTGTTCCTACGTAAGAATTCATAACAAAAGCTTTATAAGCTGCAAAAACACATAATGCGTATTCTGATGTATGTGTGCATATGTGTGTGTGTTTGCGGGGTGGGTGAGGGAAATTCACGTAACATATTTCTGCTTAGTCTTGTTTTAGTTCAGTTAAGCAGTTCTCTGCAAGCATCATTTAATATAATTTTCTGGCAAATGATTACCCATCCCAGTAAGCTGATTTCAATTGCTCTGTATATTCACTTCAAGTGACTTCCTTCCCAGTGAGGGCCAATCATTAGATTCATTACAGCATCACTAATAATGATCCCCCAAGCTTCAGTCGGCAAATATTGGTTGCTTTGCAGAAGTGTCGCGACACAAAAGTAGAGAAAATAAGCACCGACATTCCAAAACTTTGCGCTTCATATATTTACCGTTTCCCGGCGCCACACATTAAAAAGATAAAATAAAAAATAAAAATTATATCAGCCATCAAAATGACCATAAAGAACTCTTAAAGTACCGCAGAGAATAAAAAAAAATAATTATACTGGTTGAAAAGCCACGTGCTAGCAAATCTTTTCAAGTTTTTGACTTATTTATATATAAAGAAGTACTTGTTCATGTTATCTAAACCAATCTCCAGAGAGACATTTTTGTTTTGGATTTTTAACTGTTTTTGAAAACCTCCCCGTGTCGCCGCCATTGGGAAAAATATTTAACCCATAAAACAGACCCATCTTTCATGGGTTTCTACTTAAAAAAATGATAATAAAGTGTGTCTTATTAAGACGGATCAAAGTCAGCAGTAAATAAATCAGTGTTATTGGTAAAAATTTACTTAATTCTCTATTTAATCATGTTATTTAAGTTATGGCAATTATGTGTGAAAAATAATATCACCCAAATGTCCGCCAAATCTGAAAGAAAAAGAAAAAATCATTAGACGCTTAAACTTAATTCACATTTAAAATCAGTCCAAGTTATTGAAACACACTTTGTTAACACTTTCTTTCTATCAATTTATTAACACTTTCTTTTTATCATTTGATTCAAGTTCAAATTTATTTTTTATTAAATTTATTTTTTCCGTGTTTCCTGTACGCAATTATAATCCTTGCATTTGTCTTGATGAAGTCCCTCAGAGGTCGAAACTCGTTGTATTTTTTGTATTGTCTTATTACAAATATATTCTATCTGAAATTTTACATATGATCTTTTGCATATTGGGCCATTGAGAAAAGTAATACCCAATATATGGACACTGATTTTTCTATAAATATATTCATAGTAGTTGTTCTTTGGTCCCCGGCGCAGGACTAAATTAGCTGCTATGTCCAATAATTTCGTTGTTTAAATTGATAGATGTAACTTTAAGTTCTTTACTAAGAGTTTATTTTCTCACACTTCTCGTATGTGGAACTCTCTTCAGGCCACTTGCTTTCCAGTTAATTTTGATTTTCAAAAATTTATATGTAATATCAATTGACATCTGTCTCCTGGGATCATGTCCGTTTATTGTCATCTTCCTTTAATAATGTTTTCATCGTCTCGCTTCGACTAAAATGATACAAAAAATTGGTAATTAATACGAAATTAGATTCTGGCATAGTTACCAGAAGAGGAACAGTTTACCTACGTAGATTAAATAAAGTGTTCGAGATTTTGGGTATAAGACAAAACAGATGAAGCATGTCGGGCAAAAGTCGAAAGTGGGAAGGTAAAAAAAACTTACGGCAACAAATATACATTTTTTAAGCGTTTCACCCCAAGCAAGGCGAGAAGCCACTATGACGTAAGGGGTTACAGAAGATTTGGAGCAAGATCAGGTAGGAGTGATAGGGGAAAAGATGAGGAGAAGGATAGTGGATAGATCAAGACAACTGGAGATGTCCATTGACATTACATTTGAATAGTTGGAGATTATAGCTATCAGGGAAACTGGAATAGGGAAGGGTGTTCCACAGGCGAGAGGTGCGAGACATGAAGCTATTGAAGTAGAAGAGACGGCTACATTTAGGAGTTTCGACAGTGAAAGGGTGAGAGCGGGATGCTAGCCTCGTAAGGCGCTTGAACTCATGAAGTCTGGGAACCAGCGAATGCAGCTCCTCGGAGCAATTGCCATGAAAGTATTTGTAAAAAAGACAGAGAGAGGCGACGGCGCGTCTGTGAGATAGTGACTGTAGACGAGATGACAGAACAGGGCCAATTATATTGCATATCCGCCTCTGGAGCCTGTCAAGAACCCCGTGGCAAAAAGAGCGGGCTCCAGGGCATATATGGTAGCAATACTCCATGCAAAGGCGAATTGTTGATTTGTAGATCTGGAGGATCGATTCCGGGGAGAAAAATTTCCTGGCGCGGCACAGAGAGCCAAATTTCCTTGTGGTGGATGAAGCAATTGACTCAATGTATTTGTTCCATCTTAGGTCAGCAGTCAACGTGAGACCGTGCAGCCACAGAGAGATAATGTTTTTATAAATTGCTTCAACAGTTGAAAGCAACGGTCATTCAGCATTGGTTTATCTTTTTTTTTTTTTAATTTTCTAGAAAAATGAAGTGTATGATAATTTCCTTATAAGGAAAAATTAAGGAGGTTATTCAGAAAGTGCGTGGAACTAGAACAATCTACCCCGATGGACGAAATAAAGGGTTCGTTTCGAAATTCCAAAGTATCTCAGTTGGAGAAGGCCGGAGGGTAAAACGGCCGAAACATCGTGAATATGACAATAAAAGTGAAGACAACGGTCCGAACAATGTAAATATTGTAAATAAACAAATATATTTCGTAAAATACATTTGTTGGATGCTTTGGCACAAATCATCAGTGATGTTTATCTAGCCTAGGTTCATTAGGGTTTTTGCGTCTTTCAACATCATACCCCGCTCTGCAATGACCCAGCCATTACTGATAGGGTATTGCATCGTTTGCCATCCGTTAGCTACAATTTTCTCCATCTTTTTTATGACATACTGCGTATCCCCTTGGCAATTTATAGTCAAACCACGGATAACTTCCTGTTCACCAGCAATCTACGCTCTTCCATAAAAAAGGAAGTAAACGATGTTTTCGATCTGAGCGTACAACGGCAGAAACGTCGTGAATATGTTAACGAGAAACAAAGGGAAAGCATGGTTTAGTTGGGTACAGATCTCCCACTTGGACCGGAAACACAACTAATTATCTACAAGTCCAGTTTCCTGCCCATTGCAACATAATGAAGCCGTCAGGTATTATTTAGTAAGTTTAGTTTAGTTTGGTACAAGGGCACAATTAAGGAGCACCCAGTGAATAGAAACCGCATCAGTTGAGGACTTTCCACAGCAGCAACAACTAAAATCACAGGTTACTCGAAGAGAAAGTAATGTCAGTCAAGATATTGACATTCCATATTACTTCAAACAAAAGGTTAGAAAGGAAACTCCCTTCATTACTGGAAAAGGCTATAACAGCTACTGGATTTGTGGAATCTATTTTCATGAAAAATTGTTTAAGAGAAAGATTTTTTTTTAATGCAGCCGACTAACTGCTTGGTCAATGAATGCCGAATGTTTCCTTATAAGGAAACGGCTTATATTACCATTACCAATGAAAATCGAAATCACTAATTTCTGGGTAATGACTAAAAAAGATGTCAATAACAATTACTTCTATTTCTCTAAGCACGCTTAGTTTTGGCACAATTTCACAAATATTGGGAAGATTTTTAGATTGAACCCATTACAGAATATTAGTAATGAACCAAATCAGTCATCTATTTTTCAACGCTTGTGATCTCTTTTGTGAGATTCTCCCTCTCTGCAGGGGATGCATTCTGACAGTGTAACGGTTTTATTGATTCCAGGGAGTTTCTTGCGTTTAGGAAAATATTACGCGATCTAAATTATGTGAATTTGTTAACGAATACTTGTCCCAATTTAGGCGTTTTCAGTAAATTATATCAATTTGTTTATCATGTGAAATAAAAGAAGGCATTGAAGAAACACGATTTTCCTTTTTTTTTGTTTTCATTTCGCCAAATATTCTGTTATGTGCCACATGTTTTCTCTCATAAATTCCTTCTTTTGAAAGTAAGTCAAAAAGTGAAAGGCACACGCTGTTTTTTTGTTTTTTTTTTCAAGCTGGTTCTCTGAAATTTAAGTCAACATAATCTTTCTCCAAGATATTTCTCCTGTCTCTTCCGCGTACGACGAAGCAAGTTTGAACACACAAACACACACATATATTTATATTTTTTATATTTTAGTGCAACTATTTACACTATTTTCATTGTTTGGACTGTGATAATATTGACGATGTTTCGGTCGTTGTACGCCCCGGCCTTCTTCAGGTGATATAGCGAACCCTTTATTTTGTCCACCGAGTTAGATAGTTCTAGCTCCAATGGCCTGCCTTTTCTGAATATTTCCATTTCAGTTAGTTCCCTTTAGTAACTCAATTCTCCAAGTTTTTGTTCACCTGTTCTGGGGCCAGGTATTGAACTCACAGCACTTTGGGTTAAGTCACAGGATTACTTCAACTAACTTTTTTTTTTAACCACTGAGCCATGTTCCCTTGAGCGCTTGGGATATTCAGAAAGAGAATCACACGTGGAACTAGAACAATCTACATTGTTGAACGAAATAAAGTGTTCGGTTCGAAATACCAGCATATCTCACCTGAAGAAGGCCGGAGCGCATAACTTCCGAAACGACGTAAATATGACAATAAAAATGAAGACAACGGTCCGAACAATGTAGATAGTGTAAATAGACAAATATATTTTTTAAAATACATTTGTTGGATGCTTTGGCACACATCATCAGTGATGTTTATCTAGCCGAGGTTCATTACGGGTTTTAGATCTTTCAACATCATACCCCGCTCTGCGATGACCCAGCCATTACTGATAGGGTATCGGCTCATGCGCCATCCGTCATCTACAATTTTCTCCATTATTTTTAATCACATATTGCGAATACACTTGGCAATATATAGTCAAATCACGAATAACTTCCTGTTCACCAGCAATCTACGCTCTTCCATAAAAAAGGAAACAAACGCAGTAATGGTTTCGATCTTGTAAAGAAAATGGCGACGCGCTCTTCTTGTAGTGGTAAGTAACCATTTTGCTTACACCTCACTGAGCTATATACATATACAAATACGCAGACACACACATGGATCACATCCTACTTACTCTTATCCTATTCCATTCAGACTAATCATCCAGTCAAAAGATAAAAATGTAAGCCACTGATATATATATATATATATATAATGTAAGCCATTTGATATATATATATATATATATATATATATATATATATATATATATATATATATATATATATATATATATATATATATATCGTAACACTGATAAGGGGGCAAACTTTTGCTTCATCTTAACCACTGATCACCCATAGGTGACAATGTTTCGGGGTACCCTAATTCGGCTGTATTTTTAGGTCATATCCAAGATATATATATATATATATATATATATATATATATATATATATATATATATATATATATATATATATATAAGTAGTGAACCCACAGAAATGGGTCTACTGGACAAAAAATCAATACTTGTAGCTGTGTAGGTTATTAGAATAATCCAGAACTTATACTGGAAGCAAACCGCCTGCACACGGATAGGAAATGAATTTAGTAATTTCACAAGATTAGAAAAGGGCGTAAGACAAGGGTATGTTTTCTCACCGGACGTATACAATATTTCCAGGGAGGTGATCTTGAGAGAACTGGAATTGCTACCAGGATTTATCATTGTCGGCAACAATGTTAAAAACATCAGATATGCAGATGAAACAATGATGATACCAGATACAGAAATCAACTACAGGTAGCACTACAGGCAAACAGGGAAGTAAAGCGAAAAGTAAGGACTATGCGTCAATATTAAGAGAGAAGGTACCGTTGTCATCAAATGAAACAAGCCCAACATGTGAATTACAAACCGCAGGCACTAAAATCAAGCAACTACAAAGATGTGCATGCTTATCTTAATCTGAGATTATCTTAATCTGAGATTATGTTAATCTTAAGCGGGTGTCAAGTCTCTCATAAGTTTTGCTTGCCTAATTTTCAGTATCGCTGCATGTTTAGGTTTGTATCTCCCCCTCCTAATGTGTTCACTCGAATACAACAACTTACATTTCAAACCTGAATGACCACAAATACGAGTGCTGCAAGAACATGATTTTGATTGATTTGTTTGTTTAACGGCACATCAACACCTTATGGGTCATTTAATACCAAAATTCAATTTTATTGGAAGTTTGAAGTAATAAAAATAAAATTGAATAAATGATACTCAGCTTTTGTTGTTGGTAATTTTACTATAAATAGGCATTGTTGCGAATTTTAGTATAAGTACGTATTGTTGCTAATTTTACTATACATAGGTATTACTGCTAAATTTACTACATATAGGTATTGCCCGCTAATTTACTATAAATAGGTATTGTTGCTAATTTTACTATAGTTCTTGTTGCTAATTTTACTATAGTTCTTGTTGCTAATTTTACTATATATAGGTATTATTGTTAATTTAATTATGGATAGCTATTGTTGCTAATTTTTTATATAAAAATGTATTGCTGGTATTCTTACCATAGAAATGTATTTTCATACATTCATAGGGTTTTGTTTTCGTTGGGGATTCCCCATTTGCCCATAACTGGGGCTTCAGCTGATGCTACCCAACCCGGGTCAGAGTGGACCTGGAAACAACAGCAATTATGAAGTGGTTCAACACTCCTCAAAACCTCATTCTCCTGATCAGAAGACTTGTTGCCGGATGTGCACGAACATTTTCAAATACTTAAATCTTGTGAGTGAAAATTCAGCAAACTGATCTTTACCGAGTTGGCTCCTTTCCTCTGCTCACCGTTCCGTATATCCAGCTCCAGCCCCCGCTCTTTGCAGAGGCGGATCCTAAGAATGACCAGAAATGGGGTTGAAAAATAGGGCTGAACATATCTATCTCATATGCCCCAATAAAGTCGAGTAAAAACTTTTTAAAATTATTTTCTAATTTTTATTATTGGTCTAGATTAAAGCAGGTTTTTTGTAGTATTATGTCAGAATAAGCATTACGCTTACTCAAAGACCACAGGTTCACAACTTCCACCATAACCGAGTTCCTGATAAGCTGTTTTCAGTCCTCAATTCTATTTAATCCTTCGAGACCGTGTATCCGGTAGTCAAGCCCCAATTCCTTTCGGGACCCTGTGCTCGGTAAACTGTATTCACGCCCCAATTCCATTTGACCAATTCCATTCAGAACTGTGCTACTGGTAAACAGTAATCAAGCCTCAATTCCATTTGGACTGTGAGCCCAGCAAACGGTAGTCAAGCCGTATCGTGTGCTCAGTAAACTGGAATCATGGCCAAGTTCTATTTTATCTATTCTATTCGGGACTGAGTTATCGATGAACGATAGTCAAGCCTCGTTTCCTTTCAAAACCGTGTGTTTGGTAAACTTGAGTCACGCTCCGATTCCGTTTAATCAATTACATTCAGGACTGTGTGCCCGGTAAACGGTAGCCAAGCCTCAGTTCCATTTATGAACTGTTTTATTCAAGCCGTTGACTTCCTACAGGGCCGTGTGCCCGGTAAACGGTATTCAAGCCAAAGGTACTTTTGTAGATTCAGCTCAAAATTAACATAAAGTAAAACGGTGTATAGAAAAAAAAGAACGAGAAAAAGACAAAGAAAAAACTACTGACAAGCTAAAGGAAAAAGTATATTAACTTTTTCAACTCGTTTCTTAACAAACTACTGAGATAAGCTGGAAGGAAGCCGTTCACAAACCAAAGAAGAAAAACAAATGGCAATGTGACTTCAGAAGAAACTATTTCCAACGTCCAACGTCCAAGTAAATTGAAAAGAAAGATGAACGAAAGCCAGAAGTAAATGTTGAATATTGCTAAGCAAATACCCGCGAATTAACTTTGCTCAGTGTTGTATATGTTTCTAGTTTGTATACAATTTCACACAATAGCTATTCGCTCTACAAACGAAAAAAAAAAACAAAAAAAAAAAAACAAATGGGTCGAGGATTTAATAAGGCATCAATTAAAATTGTATTAATTAAAACATTCTTCCTTTGCCTCTCCTCGAGTTCCATTTACATTAATAAAGCGAAATAATAGCTTTTTATTGAAAAGAATATCCTATCATGTACGTTTTATGCAATGTGTAAGACAAAGATCGAATTGTGAGTTTGTTCTTTTTCTGTGTTTTCCTCCTCCTTTTTTTCACTCATTCCTCAATTTCATCTTTCCTCGATTCTCAATTTATCCCTTACTTTTTATATATATAAATTTATTCTTCATTCATTCCTTTCGCATTCTCATTTTTTTCTTCTTTTTTACCGAGTGATCATATACGTTATGGGTCGGCAACCCGTGGTCCTTGGGTCACATCCGGCTCGTAAACGGTTTTGTCCGGCCCGCGATAGATTTTTGTCCGGCCCGCGAAGAATTTTTGTCCGGCTCGCAAACTTAACACCCGGGCACTGATTATCGAATTAATTAAGTGAAAGAAAAAATATCAGTTAGATTTGATTGACTTACAATGCGACGAATCTTTTTAGATCAAAATTTAATTCCGAAGCCACTGTTGACTTTTAGAAGAATATCTTTGCCAAACGGAAATTATAAAAGCCTATTGAATAACTCGAAATTGATGGTATCATTATTTGGAAATACATTTGATTGTGAACAACGTTTTCGGAGAATGAAATATACTAAAAAGCGTTTAACAACAAAGTTCGCTGATGACTTCCTGAATTTGCATTTTCTGTTGATTGTGTTAGTTGGTATCCTGTTATATAAAGCATCTTGTTTAAATACTACAGTGTAACCCGGATATAAGAGAGTTGTCGGGACCGGAGAAGAAGTATCTTATATCCGGGTTTCTCTTATATCCGGGTTTGGTCTATCTTGTTTCGGTAAGTATGGCTCTAATTTGGGACCAGAGAAAATATCTCTTATATCTGGGTTTCTTATATCCAGGTTACACTGTATAACATTAATTTTGTTGTTTTTTCTTTAAACCTCCAAACCAAGGCAGTCTTCTGGATGGAGCGATCTGAGGTCAAGACAATTTATTATAGCACATTTGATATCATGGCTCTCCTCCGAGATATTGCATAGCTATATGTCCAGCTCTCTCTCCAAAATGTTGCTGACCCTTGTCATACATGATTCAATGTCAGCTTCTCTCTCTGCGTTTTCTTTTTGTCTGTCTTTCTTCCTCGCCATTCTACATTCCATCTCGTTATTTCGCTTTCATCCTCTCCGCCATTTTCCGCTCCTCTCTTTGTTTTCTCTTTATTACTTCTTTTTTTCTCTCACTTTTTTTTTCTCTTTCTTTTCTCATTTTCTCTTTTTTTTCTCTCTCTTTCCTCTTTTTTCTCTCGCTCTACTCCTGTCAGCTTTTTTCCTTCCTCATCCTGTTTATTCCTTTTGATTTCATCTTACTCTCATTATCTCTTAATTTTCTCATTACAACATCGTTTTCTATGTCTACTTCTTCATTCATTCTTCCTTTCTTTCTTTCTTTCTTTTTTTCTCTTTTATCTTTCCCGCCATATTTTATTTGCTCCTTTCTGCTTCTTACTCTTTTCCCGCCGTCTGTATCAACGGATTTTGCTGATGCACATTTGACTTTTTTCTGTCAATTAATTAACCTGACCCAAAGGAGTTATTAACACGATCAATTAATTTCTATTGATTGTGGATAACTGCAAATCAACATTACACAAAACTCAAAAGTAAAGGCGAGACAGGTCGTCAGACTGTGACAGCCACAGTCGATTAGTTCTTACGAGAGAAACCAGGTCCAGTCGACTATGAGAAACGCACTGACCTGGTTTTCGATCTATGAGCAAGCGATACGTTGAGCTACTGACTCTTTCACGCTTTCAATACAAACGATCTCGTCTAATCAGTCCCTTCCTATATACACATATGAGCATGCGCACACATAAGTACAAAGAATATAATTCAAACAAAGGTTAAGTAGTACAAGGAAATGAAGATTTTAAATTCACATTTGCTTGAGAAGATATTCGCATGCAGAAAGAAAATAGAATAACATGAGAGAAAGAAATAGGAATTCAATCTTGGAAATTTTAACCACCAAATAGACAAATATAGAATCGGCAACAGTTTGGCTTAATACTTCAGCGCAATCTTCAGGCCAATCTTCATGGTCATTCTTCAACCATGAAACAGACTGTCGCTGATAGGTGTTATCTTCGTGTCCACATTTATATTTATATAATCTTTATCTATGATATTCAGCACATTTATCCATGAATATAGCATCCCCTAAAACTATAACCACGTAGAAAAATTAGCAATAGTAGCGTATCAAGAACAAAAAAAAAAATAAAAAAAACTATTAAATGAAAGGTATGAAGTCATGTCCGAATGTAAACACACTACAAATTATATTTTGGGTTTGTACGAACCAGGATGAAAGTAAATAACATTATTTTCAATCACTCTCCCATCCAAATTGCTTACTCTTGCCTTACTTCTTCCTTTCTGATGTCTTCCTGTTGTGCACGCATAAATAAATAAAGAGCTACAATATTACATGACCGCTACCACCTGACGAATCCTCAGTTGTTAAAAGCAACGGAGCGTAAGTGGTTGATTTTACTACTTTTTAGTATTAAAAGCTCAATACGTTCGATTTTTTTAATTGTGTATCGAGCAGTTTTTAATTTATCCGTTGCCTGATCTGAGTTAACTCTGACCACCAATTGTTTAAAATTATATATATATATATATATATATATATATATATATATATATATATATATATATATATATATATATGAAGAAAAATATACGGAAAAAAACAAAGAAAAATCCTAATATGCAATTATGCTGTTTTAATGTTAATATAATGTCAACGTCCGACGTTTCGGTCTAGTAGACCATCTTAAGGACATATTCATAAAACATAATTAACATTTTCATGTTGAATTAAATATAGTCTAATGTTAATTATGTTTTATGAATATGTCCTGAAGATGGTCTACTAGATCGAAACGTCCGACGTTGACATTATATTAACATTAAAACAACATAATTGCATATTAGGATTTTTGTTTGTTTTCCGTATATTTTTCTTCATACTGTCGGATCTATATCCATATATTTGCTTACACACACACACACATATATATATATATATATATATATATATATATATATATATATATAATACCTGTTTATTCTCTTTCATTCACTACATTGGAAAGAGCATAAATACATCTTCAATCTAGCTAGCTAGAATAAGAGATAATGAGCAAACTTAGATAGATAATGAATATACAGTGATAAATAGATACATATGAAGATATTGAAATAAAAAGATAGATATGAACAGACTGATATAGACAGATAGAAAATATGAACAAAGATAGCTAGTTACCTAGCTAGCTAGACAGATAGAGAAACACACGCACACGCATACACACACACACACACACACACATATATATATATATATATATATATATATATATATATATATATACGAGAGTGCTAAAAAGAAATTTCAGCCCAAAATGTAACCAAATGGGCAATCGTTAGCTTTTTTTAGAGTGCCGACTATATCAGAAAGATAAATTTTCAACATCATTTTCATTGATATATATATATATATATATATATATATATATATATAGAGAGAGAGAGAGAGAGAACGATAGAGATTCTGCGAAAAGTCACAATATACAGATACGTACATGTATGTCCCTACATACATACATATATATATATATATATATATATATATATATATATATATATATATATATATATATATATATGTATATATATATATTTGCGTACCTTCATAAATTTATCTAATATTTATTTATTATACATATATATATACCTATACCGAGCATGCAGACACAAACTCACACATAGATACACACACACACACACACACATATATATATATATATATATATATATATATATATATATGCAATAGACTGTTATCATGCTATAAGCAATATATTCTATTCCTAAACAATTCAGTTCATGCATTATCCAGAAATTTTGAATAACTATTTAGATTTCTATAATGGTGCTTTGAACTTGATATTCTTATGTGAAATTTAATCCCGGCTTTTCGTTCTCTGATCTATCCAACGGATGTTTCCGTCCGATATATATCCACGATTTCTTCCATGTAGACATCTGTACATTATATACACATAGATACAAACATATATATATATATATATATATATATATATATATATATATATATATATATATATATATATATATATATATATGGTTGAAAGAGAAATTCTTGTAACTTATATATAAATGAACGTTCTACTAACCGGGAAACTTACCTTACAGTTTCTATGTATGTATATAAATGTGTATGTCTCGAATTGTCCTTATGACCTACTCTAAATATTTCCTAAAACTGTTTCCATACGTGTCTCCGTTAAGGCTCTTTGAAACACGCCCAAGTATGTTGTCCTCGTTAGACAAGAGACAACAGCGCTACATTTGTCTCCAGGCGTAAATCAATCCGGAAGAAAAAGAAAATACTAAAAAAATTAGGAAACTTCTATCAAGTGGATGAAAATCTGCAATAAATATTAGAATAGTAATTTATCATTTGAATATGCGTTGATCATTTACGCTTACAATTTATCCTCAGATTTGTATGTTTTTCTCGGTAAAACATTGAACACAACAAAAATGCATATGTGATATATTAAACGCCTTGTCCATTTTTTTACGAATAATTTACTGCACGTTCTTTCATAATTTTTATTTATCCATATATTCCACAGGCATGTATAAAAATATATTTCCGAGTGCAAAAATAAAATATTTTTCTTTAGTTATGAAAGACAGGAAACCACTTGACAAACCAATAATTTTTACTTGCTGAAAAGTACTCAAATCAGTATTCCAGTTACCAGCCATCAGAATACTGTAATTTCTATGTGAATGTCATTATTAATATTCGGGTAATTTTTTTCATCTTTGTTGTTGTTAGTACAACATTTCACAACATAGGACGTAAAGCCGTGAGGAGAACAGTCTACCCAAGAAAGGAGTTCATTTCAGAATTCCCTGTAGTAGAATTTGCTTTGAGCTTTCTTTGTCTCTTCTATTTACCTTCTGGTGTTTTCGAAGGTTATTGATTTTTCGTGTACTGCTCCTCTTCAGGTTGTTTCTTTCGGCTGCTTCCGTCTCCCAATTGACCAGATAGATTTCTGTCCTAAGCAAGTGAGGTTTTGGAGCTGATCCTTGAATCAACGACGTGGGGTTCCACGTGGTGTCTAGGCAGATTCGAGCTTGAAGAGGATTTGTTTGGTTAGGCATATGTCTAGTCCATCGAAGTCAGTGGCGAGTCATAATGGTTTCTATGCTCTCCATCTTTGCACGGGGGAGAACTTCATTGTTTGTGATCCAGTCCTACCACATGTTCCGTAAGATTTTGACGAAGTTTTATTTCATGGAATCATTAAGGTATGTGGATGTCTCTTCGCTGGCATCCCCAGGTCTCTCATGCTGTACATGAGTCAAGATTACAACAGTTCGGTAGCATATGAGCTTGGTGTTTTGTGTTAGCCCAAGATTGCCGAAGACAGTTTTGAATAGCTTTCCGTATTTTCCGTGGACGGCCTTGATTCGGTTATTGACGCCTTTATACGCCATTTTTACGTAACTTACACAGATTGATATACACCTGAGGAAGGTCAGAGGAAACAGCAGCCGAAACGTTGTAAAAATAACAACAGGCCAGGTATGACAACAATACTCTATTTTTATGTCTGATCTTGATCATGCCAAGACAGAGTATCAGAGAGGTACTGGAGTGGTACTATGAATCACAATTTCCCAACGATTTTAGCAATAGATTTCAAGTGAGGTCTGGGGCGAAAAAAGACGTTCAAGGCAAGAAGACCCATCCCTCATTATAAGTGAAAATTCAGCGTTTGCTAGTTTGGTTTTGGCCATATTGAAATTTTAAATTTAGTCCCTCCCCTCTTCAGTTATCTGGGCTATGTCAGAAGAGAGATGAGCTTCTACTTTCTGAGGTGCAACCTATAAACTGTTGTATCATCCGCATAGCTACTGACTAACGATGAGAGTAGACTCCTAGTATAAAAGGGTGATAACCGTGGATTCGAAGTTAGACCCTTAGCAATGATAACTCTTTCCTCCAATATTCGGACCCAACTATAGTCTTAATATTTGATATAATACAAAATTTTCACACTAATAAAATCGGTCAATAATTATTTATAACTATTTAAACTGGGGCTCATGCATACAATTACAAGTAATGCATAATAATGTTTTAAATTTTGAAATCATATTTATTTTTAGCATATTATTTTTTCGAAACAGTTTCTAAATCTTTAATTGTCTTTTAATCATTCCGCCTCACCTGCTATCCTCTTCCACTGCACTTATGAAGAGCGTTGCACCATTTGAAAATAACTGGTCTAAGTGAACAAAGTAATACTGTTTTAAATTAGCTTGAATCATAAATAATTTTCTTTTTTTAACGCTTCCTCTAAAGCGAGGCGATAAAGCCACTAAGAGACAAAAGGTTACTGAGTGTGAAATAATCCGAGAGAAAACCTAAGGAAGGTTTATAAGGAAAGAGGGAGATAAAAGAACAGATATTTAAAAAGATAACGACGATTGACATTGCATTTAAATTTTTGAAGATCAAATATTAATGAACTTTATTCTGAAAAAAAAAAGGCTAATATATTTTATTACATGATATATTCACTGTGCACCGAGAGATTAGAACTTTCGATTTCTGTCCATGAGTTCCGAGTTCGAATCTCACCATGGTTGATATGTCAGGAAAGTGATTTCTTGATGTTATCAACCTGGGGAGGCGATACGAGTGTGCGGCACCGTTAGAAAGTGTCTGAAAACCATACTTCGTGTTGACCCAAGCTTTGCGGGTTAAACTGGGTAGACGGAAATATTTGGGAGCAGTCGATGGTTATACTAGAACGTGGTCACAAGTCATCGTGTTCGAGGGTTTGAACGTACTGGCCTTGTTGATCACTCCAGATAATCTATCCCATATATTGTAACTAAGGTCCACTTAGCGTAGTTGCAATATAAACCATAGGTGAATCCTTTGGGTGTTGAACAAACACAAATGTGCCTGGGAAAATCTCTGCAATACGGATTGGTTAGCCGTTCGAGGAGACAGACATGCCCGGATACAAGCGACTTGCCATTTATCTTTTATCTTATTTGTAATAACAGACTGCCTCTTATCAGACAGATTTTCGATGCCTTTTGAGTGAACTTTTGTAGGTGTTGGGTAGACTAGTGGCAGCTAGTCTAAGAGAAGGAAAACTCTGAATTCGAAACCGTAGAGAATCCTGCTGTAAACCGCTGCATTTTCTTCTCTAATAATGAAGACACCTGGTAGTCACTTGTGAATATAGTAAGTTTACACCTCTTTTTTTTTTCCAAATTGGTACCGTTCGAATTTTAAGTTTAGGTTCAAAATCGCTGCGTTGCAATTCCATTGCGATGATCAGTGAAATCCTTAGAGCACAGCTTTATAAAATGTATAATTTTCTGAAGCTTTTCAAATTTTCAAGATGCATGGCACAAGTATATAATTACTAAATTATTGTGCCTTCATTTCCTTCAAAGGAAACTTATACTGAACAATTTAACAATATTGTGATGTAATGTTATTACAATGCAGTAGTTATAAACAATGCATATTCAAAACATTTTCGTCTTATAATTTTGCAAATTTGTTGTTTTATATGTGCCGAGCAGTATTATGGTGTTATATACACTTTTATCTATTTTTTGTTTTTATTAATTATAATCTAACAAATGATCTAACAAATCTTATTCATTGAGTCGCCGTTTTTATAATATTTTTCAAATTGTTTTACACAGACTTTATTTATCTAATACAGTTTAAATATTTTGCTTGTGGGGGTGTTATAAATAGAATTCTGGTATAGTCCCCTTCCAATATATCTAATACAAAAGATATCAACTTTATTTGGGTATATTCTTTAAATAAAAAAAAAATTAAATCAGTTTGTAAGCTAAAACCTTCACAAATTAGGTATTTCTCTACATTTTTCAAACAATCATTAAAACTAAATGCTCAAGAATTGCTGAACGCGACCTATCTAATATTTCAATGTTAGTACATATTACATGCAACTCCTGTTTTTACCCTGAGTGCAATGTTGATTTTCTAAACAAAGTGGAAAATCAACGTGTTCTACTTTCCGTAGATTTCAACCAATGTGCAAGACCAGCTCATTGGTCATTGGTCCCCGTGTGTGTATTTTTCTTCTGCGATAATACTTCGTCTCCCTGTTAAGCGTTAGGCCAACTCTGCACCTCTTCGACTTGCCCCTGTCGTGATATAAAGTCAAGATTAATTACATCGATATTGCGCCTTATCCAGAGAGGTGTATATCCACAGGACAAAACTGAATTGTTGTTAATTACTCGCAGTCTTAATCAGGTTCTACTTTTCCTAAGGAATTCCGCAAAATTATGAAAGGTCACCAATTAATTATTTTATGCTTTTTATTATGCTCTGACTTATTTAATTATCTATGCATATATTCTTATTTCCATATTTTTAAGAAGAATTATTCATGAATATATATTATACACTACGCATATAGAAAGGTATACACACAGAAATGAAGTTTTGTTGCATTTACTTGTGTTTCTTAAATTCCTAAGAGAACTAGAATTCCCATCAGGATTCATTATTGATGAGCTTAAACTTAACAACATGATCTGCAGATGGACACCGTGGAGACACTGAAAGAAAACGGCATTCATTTCTATGTAGTAGTAAACAAAAAAAAAAGGAAGAAAACACTATCAATGTAAGAAAACAGAATGGCTGTTCGTTAACAAGAAGGATGGCTCAAGATCAGAGCTTCGAACTAAAGATGTTAAAAACAATTAAGTGCAGAAAATTAGTTATGTTGCAAGTGTTTTAAGAAAGTACAGAAAATATGTCACACGGCGAACGATACCTTCCAAAAGTTAATGTTGAAACTTGACTAATGCATGGAATAATAATGCAACACAAAATGTACTTAGAACAAAATGTATTGAAACAAGAAAGTGTACACAATATTTACATATAGTCTTTTGTATATTCCTGGGAAGACCGTTCCTGGAATGTGAGTTGACTGAGTCGCAGTCGGGCAGAGTCTCTGGTTCGATCTCTCAATTCCTACCCTCTCTTCCCGGTACCAACCATATTTATATGGTCGGTACTCCACTATGCAAATTAGGTGGATCCTACCACAACAGTTAAACAGGCTATTCAGAAAATGGAAGCTTTCATGAAAAGAACAAAGAAATGTATGCTCAACTACAATGTAATATCAATCCTATGTCTGACAATAGGACTCTGCACCATGTCACACACGTAGGAGAAACTAGTCATGATTGTCAGACAATTTCTATCACCTCATCACCTCTTACATCTGACCACCTAACTCCCCAATTCGTAATCTACTTGATTATTATGTGTGGGGCGCAATTGAGCGAGAGAACAACAAAACTTTTTTGCAACACCAAAGATGAATTGAAGGAAAGAAGTCAACAATTTAAACAAAGAGAACGCCCAGAAGATTTGCAGGAGATTCCGAAGACGCCTGGAGGTCATAGATGAAGCCAATGGTGAATATATTGAATGAATTTGCTCTTTAGATTTCAATATATTTTTGTGTAATTTCGGTAAATATATCTGTTAAAATGAGATGTCAATGTTATTTTCATTTTTGACTACTTTAAACGACAATTTATTCATCACATCATTATATATATATATATATATATATATATATATATATATATATATATATATATATATATATATATGGGTTGTGCATGTGTCTGTATGTATCGACTGAAGATTGCGAGAGTGTGAAGATTGTAGCATCTCGAGTTGTCCTCGTTGAGTGTTGTGGGTTTCTCTATCTGGATAGCGTTGAGCACTGTTATTTACTGCTTTGGTAGGTGTTTACCTTCTGGTCTTTTCTTCTTTGTTAGTTTGAATTCTTTTTCTTTTTCTTGGTTTTTATTACCTGTTTTTTAGGTCATTTGCGTAATTTGACGAAAAGCGGTGTAAGTTGATGTCATAAATTGCTATTTTAACAAGTTGCGTTAGCATATTTTATTATAATGTTTTTTCTGGAATATCACAGATGAAAATATAATTAGCAAAATTAATGCTCGACAGTTATGAAAGAAACATGTCTTAAAATATGTTCCCTTGTGGATAAAAGGGTAATCTGTATTTATTTTATTACTATCAATGTCATATTTTTCGCCGCATCAATATATATATATATATATATATATATATATATATATATATATATATATATATATATTGAGTACGCTCAAAACTTAAAAATTAAGAACGATATATCTAGAAAAAAAACCGGAAACGAAATAGCAACAAATGAAAGAAAAAAAGAAAAAGAGAATAAAGCCTAAGGAATGATTGTAAAGTGGAAAAAAAATCGACGGAAAAGAACAAATAATCACGATAACCCACACATCTACGTAGACGGGCGTATGGACTCATGGACCCGGACACACATCCAGGCAGACTGGCGCCTGAGTGCACATATTCACTCTGAAAAAAAAACATGCACCAATGATAAGTGCATATAAAAAAAAAAACTAGTATAAACTGGCAATTGCTGATATCCACTGACGAGTCGACGGACGGGTCTGTCTATGAATCTCTCGAGTAGGGATACTGAAGGCAACATCATTCAGCTAACGAGCAAACATTTAATTTATATTAACTACGATCATTTCAACCCGGACAAAGCGATTGAAGCCAGTAAGACGTACGTATTTATTTACAGTGAAAGAAACAGTGAGGGCAATAAAATAACGGGATTTAAGGAGACAGAATATGACGATTGACGATGCATTTAAATTTTTGATAATCATAGCTGATAGGAAAGCAATAAGCCAGCAGTAGATTTCACGAGTGAGTATTGTTAAAGACTAAACGATTAGCATAGAACTTACAGTTACATCTAATAATGAAATTACGTAACCTAATTTCCAAACAAGTACCGGGCTTAAATTCGTGAAGTATATTTACTAACGAGGAAAGCAATGTTTATTTTTAGTAATATAAAAATCTGGCAACGGCCAAAAGGTGGTGATAGGGCAAGGCTTGTCTTCAATCTGTCTTATCTTAAACTTAGCTAGACACGATTACTGACTCAAACATACTAGTATTCCTTACACCAAAACAATACATTCTTACTATTCTTACTACAGTCACCATAATACCTCGAGTCTCTATGTAGTCTCAACTAGTTCCCATCTATACAATTTGTCTGTGGAACTGGGGATAAAAATAACAGCTTTTAAAAATGAAACCCCAGTGAATATTTACAATGATTACAATTTTATATACAAGAAACTAAAAAAAAAAACGAGGAAAGCTAATCTTTATAGAAATCTCAAAGGTAAGTTATGTTATGGTGGTGAGAAAGTGACTGATGCTGTGGTACCAGGTCAGGGCCGATCATATTGCAAATTTTTCACTGGATTTTGTCAAGAATCCTTAGAGATATATAGCAGAAGAACCATACTATATGTGACAATACTCAATGCACGGACGAATAGTAGTCTTATAGATGAATAAGATATATTCAGGCGTGAAAAACTGTACAGCACGACACAGTGAACCAAGTTTCCTAGAGGCTCCTCGCAATTGATTGTACATAACCGTTTCACTTCATGTCAGTAGAAAATATGAAACCGAAAGGGCGTAATGAGTTGATCTTCTGGTGGCTAGCATCAGCCATACTAAGGGAAGGCAAAATAGTTTCACTAATAAGATTAAAACGAAAGTAGCTTTGTTTTGGTATCCAAAATCCTACTTAAAATGAATTAAAACAATAAAATATGATCATCCTCAATAGAATATGACACTACTGTCCCCACATTTCTAGTCTATAAATACATAAATATTCTAATGCAACAAATAGCATTCTTGTAGTTCCTACTCTCCTTAGAACATTTTGTCGCACATATTCTAACTTTGGAATTTCTTTCAGCACATGGACGATCAAGGACCCCCCGCAACTTCTTGTATTTTGTTGATGTAAGTAACTATTTTCCTTCACACTCCCATTTGTAATTTGTACTCCTTTAATCAGACTCCTTAAATCACTCACTCGTTATTTTCTTTAAATCTTTAGCCTTCAATATGCCCTGTGAGTGCTAAATTCTGTAAGCTTTCTTTCCTCATTATGACATCCAAAATTGTGTCTTTCCGATTCTTACCAGGAGTTTCTTTGCAATAATTCCTATTTTATTTAGAATTACTCGTTTGTCACATGTTCTTGTCCAAAACATTATTTGGTAAAACCAATTCATAAATGCTTCAGTTCTGTTCTTCTGTAACAAGACATAGTGCTGTCGGGAGGGCTGGGGGTTTTCAGCTCACCTCTCCAATTTTTCCTGGAACTCAGAACGAAATTTAAAAAAAATAAATTCGTCTTCTTGTTCTTAATTTCTAACAATGCTATTGAGCCTAACTGTAATATATTATTTCGAATTCCGAGTGACAAATGGGCCACTTTTGATAAGCAGAACTGGCGCTGTGTAATGAATTGGACAACCAGTAGAAAAAGAAATGTTTACAATAGGATAATAGATCTAAAAAATATTAATTTTATGAGAGGATCAGACAAAAATATAAAACTACTAATCGTTAAAAGTTAACATCTATCTCATTTAGCTCCACCTACACTTCTAACATCTGATGTAACTTCTTCACTTTTTAACATGTGATATGCCTCCACCACTTGTAACATCTTATATAGACCCCCTCCACTTATAAGTTCACATTTAGCCCCTTCCATTGCTTAACATCTGATAGACCCCTTCACTTTAAACATCTAATTTACATCTGCCATTTTAAGATCTGTCATAGATCCCTCCTCTTTGAACATCTGATTTAGCCCCTACTTAATCCTACTTTAAACATCTGATTTAGCCCCTCCCCCATTTTAGACATCTGATTTAGCCCCTCTCCCACTTTGAACATCTGATTTAGCCCCTCCCCCCTTTAAACATCTGATTTAGCCCCTCCTCCACTTTTAACATCTAATTTAGCTCCTTCCACATATTGACATCTGATATGCCCCCTCCACTTTTGACGTCTAATTTAGCTCTCTGCCAGTGTTAACATCTAATAAAGCCCCATCCAATTTTACCATATCATTTAGACTCCACCTCCAGATTGAACAATTGATGTGGATCCACTTTTAGCATCTAATATAGCCTCGATCACGAACATTTTATTCTCTGGCGCTTCAGTTTATTTATTTAAGAATTAGTTATGAATTAAAACAAAATACTGTACTGTATTCAAGTTTAAATATCAATCAACATTTTCTATTGCTATTAAAATTGTAAAATGCAAACTGATCCATGTAATTATGTATGTATTAATATGGAAAACAATGAAGATTTTCAATAATATATGCATATTATTTGGAATACGCCTTTTGAGTCAGACAATCTTTGTCCGTGGGGGAGGGGATGACATTCTGACTTGTAGTGATTTGTCCAGAAAGTTTAAAAATCATTGATTTAAATATTTGTCAGGAAGAGAATTTCTCATGGTTTCTAAATAAATTATTGTCCGACATACCACAAGAACTTGTTTTCCAAACAAATTTTAGATAGATAGATAGATAGATAGATAGATAGATAGATAGATAGATAGATAGATATAAAGAAACTGAAATAGATATCTGTATATATATATATTATATATATATATATAATATATATATATATATATATATATATATATATATATATATATAGAAAG
This sequence comes from Acanthosepion lycidas, assembly GCA_963932145.1. Taxonomy (NCBI): domain Eukaryota; kingdom Metazoa; phylum Mollusca; class Cephalopoda; order Sepiida; family Sepiidae; genus Acanthosepion; species Acanthosepion lycidas. Next base: position 68,288,697 of record OZ010574.1, on the reverse strand, counting down.
AGATAGATAGATAGATAGATAGATAGATAGATAGATAGATAGATAGATAGATAGATAGATAGATAGAAACTGAGATAGTTAAATAGATATAAACATACTTAGATAGATTGGGTAGGTAGATCACACACACACATATATATATATATATCGAGAAAGAGAGCGATAGAGATACAACAAAAGAGAGACTGAGGAACGGAGATACGTATGACTGTGTGGATATATATGCGCGGCAACAAAGATGAGATATGGAATTTGAACTAATCTTGCAACAATCTTTAACAAATAATAAAATATTTTTAACAGCCCACCATTGTTTATAGATGAGCAAACAAGTCAAGTTTTGAATGCGAATGGCACATGTGTTCATCATTGTAGACTCGCCCGTTTCTCGCAATTGCCTCTTGTTCTTTTTTCTTCTTTTTCCATTCCGAATTGTTTTCTTTTTTTTTCTGCCTCCAAGCCTCAGCTTTCTTTCCTCTCTTCAAAGTCCCCTTCTTCCATCAACTGGATGTTTGCCCGTGAAATCTTTACTTATACACACACTGATTTGTTCGTTTGTTCATTTCTCTTTTTTTTTGAAAGCATTTATTTATCATAATAATTTTCTTTTTTTTCTCGTGAATTTTATTTTGTGATGAATTTGCTCTCTTATAAGCGATCTTCAATCCGGTAAGTCATTAATATAAAGGGAGAATTTACCCTGCGTAGAGTAACTAAGATGTATTTACAACGGTTAATATGCCAACAAGGTTGTCTTAATGGATGGCTTAAAAAGACTAGTGTGGCTAATAGGGAGACAAAAATTCCTTCGTAGCATAGGAAGTTGTGAAGAGCTTTGATCGCCCTGTTCCTGAAGAAAGGAACTGGATCAATAGCTCTTTAGTCCTCTTCAAAATAATTAACTTGGGACATCACTCACTTAGCGTCCGTCGCTTTTCCGGGATTACCATTAACTGCCTTATCGCTTTCTCCTTAATCTCGTCCAGGTCGTTTCAATAGCAACATTAATTTCGAGAAAAACCAGAAATAGCAGAAATCCAATTCTGGGTTGTAGGCGTGTGTGATGCGGCGTTTCCCCCAAAGCAAATCCTGCACTAGATCTGAAGTATTTACTCACCCAGGTATTGTGAAGGCGACGGTCACACAAATTTCGCATGCTAATATATAACGTTTCCCTTGGGCACCTCCGCGTGGTGTAATGGCTAGCAAACCTGTCTCGCTAAAAAACATTTACGGCAAAAATAGTGGGTTCGATGCTCACTGGGTGCTCCATACTTTTGGCCTTGTACCACATCTTAGCTACGCTTGGAAAATCACTATAACGTTCCCCTATTGACTGGATAACCTATCCCCTGATAGGTTTCTCAGTCAATAGAGAAACGTTCAGAATTGAGCACTAAGATCATATCTGATCAGGTGCAAAGTGACTGCAAAGTGACTGCACACGTTCCACATTGTATATCCATCTCTTTGTACATTCAATAAATCATTAAATGTCCAGTCGACTTATCGCTTTCAGAGTTTTGCGTAATAATGCTCGACAAGGTAAGATGGTCAGATAAATCTGTTGAATTTTTAGTAGATATTTATGCTCCACAACACAAAAGTTAATCGTAGACTTCAAATTTCAAATTTGAAATAGGCAGCATGCTAAGAGTTCGATAAGAAACTGACAGTATTTAAATACATAGAAACAGGAAGACAGAATGCATAGTTATCAGCAAAAGAGTGAGTTCAAAAATGCAAATTGCAGGTCGGGATGCTAAAATTAAGCAGGTACAGAAATTTAAATATCTGACATTGTATAAATACATTGAATCAATAGTTCATCTACCGCAAGGAAAGTTTGTTCTCTTTGTCGCGCCAGAAAGTTTTTCTCACCTGAGTACATCCTTCAAGTCTATAAATCAACAATTCGCCTTTGCATGGAATACTGTTGCCATATATGGTCTGGAGCCCCCGCTGTTCGTTTCAAGGTCATCGACAAAATCCAGAGACGGATATGCAATGTGGTTGGTCCTGGTTGGGCATCTCGTCTACAGTCACTTTCTCACAGACGTGCCGTCGCTTCCCTCTGCTTTTTCTACAAGTACTTTCACGGTAGCAGCCTCGACGAGCTATTTTCGCTGGTTCCCACACTGCTAGTGTTACTAGGTTGGCATCTCAATCCCAACCTTTCACTGTTGAAACGGTTAAATGTAGCCGTCTCTTCTACTCCAATTTGCTTCATGTCTCGCACTTCCCGTCTGTGAAACTCCCTTCTTCTTACTTGCTTCCCTGACAGTTATAGTCTTCAAATATTCAAAATTAATGTTAATCAACATCTTCTGTTGCTTTGATCTAATTCCCCGTCCTCCTTTTAATCCTTTCTTCAATCACGTCTCTGTTCTTACTCACGCTCTCTGTTGCATGCTTTGGGTGAAATGCTTAAAAAATGTTCCAACAGAGGACAGAATGTGCGACACGAAAATCCGAAGACGTATTAGGTTAAGCAGAGATCAAAGACTTGTTTGAGGTTTCCGAAGCACTTTTCTCCATTTAAGAGACACGAAATAGTCAGAAAAGAGTACTGAAATGTTAGGTAATATCTGTTTATCACTATGGCAGCGAATGCTTGACAATTTGCTCAAAGATGAGGAAAACACGTGAAGCAACATAAATGGGATTTTACAGAAAGATGTTGAGGAGAACATGGCTGAACATGAGAGCAACAACAAGAGAATGGGAGCAAAAACGAAACTTGTACTCGACATCAGCAAGAGGCAGTTGAAATTTCAGTGGCATGTAATAAGGAAAGAGGACTTGGAAAATCTGATACTCACTGAACAGATTGAGGGAAAGAGGAGCAAAGGAAAGCAGTGCACAACATACTTGATGGGCTTGATCAAAAGAATTATTGCGCTTGATCAAAAGAATTATTGAAAGCTACATGGGACAAGAAGATGTGGATATTGGTCAGGATCGTCTAGGTCCTAAAGTAACACGACAAATAAAACAAAGATGTTCGATTTTTGTTAATCACCTTCTTCTTTCTGTGCCGTGTCCGTCCAAGACGTTGACGATCATGGCTCTCCACGACTTCCTGACCCTTGTAGCTCTTAATAAACTTTGTCTTTCTGTTATTTCTCCTAAACTTTGTTCCTCCATCCATTTACTCAAGCTCACTATGTTATACGTTGCTTTCCCCTGTCCGTAAGACCAATAAACACATAATTCAGAAAATAGAAACAATTAAATTATCGTCCTATTCAAATTAACGGATGATTTATTCGTTTATTTTAAATGAATTACTTAACTATATATTCAATTTATTTTATCTACTTTATATTAATGACCCTCAGCAAATATTAAACCTGTTTTATACGACAACTGAAAATGTATTCAGTTAATATATATTAATTTTAAAAAAGACTTTATGTAGAAATTGTAGAAATAAATTCAACATTTATTGGTTTATTGAATATCATCTCTCTAGTTAGCGACGAAGCACTTTTTGGTAATAATTCTACTGGATTTAAAATACGTGAGGCTATTGCAACATTTGCAATGAATCCGAGGGACCCAACAACAACTGTATTATTAATGTCATCATGTGACAAATTCTAGAGATTTCCACTTCAAGATCTTTGTATTTTCATAGCTTTTTATATATTTAAAATATACATTGCAGTATTATTGTTATTGTCATTATTATTATTATTATTATTATTATTATTATTATTATTATTATTATTATTAGATAGATAGATAGATAGATAGATAGATAGATAGATAGATAGATAGATAGATAGATAGATAGATAGATAAAATCACCAAGTAGTTTTCGAGGAGAAAAGAAAATAGGAGGAATGTTATTCAAGTAGACAGAAGATGACAATTGAATTTACATATAAATTATCGTAATTGACAGGAATAGCAAGAATCTGACTGGAACATCCGTGCTGTATCGACTGCGCACATGCTATCTGATTTTCCCATTTTTACTGCGATGAATAAATTGTCTAAATTACGCAAAAATGAAAATAACACTGACATCTCCTTTTAACAGATATATTTACCAACATTACATAAAAAATATCTTGAAATACTGAAGATTAAGTTTATTCAATAAATTCGCCATTAGATCCAAACGACTTTGGAATCTCCTGAAAGTCTTCTGGACGGTCCCCTTGTTAAAGTTGGTGAATACTGCCATAATTTTTGCCTTCAATTCATCTTTGTTGTTGCAAGGAGTTTTGTTGCTCTTTCGTTCAACTGCACACCACACATAATAATCAAGGGGGTTGCAGTCTGGTGAGTGAGGTGGCCATATGTAAGGGGTGATGTGGTCGCAGAAATTGTCTGAGAGCCACGACTGTGTTCTCCTGCTTGTGTGGCATGGTGCCAGATATAGGGTCTTCCAGCAGCCACTCTCTTGACCGAGGGCAGCACTACCTTCTCAAGGCATTTAATGAGTCCGAAGTCCTGTAGGAAGAGGAATGGAGGCATAACATCGCCATCGCTAGTGAACACTCCAAACACCATGATGTTGACCTGATATTTGGTTTTCATCACTCTCGTTACATCTTTTGAGGACACAGCAAGGCAACGGTTGTTCTGTGTGTTCACCAACTTATCCTGGCAGAAATTCTTCTCGTCTGAGAACAAAACAAATCAAGTTCGGTTTTGTGGGGATTCTCTGAGATTCGTAACGCTGTCTTTCCCCTTGTCCTTGAAGGCTTGGCTTAGAAATTGGTCCTTTCTCTTCTTGTATGAGAAATACTGAATGTCTTCATTGCTTTATTGTCTGTGTCTCTGGCTATGGATCTGATTGATTGAAGGTACAGTTGTCAATCATGGCCAACAAATCCGGAAGTTCTCTGAGCTTTCCGAATCCACTGCAACTGTCTACAGATTGACACCCAAACAATTTGAAACGTTCATATTGGAACTTCTGGCACGAATATCAGGCAGTAGAGTATACCGTTTCCAAATTTCTGCTGGAGTGATTTGCGTCATGGTGATCTTTTTCGCACAGACGGTGCCCAACTGACCCTAATCTACTGTGCAGTGGATAAAATCAAAATCAGAGAACACGCATGCCCAAAATAAAATAAAAATATATAAAGGCGACAATTTATCCATCGCACCTTGATACTTGGGCAATAACCTTTCTTTTAAATATTTTTTGCTAAATATATCAGACAATGAATATTTACTTTTTTTTTTTTTTATTTAATTTTTCCGACATCTTTACGTTTTTCCGTTTTCTTAGAGTTACTCAGCACAAAAATTTTTCATATTTTTTTTTTGTCCGAAGAGATTTCGACCACTTATTTTCGACATTTTCATTATATATATATATATATATATATATATATATATATATATATATATATATGTATGTATGCATGTATGTATTTGCGTACCTTCATAAATTTATCTAATATTTATTTATTATACATACATATATATATATATATATATATATATATATATATATATATATATATATATATATGCGTCTGTGGTGGGGTGATCTTTATTCAATTTTATATTCATCATTATTTGCAATGACTTATTGCAATTATCAGGCATGTTTTCGACACCTTTAGAGAAATATTCGGCGGGATTTATGATGTGACAACTTCTCGTCATTTTCTTGAATTTGGTTTCCTTTGAACCGTTTTGCAGAGGATCGCAAATGGTAAAAATCCCTTGGGGTAAGGTCAGGAGGATACGGAAAATTCGATAGATTTTACTACAACCTGATGAGATATGTTAATACACATTGAGGTATGATTAAATTTGTCTAGCGTTATTCACACGTTTTCATGTAATATCGTAAAATAAAGACTATTGCTCTACTATTGTCTTGTATTGATCCCTCTTTTAAATTAATGTTACGAACGTCGCAATTGCATTCGTTCTCATTTCATATGGATATATATATACATATATATATATATATATATATATATATATATATATATATATATGCGCGGTATTTAGTAGAAAGTGCTCGATATCCGTAATAGAGCTAACATGCGTTTACATGGATAGTAGTTTGTCTATTATATATATATATATATATATATATATATATATATATATATATATATATATATATATATATATATATATAAATTTAATAACACAGAATGCATAAATTGTTTTAAACAAACACTATTTAGTGTTTCATTTTTAATTTTTTAACCAAAAAAGTGTTTCGACCAACACTTCTTCAGGGATCAACCTTGGCAAAATTATTATAGCAAAATTAATACTGACGATATATATATATATATATATATATATATATAGATAGATAGATAGATAGATAGATAGATAGATAGATAGATAGATAGATAGATAAGTGCATGTATAGATGTATGTGTATGTATGTGTATGTATATTTATATATAGATGTATGTATATATATGTGTGTGTGTGTGCTTAACATTTAAGAAGCATCAAACTGGAGCAACTCTCAATTTTTGTTATGGATTTAGCATACTTGCATAAAAAAAGCGTTTTCATGTCCCAATACCCTTTAAAATTCAGGGCTGTCCCCTAATAAAAAGAAAAATGAAAAAGTAATTAGTGAAAAAAACATATATCATAGTAATAGAACATCTACTAGACTCCACTAATCCCAGTACTTTATTTCCGCAGAACGTTATGTAAATCCAGAATTATAAATTTTTATATTTTATGGTCTTTGTATATGTTAATAATTTTTTGCATCATACTGTTTGTTAATCTTATATTTAGACAAACTTTTTCAATTTAACGCCTGTCTTTTTCCTCCTAAGTTGAATTTCATTTATAATATATAAGTTATAATAAATACAATAAAAATGTATCCTTACTTTTTCTTTTCTACGTATATTCCATGTTTCTTTAAACTTCCTTTCCTCCATATTTATTCACTTACACCATTTTCGCGTTGACTTCCCGTTTTATCTAAAAGAATCTTATTCGCTTCTAACTTTTTCGTTTCGTTTTGCTTTTTCTTCTCTCTGCGTTCTTTTTATCTTTTTTTTTTTGTTTTTTTTTCTTCTGTCACGTTTTTCTTTCTTTCTTTCTAATTCCTTTTTACAACAGTTTCCGGTGTAGTACAGATGTTAAATATCTGGCTACGACACTGACGCTTGGTGTTCTATAAGACTGTCAAATCTGTGAATTTATGTCATTATATGAGCCGCTTAGAACAAATAATGAGGCAAGAATTAAAATAAGATATTTCCCGCCTATTTATTTTTCATCGCTCGGCTGAATTCTCTCTTATGTTTCCCCCCCACCCTTTTTTTTTTCTCTAGATTTTTTTCTCTCATTCTTCATCACTCGAGTTTTTCTTCTTTCTCTCATTTATGCCTCGCATTCGTTAATTTTTTTTTCCTTTGTTTTCGTATGTCTCAATTTTCTTTTCCTTCCTATTCTTTCTCTTTCCTTTTTTCCTCTCTTTCCTTTTTTCCTTTGTTTCTTTCATTCAGTGGTTCGTTCACCCTCTTAATATTTCCCCCATTCTTCTTTTAGTCTTCTTGATGCAATTTTCTGTTTTTTCTCTTTCTTTCCTTTTTCTCTCGTTTTCATTCTTTCTTTCTTTTGTCTTTTTCACGCTGTCTATGGTCTTTGATTTTTCTGTCATTCCTTCTTCATTTATATTTTCGCTTATACTTTCCTTCGTATACTGCGCAATATTTCTATTTTCTTTCTTTCTTTCTTTCTTCCTTCCTTCTATTATTTCTTTCTTTCTTTCTTTCTTACCGTATTTATTTACCTCTTTGTATTTGACCCAAATTACTATTCAAATTTTTCTTTCTTTTTTCTTTCTTTCTTTCTTTCTTTCTTTCTTTATGTATTTGTTTCTTCCATCATTTCTTTCTTTCTGTCTTTCTTTCTTACCGTATTTATTTCCTTCTTTAGTATTTTAATTTATTTCTTATTTCTTCATTCGTTTCTTTGTCTCTTCCAATCTTTCTTTCTTTCTTTCTTTCTTTCTTTCTTTCTTACCGCATTTATTTGCCTCTTTGTAATTGTCCCAAATTACAATTTTAATTTTTCTTTTTTTAGCTTTCTTTCTTTTTCTATCTTTCTTTCTTTTTCTTTTTTTTTTTCTCTCTCTCTTTCTTTCTTTTTTTTTCTATCTTTCTTTCTTTTTCTTTCTTTCTTTCTTTTTTCTTTCTTTCTTTCAATCCTCTTTCTTTCCTCCTTTCTTACCGTTTTTATTTATTTTCTTCTTTTGTATTTGACCCAACTTTCAATTTTCTTTCTTTCTCACCTTTCTTTCTTTCTTTCTTTCTTTCTTATTCTTTCTTTCTTTCTTTCTTTCTTTCTTTCTTTCTGCCTTTCTTTCTTTCTTACCGTATTTCTTTACTTTTCTATTTGAATTAATTTTTCTTTCTTTCTTTCTTTCTTTCTTTCTTTCCTTATGTCTTTATTTCTTTCTTTCTTTATCTCTTTATTTCTTTCTTTCTTTATTTATTTCTACTTTCATGTTCTTTCTATTTTCTGTCTTTCCCTATTTTTTCATTCCTCTTTATTCCTATCCATTTTTGCCATTATTTTCTCTTTTCTTTTCTCTCTTTCATTTTACTTTTTTTTTTCTATTTATTTCCCTCTGTAGTCTTTGTCCTGTTCTTTGCTTATGGCATCTAATTAAGAGCAACTTTCTCTTTCCCCCCCCCACAATGTTTATTGTTAAAAACACTTCACCGACATTATTTGTCTTTTAGTTTCTTTTATTTCATTTTCGCATTCCTTTCAATGCGTTTTTCATTTATTTTATAATTACACTTTTCCTACGATCCGTGATCATTCGTTCTGCCTGCTAAGACAGGCAAGTAAGCATGTGCCTACTCACACTTACCTCTTGATATATATGGACACAGGTGTATATAGTTAACAAAAAGAACATTCAGACGCAAGTATTTAAGAGAGAGACACAACGTCCTACTTAAATGCATTCAAAAATAGCTTTATGCACTAGATATATAAATATGAATTGAATGATACATATATATATATATATAAACATTATATATATATATATAATATATACACATATATATATATATACACACACAAACGGATGCGATGGATAAATTGTCGTCTAAATTACTCAAAAATGAAAGCAACACTAACATCTCATTTTTAACAGATATATTGACACAAAATATCTTCAAAGACGAAAGAGTACATTTATTCAAGAAAATTTCCATTGGCTTCAACCACGCCCCCCAAGTGAATTCGGAATCTTCTGAAACTCTTCTGGACGGTCCCCTTGTTTAAATTCGTGAATACTGCAATAATTCTTGCGTTCAATTCATCTTTGGAGCTACAAGGAGTTTCGTTGGTTTCTCGGTCAACTGCGCCCCATACATAATAATCAAGGGGGGTGTAAGGTGTGATGGGGTCACAGAGATTGTCTTACACTCATAACTATGCCCTCGTACTTGTGTGGGATGTTGCCAGACATACTGTATTCCAGCTACCATATAAATGACCCAGGTTAGCATTACTTACTCAACGCACTTGATGTAGGACTCCATGTAAATTCTAATGTTCTCACCTACAAATTTGGAAGTTCTTTTCTTAGCAGAACGATCAGAGTGAATTTTCCGATCTTCCGTACCTTCGTAATCAGCATTAAAGACATCCAACTCTTTACTAATCCTCTGCGCCATCCCCAAATTGACACCTAAACACTCTTAAATGTTCGTATTGGAGTTCCGGCGTAAATCCCAAGAAGTACGGCATGCCGTTTCCAAATTTCCGGCGGAGTCAATTGTGTCATGGTGTTCTTTTTTCTCACAGACGGTGCCCAACTGACCATACTATAATGTGCAGTCGACACACTCGAAATTAAAAATATAAAATTGCCACAATTTACCCATCGCACACTGTGTATGTCTATATCTATCTATCTATCTATCTATCTATCTATATATATATATATATATATATGTGTATATATATATATATATATATATATATATATATATATATATTATTTCAGTCATTATTATAATGGATACTCCGTATCTAAAACAGACGCTCCATTTTTATTTATTGAAAAGTGTGTCCCACGTATATCGAGAAAGTCTGCAGCATTCTTTGTTGGAGAAACCGCGGTTTCATCTAGTATCCATTCTAATAACGTTTGACGTAATAGAGATTTTGGATAAAAAATAAATCCTTTATTCCTTGATATTATTGAATGAAATATGTCTCTCTCTCTCTCTCTCTCTCTCTCTCTCTCTCTATATATATATATATATATATATATATATATATATATATATATATATACATGAATATATATATATATATATACATATATATATACATATATATATATATATATATATATATATATATACATATATATATATATATATATATATATATATATATATATATATATATATATATGGGTTTAATAAAAATATAAAATTTTTATCTCGTAATTGATTGAGTAGATATTAAGTACCCCCAACTTCAGAGATTTTTGTAATTTTTCCGTCCACTTCTCAGGATATATATATATATATATATATATATATATATATATATATATATATATATATATATATATATTCAATTATATGTATATGAGTTTGTGGCCCTGGCTTTCACGTTTTTTGATCATCAAACTGGTTTATTTTTAGAAATTTGAATCTATTTGTCCTTGTTTGTTTCTGATTAGGTTTTGTGTGGTGGTTAGAAATTCTCCCGTGTTTCTGTTTTGGAATGACACCCACAACCACCACCATACCAATTCACACAGATCAATAGACATACCAGTACTGTTACCTACACTGCCATCATTCCATATGTATACAACTAAATATGTGATTTCTATCACTGATATTAAACATTATCCAATAAGTACTGCGCGTCTATCATATATATATATATATATATATATATATATATATATATATATATATATATATGTATGTATGTATGTATGTATGTAGGTAGGTAGGTAGGTAGGTAGGTAGCATATTTTCATTCAAGCAAGTTTTGATTAATAATTTTTTTTTTCCCAAGTACTTTCAATCTCATTTGAGACGATCTTCCGGCGGTTAAAATATCTGTGGACGCGTATACAGTATTCTTCATACAATATTTTTCACTGTTCATTTACACCGTTCCAAATTGTAATATCCATTGGGGTCAACTTTGTAATTTTTATTTTAATATTTAAAAATGAAAAAGATCTATAGTTTTTTAGTTATAATAATTTAATTTATTGTTTTCTTACATGTTAGCCCCCTGCATATGGTCTCAGATGAGATTGAAAGTGCTTGAAAAAATAAAAACTATTTGAAAGATATATATATATATATATACATACAGAGAGAGATAGTTAGATAGATAGACAGACAGAGAGAGAGGGGATATGTATTGGTGTGCAATACATATCCCTCTCGCTCCGATAAATATGGCTGCTTCTCCAAAAGTCTTAACTATTATTATAACCAAATCGTATGTGTGGATAGTGTAACGGTTCAGTTCTAACCTGAATACTGGACCCTCTTACGTCGAAATTAACAAAAGAATATAATCGATACTGACCTGGAATCTTGAATGCAGTCACTTTCTCAACGTTGTGACTTGGCTTTCCTCTGTCTTTTCTACAATTATTTTCATGGCAATTGTTAGGATGAGCTGTTCTCATTATTGATTCGACTGCATGAATTTAAGTGTGCTACTAGATGGCCAGCTAGATCTCAAACTTTTTACTGCAACCACCACTAATATGTTTTCTCGCACTTCTTGCCTGTTGAACTCTCTCCCGATTTCTTGATTCCCTGCTACCTACAATATTCCAAAATTTAAATGTAATGCCTATTCGCATCTTTTGCCTTCCTGTATCCATTTGATTTATTGTCTTTTTCGTCACTAAAGTCTTCTCATTCACGTTCATTCTCTGTAACCCCTTGTCTCCTAGTGGCTTGTGATGAAACGATTAATACATATATATATATATATATATATATATATATATATATATATATATATATATATATACATTTCGTATATCTTGGCAGCATGTTCTCATTAACATATGTCTCATTACATTGAAGCTAGTTTTGTCTACTTATTTTTAATAGGATCCTCTCGTAATTCAGGACAAGTTTGTTATTATCCTTATTAAAAGAAGAAAGAAAAATACCATAGTGACGCGTATTCAGTTTATTCCGAATATTTTCGACATTAGCATAATGTCGTCATAAGTGTCTTGATTTTACTAAGACAAAAAATTGTTGTGTTCATCATGTTTCTAATACAAAATTGTGTTCATCTGAAAATTAAATTTTTACACGTGAAAAACGCTAAAGTTATATACTGTACAATTTTTTAAATTTTATCATGTTAATGTCAAGGGAGGTAAGTAAGTTATTGAAATGTCTAAATATTTCTTTTAAAAAGAAAAATCTATTTAAAACTTTTATTTAAAACCTAGATATTTTAAACTATCTAATGTAAACATTTTAAAACATTTGTACAGCATTCATAATTAATTTTAATATGGGTCGGTTTTCATTTTTTAATATAGATAGCTTCAAGAATTTTTAGCTTATGTTTATTATTTTCATGAAAAAGTATACAAGTAATTTCACCAAGAATTTTCTCAAATTGCGAATGTGGACGGACATGCTGTTGTAAATGTTGCGAGATATTAGATCCATCATTCAAATTGTACTGTACATAATCTTAGCGTTTTCACTCCAGATGAACCCAGCAATTTTGTTTTATAAATATGAACAGAGAAATTTTCGTCTTAGGAAAAATAAAATCTAATGACAACATTGTGCTAATGTCGAAAATAATCGGAATAAATCGAATGTACGTCAACATGATAATTTTCTTTCTCCCTTTAATGAGAATACCAAGAAACCTGTCCGTAATTATGAGAGGATCCCATTAAAAATAAGTAGACAAAACAACAAGACAAGATTATATTATGAGTATTGTCTTAATAAGGGGGTGTAAATCGAGAGAGAGAAAGAGAGAGCGAGTGAGAGAAGAAAATAGAGATTAACGGGATAGAAACATAGTTTTGCACAAAGTGTGACATGAAGCTATATAAAAAGATAAAAGCTGATTATTTAAAATGTACATTCTCTATGTTTTTTTATATGCTTGCTGATACAGTTATCACATTTATTTACATTTTTTCGCTCAAAATTCGATACAATAAGACAGGTACACATACAATTACTATCAGAATAAATCACACGTCAACTATGCTAAGCTAGAAAAGAAACTGAGGAACTAAATATAAATTAGTTGAAAAGTTATAGCCGCAAACCAGATCGCCTTTAAAAAAAAAAAAACATATGTTGAAAAGGCTTCTCAAATTCTATGCAATGTTTCCGTTTGCGAATTTCAGTAGCGCCGACTCGAACATGAGGACTGCAGGGTTTTTTTTTATCATGCCTAACGAATTCTTTTAAAGAGATTGGAAGATGCTTTGTTCCGAACATCAAGCTAACAGTGTGTAAATATATATATATATATATATATATATATATTAGGTTGGTGCAAAAATAATGACGTTATAATGTTTTATGACGTTAAAAAATACGTCAAAAAACGACATTATTACGTCATTATTTTTGCACCAACCTAAGATATAGATATATAAGGGGGATATTGAAGTCAACTCATAGAGGCGACAATGTATTTCATGCTAAATGCTATCGTCAGGACATGTGCGTTGCGTTTTTGCTCGACTATGTGCATATACAGGTCAGTGATGCGTTATGGGTTCTCTTTTGTATTGCATTGTGGGTAATCTATTGTATTATTCTAACGGTTATTACAGACATTCTATAGTATTAATTGTCAACTCGAATCAGGTAGATATATTTTTTATAATTAATTTATTATGTATCTTGGTTGATCCTAAACTTTTAACCAAGAATTATGTTATAGCATGCCACATTCGTAGATGGAATTTAGTTTTTAAATAATATAAGAAATTAACATGATACATTTTACCTACATGAAACATTCAATAATCAGGCAGTGGAATTGGTCAGATCCAGTGACAGGACCCAAAGATTTGTTAGTTCAATACCTGGTTAAGTCAGTGGAGAATTTGAAGAGGTGAATTAACAGGAGATAACTGAAAACTAACATCCATTAGACATGGCACGTGGAACTAGAACAGTCTACCCCAGCGAGCGAAATAAAGGGTTCAGTTCGATATTCCAACCACCTGGGAGTGAACCTGTATCGAATTTGTAGTTTAAAGTAATAAGATCATGCCAACAGAACGCTTCTTCTGTAGCTAAGTGGTATAGCACGTCAGGCTATATGATGGTTCTGTGTAGGATACAGGTTCGGTGGACACATATTTTCTATGGAATTTCTCCGACATTCAGGCCGGTAAATGTTGCTAATACTGTTTATTATAAATATAGCATTTACTTAAATGGATGTATCTATACAAGTAACGTATAAACAATATATATATATATATATATATATATATATATATATATATATATAGAGAGAGAGAGAGAGAGAGAGAGAGAGACTTTTAGCAGACACGAGTATTTGCACAGACACATTCATCTTTTCAAATAGTGAAATCAATATGTACCCGCCTAGATTATCGAAAGTCTTATTACAGGCACTTTTTTCTATTGTTTATATATATATATATATATATATATATATATATATATATATATATATATATATGTAGATGACGAGACAAAGGGGAAACGGTACTAAACAACGCATTTTGCCAACGTGAAGTGTGTATTTGGGGTTTGGCTTTTCCCGGTGGTAAGGTAATTTAATTTAATGCCTCTCTTATTCTTAAAAATTCCAAAGCAGTTTTGTCTTTGGCATTGATTATAAACTTTACCAGTTTGTCTCAACATCTACCATAAACATACATATGTGTGTGTGTGTGTGTGAGAGAGAGAGAGAGAGAGAGAGAGTGTGTGTGTGTGTGTGTATTCTTCATATTGTTGTAGGTTGACAGGTTTTCTTTTCTGAATTATTTATGATATTATTTTTCTAATATATGTGTATGTATCTATGCACCCATACGTGTATATGCATGCAGATTCGATGCTGTGTCCGTTTATTTCCTGTCTGCTGACTTCAAGCGCTGGTAACTTCCCTGGTGGCAAAACAACGACGATGAGATTTATTTCAACGACTAATTTACATAGTAAAGAACGCCGACTGCTCTACATTACCCTGCAATTTTAAAAGGCAAAGCATATGCAAAAAACAAAAAAAAAATTGAAATTAGGCAGATGGGCATTCTCCTAGCAACTTCCCGCCTCTTTTCTTTTTCCCGCCACCATTCCCACTCGTAACTCACATTACCCATAAGTGAACACCACCATCGGCGCCATCACTACCCGTCGTTGACTTCCTTTATAGTATTTACACGACATGAGTTTAGCATCCTGATAAGTCATGAACATCAGGTTTATTTACACATCCATAAGCTCCTCTATGTTTACATACATTTTAATATGAAGCAAGTACATTTATTCATATACGCATTAAATAATATATATATATATATATATATATATATATATATATATATATATATATATATATATATATTATTGTAGTTTTCCAATTTTCAAATAAAAACTTCCGGCTTCCTAAAGATTACCAGGATGTAGACAAAGTAATTCCCTCACACAGACACCATTTTTCTACTTGATAATGACTGCGGTGTTCGAAAGTACTTGAACAAAATATGAAATTTGGACAGTTTATCCACAACTTACTCAAAACCTGGTTCGAAAATTGAAAAAATATAATCGAAAAATCAACACAAATCTTATCCTGTTTTTTAAAATCAATCTTATATACATATATATCGAAAACTATGACATATTTTACAGTGAGTGCTCAGAGTAAAACCCATTGTTCGGTGTCACAGGGTATCTAAGATACATAATATTAAAATTATATATATTTGAAGAAATTGCTTGCTTTATGAAAACCATTTACGCACAGACGTTAAATTTTTATATATAAACTTTTTATTTTATTAAATAGTGATATTTTCATGAAACTATGAAAAAAGATGATGTAATTTCGATTTCTGTCGGAGGCACAATTTTTCATCTCAAATTCGATCTGTTGTTATTGATTTTACTGTTTAATAAAATAAAAAAGTAGGAGTTACAACTCAAACAATGTGTACCCACTAAAAATAACGGTTATCTGCATATTTGGTTATACCTATGTATATATTAGGTTGGTGCAAAAATAATGACGTAATAATTTCGTTTTTTAACGTATTTTTAACGTCAAAAAACGACATGGTTACGTCATTATTTTTGCACCAACCTAATACCTAGACATGTGTATAATTTGATGTGTATGTAAATATGTATTCATACAGTTGTGATTAATTTTATTATTTACATAAAATTAAAAAAAATTTAGCAGGGACAGCAGCTCAACCACATGTACCCAATAAAATAACGTTTATAAAAATAAGAAGATATAAATTCGTAGAATTTTCAACATGTCTCCTTTAGCAGTTTAATCTGACTTTGACCAATCAATCAGGATCCGTGGCCTAACTGGTAGAGACATAATTAAGAAGTGGTTTCCCTGAGGTATAAAACGGATGCAAGACGATTCCTGTCGAAGGTAGAATATAAACCCACGTACGTGTTTGTGTTTGTGTAATATTTAGATGTGAATGAATTATGTTTGTAGAAAGTAAATATGAAATAATAAGTAAAAGGAAAACTTCTTTACCGAGGCGTTTCTTCCCCGGACGTATTTTATGAGATTCAATGCAAGGATCTTATTTTGCAACAAGTACTTATAAAGAGAAGTAAAAATATCGGTAACTTTTTAAATATGTTTAAATATATTAGATTGGTGCAAAAATAATGTCGTTTTCTCACATATGTTACTATGTGAGAAAACGACATTATTTTTGCACCAACCTAATAACGTTCAGAAATAAACTTCAGTGAAATTCAATGTAAACTATGGAAGATGCTAGTTGGCACAATTTAATGCCTAATAAACGAAAATAAGTAAATATTTTTTACTGCTGATTTTTTTTATAATGCAATTCTTATTCTATATTTTATTTTGGCTTGAAATATTAATTTATGTATTTATTTATTTTAAATCTTAGAAGGTTTTGATTTAACCGATTTCTTTTAATTTTTGGATAATTTTTTTTTTATCACCAGGTTGGGAAAGGTAAAGAAATATTTCGTCTTCGTATTTATAAGCATTAATTTTAATTTTTCGCAAATTAACGATGTTTTTTTTTTAATTGTGTTTATTAATACTTATTGCAAAACAAAATCCTTACATTTGCCTCGATAAAGACAATCTGAGGACGAAACACTCACTCATGAAACGTTTTACATTTTTTCTTTATATCATGCATATATATATATATATATATATATATAATTATTTATTTAAAAATATGATTCCAACTCGCTACATAAGAGGTCTCATGTTTCAAAACAAGAGCCGAAAACTTCAAAATAATATTTGAATTAACTTGAGTTAAAATAGGCTCTGTTCCATCTTCAATCGAAATTTTTTGGGGAATGACTTATTTCTGAAATTTACGAGTTTTAATAGTATGGTCAGAATTGAAATCAAAAATTTCCATGGTAACATCAAGGGCGGATTGTTTAGAATCGGCAGGGGAGGGGTGTTAATAATTTGTATCAGTATAGAGTTATTTTCATAGATGCCGGGTCAGGGTAAGGTGGGGGTGGCTAAATTTACGAAGGAGGAAGTTTTCGCATAGTCTGGCTTGAGCGTCTACGGAGATTTATTTATTTATTTTTATTTTATTATTTTATTATATCTCTTTATGAAAGGGATTTGTGTATATAAAAAAGCCGTAACTTTTGTTATTTGACGACTTCATAACGCGTTATCAGTTTTTGTAGGGTATTAAAACTATGTATATGGGCTATGGATTTTAAAATTTATTTTATTGTATGCGTGTTTTTAGCTAGTTATTCAGAGCGTAAGTTGGGTTGTGTCTGCAGAAAACCGTTAATTCTTGCCTGTTGTTTAATAGGTTTTTATTGTTTAGAAGCTTAATAATGTGTAGTTTCTCATGGAGGCACAAAGGGCATGGGTCATCCCAAGTTTTGCAAGTTCTAGTCCTGTTAATGATTTTCCATTTTACTTTAGGTGTCTTATTTTTTTCTTTCAGGTGCCAAAAATATTTAGATAGAGAGGTCTGATGTCTAATGTTTATGTTGTTGAAGGAGCATTTATGCTGCCTCCATCTGGTTTTAAAGGCATTTTTCGTGGACCCAATGTATATCATATTATTGTTAGGGTTCTCCGTTGATGATATAGTGCATTGGTATACCACAGATTTGATGCAGCACTTATTTTCTAATGGGCAGTCTAATTTTTCCCTATCATTATCTGATTTAAGTGTAGAGTTATTAAAACTATTCAGGTAAGGGGGTTTGTTCAGGATTTTATTATTGTGTCTTGTGTCTTCTTATTATGCCTACTATATATATATATATATATATATATATATATACCCAAGTATATGATTGGTGTATATGGAATGAATTCCAATAACCAACAATTACTATTCTTAAAAGAGTGCTCAATACAAAGTAGAGCAGATATAATTATTTATTTAAAAAAAATTTATAACATAAATATGTTATATGTGCGTATGTGCAGTTGCATCAGCGTAAACAAACCAAGTTCGATGACGTTCCACTTTGTCATACATCTTTCCTCATTTCCTGATATATAAAAATTTATACATCATTATCCCATAAAATCCAACTCAGTTAAAAAGGACATCTTTCTCGCATGAACGAAAGCAGACTTTTTTTTTTTTTTTTTTTAAGCATTGCGCCCCGAGCAAGGCATGAAGCCACTAGAATGCAGGGGGAGGGGTTGCAGAAGATTTGGAGCAAGAGCAGATAGGAGTGATAGAAGAAAGGATGAAGGGAAGGATAGTGTGTAAATCAAGGTAACTGGAGATGTCGATTGACATTACATTTGAATAGTTGGAGATCATAGCTATCAGGGAAACAGTAATTGGGAAAGGTGTTCCACAGTCTAGAGGTGCGAGGTATGAAGCTATTGGAGTAGATGAGACGGCTACATTTAAAAGTTTCTACAGTGTAAGGGTGAGAGCGGGATGCCAGCCTCGTAGGGCGCTTGAATTCATGGAGACTGGGAACCAGTGAAAGCAGCTCATCGGAGCAATTACCATGAAAGTATTTGTAGAAGAGACAGAGAGAGGCGACGGCGCGTCTGTGAGATAGTGGCTACAGGCGAGACGCCAGATCAGGGCCAGTCACATTACATATCCGTCTCTGGATCTTGTCAAGAACTCCGAGGTAAACAGAAGGTGCCCCAGACCATGTATGGCAGCAATACTCCATGCAAGGGTCAATGGTCGTTTTGTATATTTGAAGTATCGATTCAGGGGAAAAAAAATTCCTGGCGCGGCACAGAGAGCCAACTTTCCTAAAATTATTTCTCATTGGCCAATTTCTAAGAAGCAATTCAGTTGGAAGACCCACTGTTGCGTTTCAAAGACAAAATGTCAAAGACAATCTGAAGTGATACAGCATCCCCTTTTCTTCCAAAGCGTCAGAGCGAAAGGAAAATGGCGAATGTTTTGCTTCTCATCTATTCAAAGGTTTAAGCGTGGCCGACTTGAACATCAGAATCAACTGCGTGCAAATAATGAAAGAATGTTGACAGAGTGCTGCTCCTCTCAAAGCCGGTCTAATTTGCCAATGTGGCTTTGTCGCACGCAATAAAGATAGACCTTGCTGTCCACTCGCGGAAACATATGGTAACTGATATTCAACCCTTCATGAAAAACAGCTAAACAACATATTCCATTTGTTTGCAGAAGACTTGCAGGTTTTGGAAGACATGTGTGTCCATAGAATTTGGGTACCTCTTTATTTTACTGACGAGAGTGTCCACTCTCTCTCTCTCTCCCCCTCTCTCTCTCTCTCCATATATATATATATATATATATATATATGAAAGTCTACAGGGGAAATGATGGCAACGTGATCTGTTGAGTTGGAAGGTGTGATGACATGGCGAAAGATGTAGACATGCTTAAATAAACAGATAAGCAATGGGGGCAAAAGACAGGGAAGGCGAAATGTAGGAAGACAGATCGTCGAGATTTTGGATGGAAAGGAAGTGTGTGAATGGAGAATGTGATTCAAGAACCCGACAGGAAAGAATAATATATATATATATATATATATATATATATATATATATATATATATATATATATATATATATATATATATCATTAAAACAGACAGATTATACAAATCATAATTTCCAGTTGCAAGTCTGACTAAAGTAGCAATCGCGCATTCATCTGTCAGTCGTAGCAGTCGCGCATCACCAACCGGTCGACCGGCTGACGAATGGCGTGACTGCCACGCAAGAAAATGACAGTCTTAGTCATTCAAACTTGCACGAAGAAATTATGATATATATATATATATATATATATATATATATATATATATATATGAATATAATGAGAACGAAAATTTTAACGTTCCCAGCGTTAATTCAAAAGAGGGCTCAATACCGATAGTAGAGCAATAATTATTTATTATAATTTTTTCATACAAACCAAAACAATTTACTCACGACAAAGATGCAACTTCGTTTCGGTGCATTCACCTGCACCTCGACTGGTGAGAACCAAAAACCAGTCGATATGCAACTAAATGCAACGAAACGAATTTCCATCTTTGTCGTGAGTAAATTGCTTTTGTCTATATGAAAAAAATGATTATATATATATATATATATATATATATATATATATATATATATATATATATATGATTTGACCTTATTATCACTAATACGTTTTACCAGCAGCCCAGCTGTCGTAAGACTTCGTGGATGCATCCTCGTTGGAAAGACTAGCATCTGATCGACTACGTCCTCACCAAAAACGGGACATGAAAGATTTTATGATAACGCGTTCTTTCCACACAACATGCTACTGTCAGATTACGGTCTACTTCGGAGTAAAGCTACATTGCATTTGCAAAAGCAAAAGATTATAAAATCCAGTGCCCAAGCGCATTAACGTACTGCCTCTTAAATCGACTGAAACGAAAATTAAGCTCTCTGACAAACTTGATGCTGCACTTGATTCTGTAAACATTACCAATAATATTGAATGATCTTGGAAGGCTCTGTGTGATGCAACATATTCTACATCCTTGGAGGTTCTCGGCCTACCACATCGTAAACATCAAAACTGGCTTGATGACAATAATACAGAAGTTCAGCAGCTTAAACGAAAATTCAGGTTTACAGAGCTGTTGCACTTGCCATCCTTTTTTACGGCTCAGAGTCGTGAACTCCATACAGATAACATATACGCCAGCTGGATGTTTTCCATAAAAGCTGTCTGCGTGCAATCCACAGATTTGATGTCCTATCTTGAAGAAACTCCACAAACATAGATCTGTTTAACAAGTGTAATATTGGAGGATCGAGACTTTTCTCATACAGTCCCACTTACAGTGGACTGGCCATATCTTGAGAATGTTTGTTGTCAGGATAGCCAAGATCCTAATGTACAGCCAGTTAGATCAGGGCTACAGGAATGTAGGACGCCCATGTCTAAGATACAAAGACAAGCTGAAAAGCAACTTGTCAGCTGCCAATATGCCACATAACACCCTTGAGCGCTTAGAGCGGGTAGAATGGAGATCAACGTGTTTTATTTGACTCAGCGGTTTTCAATCTGCTTGTCTGAATCTTCTTCAAGATAGCAAGATCTAAAAGGTCAGCCAATCTAACAGTGATCTCATCCCACAATCTTCACTCTTGATCCATATGTGGCCTACTTTGTAAATCACTAGCAGGTCTTAAGTGCCACTTATGATTATTGCACAAAATTTCATAACTGAATCAATTAAGCTCTCAGATCCTCATACGTCGAAACCGACGGGAGAGTCTATTATATATATATATATATATATATATATATATATATATATATATATATAGATATATATAGATATATATATATATTTAGAGAGAGAGAGAGAGAGAGACTAAAGTTATATTCTAAATAGCTGTTTTTTCCGGTGTGTGTTTGTGTGTGTGTGTTTTTTGTTTTTGTTTTTTTTCTAAATAGTTTGATATGTGATAATGACTTACGATGAAAAATATTTATTACGAGAATGCAAAAAAAAACTGTTGTCGGACAGCTAACATTCCTCTAAACAGATTCTTAAGGGGAAAAGATCATTGTATTTCTTTGAATTCCAAGTAAATTCCTTATTATCATTTTTCTGAGACATCAAGAAGAGTTTTCTGCGCAAAACTTTGGGCATGAATGTCGAGCGGTTATTTTGGGGCATGGCAGCGCCTGTATTTACGACACAAATGCTTCAGGAAGTGGGAATGAAAGAAGAATCAGCAATATTACCAGTCCTAATCTGGCGTCTCGGCTTAATTCACTTTCCCAACGCTGTAAATTTGCCTCCCTGTGCCTTATCTACAAATATTTTCATGACAAATGGTCGGATGAGCTCTTCGCTATGGTACCTAGACTTTATTATTTTAAGTGCAGTACTAGACTAGCGACGGAGTTTCAACAATATACAGATATATCCGAGGGAATTTAAGCTAGCTCCTGCAGAGAGCTCTTTATTTGGCCTTTAGCTCATTCAGGAGTTTGAGAGTCTCTAAATCTGTGCATATTCTCAGCATTGGAAGCCCTCCTGATCTGGGTTTTTATTTGCACGGGCTTTTCTTTTCCTCGCTGCAGCCTTGGTTCTTTTGATTGCAATTTGGTCCTCTGTTGGCGGAGATTTCTTTTTGCGAAGCATATTGCTACCGTATGCGATAGGCAACAATAAACTGCAAAAGAACTCAAAATTGATCGCTGCATTTATGCATTGCATTAATATTTAAGCTTACCTTTTAAATGCCCAACGATAATACTTCTGCCGCCAATTTAATTTAAAGAAAATTTGATGTACGTAGGTCCTTACTTTCCGTACAAACAATTATTTTTATTTCATGGGTGACTTTCCCTGGATTTCACAATTAATTTTGATAATTCCCAAATTGATTTCCAAGTTATAAAAATTGTTAACATACAAAAAAATTCGTCGCAAAAAATCACATAAAAATCTCGCTGAAAACAATCGCAGTAATGAAAATTGGGAATTCAAAATTTCAGTAAAATAAGGTATTGAAATTTAGAGAGTTGTGTCCCTTTAATTGTAAAAGTGTGTCAGTGACACACTGACATTCGCATTTATTATATATAAGAGATTTAAAATATTGTTGGTTTTCAAATGTTTTTAAACGCTCATAAATACTGTATAATTCATGCTAACAGTGAAAGTCAAGGTAAACTATGGAGGATGTTAAGTGCCAAAATTTAATGCCTGATAAGAAAAGGCTCTTCATATTGGAACTCAAATTTACTCCAGACCTCAAGTGCAACTCCTATTGCCTAAGTTAGTGGGAACTAACTTAGGCAATAGGAGTTGCACTTGAGGTTTGTTCACTCTATGTTTGTATCTGAATCTTCCTATCATACTTTATCTTTGCAAGAGTCAGATTAGACTAAAATGTAATAGTGATGTAATATCTGGGCTGGAACTGTGTAATCCTCACTTTCCATCCTTAAGAAATCACAGAATTGTGGTAGATTATTTTATTTTCCACCATACAGGTCCTTTGCCACAGATGCAACGTCGCTAAATATTCGGAGTTCTATTCTTTCGTTTCACCTGTTTAGACCTTAACAGCTAAGAACCACCATACTGCATCTAACGTTGACTGAATCTCATATTTGATCCAGGGTCAGAGACATACTACTTTTTTTAGAATTGTGGGGGTAATTTTTATGGCATCCTTACAATTAGTTTTATGATGTTATAAAATGTTTGTTGTATCGCACGACATTGTTTCTCCATTATCGTGTAAAATGGATATCAAGTAATAAAATTACATTTTTAAAACCAATTTACTCCCAAAACAAGGCCGCTAAGACGCAAGGGGCTAATGGGAGAGAGAGAAAATAAAAAGACTTTAGAAGGAATGGGAAACCCTATCCTAAACAGGAAACAAAGGTTAAACCATCACCCCTGTTCAAAAAAACCGGGAGTGTGCACAGGACGATAGGCAAACCTATCTACCCCTATTTATAAGATACCAAGAACATTTGACTAAAAAATCACTAGTAAACTCTAGTCACGTCCAAATTCCATTTTGGCTGAATTATTGACTGATTTGTTTTTTACAGTTTATCAAACATTTATGTGATTTTTAAAGCCAGATAACATTTTAGGACTGTAAAAATTTTTTGATAATAATAATGATTTACTGATTCAAGTCCTACTAATTAACCCTTAGATGAGGGAGAGAGTGCTTTATAATTTCGCACCTAAGTGAATTCAACGAACCGAATTGGAATTAGAACTCTGCTCTCTGTTTTCCAATTCCAGCACCTAACATTCCTAAGCGACCAACCATTAAGGTACTGACCAAACTCAACGTTACGAAACATCGTTGATTGTACGAGAATTAGTGTTTCATCATGATATAGCCGAAAGCCTGCTGCGTCTTCGGTGTAGTTTTCCAGTTGTAAGGGAGAACTTCCATTCAGACAGATTTTTTCCCCATAAAACGCGGTTTTGTGGAAGAGAATCCCGCTAGGATGCTTTCCAGAACACTACGTTTAAACCTTTTCCAGGTCCAAGCTTACATACCCCCATATCCACAAAATCATCTTTTTTTTACTTCTTACTCTTACGTTCATATAACACACCTCATTCAGTAAACCTCTACCTTGAGTTGGTCTTGAGTCTTGTCTTGGCTGAATATTAGTGAAACAAAAAAGTATTCCGCCTGATCTTTATTTTGGCTGTGATGTAAATATTAAAGTTTGCTAGTATGATAATTATCTAGTCTGTTTGCTTTGTTATTTATTCCGCACTTCCTCAAATTGAGTGTACGTGTATTTAAATGTTTTTGTTTTCTATTTTGATACACATGACTGATGTACATTCTTTTTCTTTCCTGCCGAATTTCTCTTATCAATCTTCAACTTTTAGTTGATTTTTTTCTTCATTTTTTTTTTACTAGTACGCTGTTTATAGCTAATATAAGTGTCATTTCGGGTCTACTTTATGTTTTGACCACCACCAAAGAAGTGCGTTTCTATCAATAAGTATTTTTCTGAAAAGGAAACACGTGGAACAAACACAGCAGTCTTTGTTAGCGATCTCTCGCCATCCAAAAAGTTAACAAAAACACTTCCACCAGAAATAGATAAATAAATGACACAGAATGAATTAAGCTTTGGTCGAAAGTGATATTTAGACCCCCCCCCCACAAAAAAAAATGTGTAAAAGTTTTATAAAAATACTGATAAATACGCTGATCGAGGAAAATAGATCGCCGTTGATGGAATGATAGGTTTGAGCAAATGCTAGATCCTTCGATGAAAACAAGGGTCAGAGATGGTAAGATGGCGAAATGAGCAGTAGGAAGGGAAATAGAAGAGACCAACATTTACAACTGCTCTAGAAAAAAAAAATAATAAGAATGGATGTATAAACAACAAACACAAAAGAAAAGAAAATTGACGCGAAGATAGTGACAGCCACTTCAAGTCCTGCCACCATATTAATATTTGATGTCCGAAGTTTTTATTTTCTTTTATTTAATCTTTATTTATAGCATTTTTAACCAGATAAAGAAATAACTTCTTAAAGTTGAGAAGAATTAACCTAAGTGAACAATATACTGGTATTTATATATAATTATACTACAAAATTTTCAGTTTTCCTATTCGAAATTTCTGATGAATATTAATTCTTCAGATAACGATTGAATAAGGTCATGGGGAGTTCTACGACAATAAAGTATCCGTAGAAATACCTTTATCGAACCCTTAATTATTTGAGCATAACAACTTTAACAAAATATTGCAATAACAATCTTTAAAAGAACAAGTAATCACCTTTTATGCCTAATATAAAAATAATATTCACAACTCTAATATATATATATATATATATATATATATATATATATATTACATGAATCATTCATACAAAAAATAACAGATTAGTGAAGTTAATATATATATATATATAAACGATTTTATTTAAAATTTCAATTTATGAAACATCACTTCATTTTCCGTTTTTGGAAAAAATTTTCCGTACAAGTTAAAAAAGATTTTTATAAAGAAAAAAAGAAAGAAAATAAATCCATAAAAGGAAAAGGGAGAGGAAAGAAAATAAAAATAAAAGAAAGCATAAGAAATTAACCCTATTATCAAGGCAAAAGAATGAGAGGGGTATATTCAAAATTAGATAGATACAAAGTTAAGAAAATAACATGAGATGTTAATACAAAGAAATAAAGGGAACTTTAAGAAGCAATGCAATACTTAACTAAACCAACTTTACATTATAAATTAAAATACAAAATAAATTTTAAACTTTTATATTTTACATTAATTTTAAATTAAAAACAATTATCAATACAGCAAGAGAAAAAAAATAATAAGCCAATTCATCGCTAACCATACTATCATTAATTTAAGAATACTAACCAATATAATACCTAAAGCTAGGATAAATCACTAATGATAGCATTAAAATGTTTATATAAAGATAATATAATAAAAGAGGAGTGATTGTTGAGTTATGAAGTTTAGCAAGATTGTAAGGTTAATTAATAATGTTTGCTATTTACCGTAGTTTCATAACTTTTTATTTAATAATATAACACTATTCAAGAACTTACTTATTTCCAGTTTCTCCTGCAGACAGAGGAAGCACGGTTCGTACACCAATCTGGAGATTCTAGCTTGTTTAAGAATTTTCCATTTAACTTTAGGTGTTTTGTTTTCCTCTTTTAATTTCTAAAAATATTTAGAAAGTGAAGTCATATTTCGTTTATCAGCATTAGTAAAGTATGCGAGATGATTATTTTTTTAAAATCTTTTATTGTACTCCCAATATATATTTTAGTATCACTTGGATTTTCTACTGATGAAATAGGACACATATACACAAGGCATTTAGTTAAGCACTTGTTAGATAAAGTACATTGGTCCGGATTTCTATAATTATATAGGTTATTTCTACGGGACAAATTAAGAACAGCAATAGAATTACACTTATTATTGTTATATAAATTCTATATTTTGTTGTTATGTGATTTAATTATTTTCTCTAAATTATTAGTACGACTGTAGATAGGTTTTAGAGTATTCCGACTGAGCCAGGGATCGAGAGGTCAGAGGAGGGGTTAGACGAATCAAGTTTGGTCTCACACAGAGCCAGTATATCTGGGCAGTTCGCAATGAGGAAAGATTCCACACTGCAGAAATTGGTTCTAATGCCACGGATGTTGGAAAATGAAATGTTAAAGGGTTTAGGGGATTTTTTCAAGGGCTGGTTTAGGTTTTCTTTTCTGATCATCTTTAGTTATCACGTGAAATTGTGGTTGTAAAAATGAGAAGGTCTGAAGTAAAAGAAGCAGACGGTTATCGACCGTGAGGTGGGCAGAGAGAAGTTGGCACAGTCTGCAACATAATGTAGCCTCAGGGTTGCCCACCGGAAGTGAATGCAGGGACACCTTTCCATGCGCGATATGTCGCTACAGACACCCCGGTATTATGCAACTGTTGATCAGGGGGGCCGCTCAAGACGCTACGCAAGCGTTAGGGCTCCTAACTACCAGTCGAAAACAGCAACCAGAAAACTGTCAATCGTTTACCCTCAGAATGCCAAATACTGCACACGTCACGGGAGAAACACGACAGTACTAGTACAGAGGCCAGAGAAAAACAGAGGGTGAGTTCCGGGAACCCCTTCCTAAACAAGAAACAAGGTGTGAGCCTCTACTCTTGTCCAAGAGAAGCGGGAGGAGTATTGACCGAACGGTAGGAAAGCCTACCTATTCCTATTACATATAACACAAAAGACAACAACAAAAACAACAAAAAAAGAAAAAAAAAAAGGAAAACACATGCTCGCAGTTGACACACCTCCATTTCCTTCGTGTTGCAAATGTAACAAAAATGAGGTCCCACTCGGCTTTTTCTCTGGACCAGCCATTTTGTGATCATGAGATCGGGGTTTAGTTCCTTACCCTGGTCGATTAGTAAAGAAACTGACCATTGTAATATTGAATTGATAGATGATTCAAACTGGCAGCAACGTTGGGAAGATCCTGAAAAACATATTAGGAATTGAAGTTGTAAATTAAATTGAGTAGACAAAGCTGTTAGATAGCCGTCGATGGCGATGCTAATAGGTAAATAGAAGATCTAAAGTTTTGGCTGGCAACTCGTGGAGACGTATAGACCTGAAAAGAAGATGATACCCTGGCATACTGGCCAAATGTGGGGATGTATAGGCTTGGAAAAAAATTCCCTGTCAGCCTGCCACGCGTGTGGACGAATAGACCTAAAAAAACTATCCCTTGGCAATTTAGCCATCAGCGGGATCGTATAGGCCTGGAAAAAAAAACGCTCCCTGGCAGCCTGGCCATCCGTGTGGATGAATAGGCCTAAAAAAAGAAACGATCCCATGGTAGCCTGGCCACTCGTTGGGATATATAGATCTGGAAAACAAAAACAAAAAGAAAACGAACCCCTGGCAGCCGTTCAGTGGGGAGGTATAGGCATGAAAAAAGCTATCCCACTGCACCCTGGCCATTAACGGAGATGTATAAACATAAAAAAAAATACTCTTGTTCTTGGTCACTCGTGGGGGACGTATATGCCTGAAAAAGAATGATACAATGGCAAACTGGACGTCAGTGGGGATGTATAGGCCAGGTAAAAAACGATGTCCTGGCAACCTGGTTATCCGTGTGGATGCATAGGTCTGGGAAAATATGTACATACCCTGGTAGCCTGGCCACTCGTGGGGGAGGTATAGGCCTGAAAAAATCCTCTGATAGACTGGCAATTCATGGGGATGTATAGGCCTGGGAAAAAAAACGATCCAATGGGAGCCTGGTCACATGGGGTTTGGAAAAAATTCACATTCCCTGGCAGACTGGAAACACGTGTGGATGCATAGGCCTAAAAAAATAATTTAAAAAAAAAACGAGTCCGTGGTAGCTTGGCCACTAATGGGAATGTAAAGGCCTGTAAAAAAAATTTTCTGACAACTTGACCACTCGTGGGGACGTATAGGCCTGATAAAACAAAAAAAAAAAAAACGTTCACCTGGCACCCTAACCACATGTGATGACGTAAAGATATATAACTATGTTCAAACTTCCAGAAAGATCACTAGATTCGGTATACGTTTTGCGAAGTCAGAATAACACATCAGACTCAACACTAATAGAAACAATAAAGGAAAACGACATGCTCATGCTCGGTAGGTTCTTCCCGGGGGTCCTATCACAGAAGCTTTAAAAAAAATGCACGTTAAACAACAACACCGATTTTATTTGCCTGCAACCTGATCACACACGCGAATGATTGTGCCTATTCATGCGCCCTGGATTGTCTGTACTCTCTGAGCTTTGTGATGGCATGCTAATCTGATCCCCGTTTAGAATTGAAAACTCACCCCATCAACTGTACCTGTCCGCATCATATCTTCTTTCCGACCCCAACTCATCAAGACTAGCCTACTCATCACACCGGCAAACAGGAAACACATGGCTATATCATGAATATATAGCGATTATATAAGAATTTGCAGCAAAAAAGCAGGCGTATGTGAACGTTTTTGCTATTTGGTGCTGTACAATATACAAGTTTTAAGTTAGAATTATCACATGCTATATATATATATATATATATATATATATATATATATATATATATATATATATATATATTATTAATTTATATTATATATATATATATATATATATATATATATAATATAAATTAATATCAGCGGACAATATATATGTATATATACATAAATTTCCAAGAGGATAGAATCATGTAGAACTCAATGTCCAGGAGAGAGTAAGAATGTAATATGAAAAGCTCAATTTGAATTTGTAGGTTTAATGAATTGGATTGTGATTATGATTCCAATGTAATAAATTATAACCATGGAATATTAGTGTTTGAGCCTTATATATATATATATATATATATATATATATATATATATATATATATATATATATATATATATATATATATATATATATATATATATATTATTGAATAGACATATTATTCCTTACCGATAGCACAACCCAGTTTCGTTCATAACACAATTTTCAGGTGCTGAATATAGAGTGGCAGGTACGTAATTTAAGTGCTGACACAGATATATATTATACTGGGATTACAGTTTTTAATTTGTAAAATTATATTTGGAATTTAAAATAAACCGGGTTTTGTATATATATATGTAAAAATACTTTTAGTGATACATAATCAAAAATGTATTTTATTATCAGCTTATAAAATGTATTTTATTATCAGCTTATAAAATGTATTTTATTATCA
>OZ010574.1:68233180-68253180 GCA_963932145.1 Acanthosepion lycidas | reverse complement strand
TTTACCGAAAGTAACTTTGTCAGACACGGACGAATAATAACGTTTAAAAACCAGCTACATACGTGTTTATACGTCGACCTTGATTCTTTTATGCGCCTCTGATTTTGAAATGAGTTCAATTATCAAATTTGCAGGAGGTGTTAGCCACCCCTCGGATACTTCAAGGGTCCGCAGTTTCTTAATTATTATATTAATAACAAATAAAAAATTCGTCCGAAAATCAAACGTTTTTTTCCAAAATAATTGGCGAGGAAGAGCTTAAAAAGATTTATTTTGAATTATGTGCATTCACATGAACTTATTACGCACATTCACTAATTCTTGCATGATAAAAATGTTTTGGTTTTTTCTTCATATGTCGAGCTTCCATTAATTCCTTAGAAAATGGCTTTGTTTACGTTTGGATACGAAACTGAGCAGATACGAAACTGAGCAGATACGAAAAAAATTCGAGACATTTATGACAAGAGAAACGTACCTTGAAGGTACTATTCGGCCTTGCATGATCGGTTAAGTTCTATGTACGTCAGTCGGCTAGAGCATCTCGGATCCAATAATAGTTCCCTCTGCCGAAGAAGACGAAAGTTCGAATCCTACCAGAGATCGCACATTTTTCTTTAATAACAAATCCTCGAATATAAATAAATACATTGTTTAATAAATAAACTGGGCGTCTATTCAAATACGAGCATCTATAAATAAATATAACGTTTAAATTGATAAAATATTACACGTACATTATTAGAATGAAATGTGAGAGAACTGTTTATTTCTTTCTGAAATAAGTGCATCGATTTTATTAAGAACACAGCTGTTTCGCGTGGGATATTGAGGAGTTCCAAAAATAATTTTAAAATGTTCCATTGACTGCAATGAAAATAGCTTGCACGTCACGTTCTAAACGGCTACCCAGGGATACGATGCATAAGCCTTTCAAGTGAAAATTTGGGTTGACTGACATGTTTTGGCTTATCTCTGTCTAAAACATCATCCTTGCAATGTCTGCACTTAAAGAAGTTAAGTGGAAATCTCCGAAATAGGTCGATTGAAAATATTCTTGCCAACATATCCCCCAACTTCACACTTGCGATCAAATTGCACCGTTTTATGCGCGCAAGGCGTCGCCTCTAAGCTGGGAATTTGTTCTTCGGGGGAAAATAATGATTTCTAGACAGTAGATGAACTGGAGTTGATTATAAGAGCTCCGGTTGAAATAGCAACAAATGTGCTCATGTGTCATGTCTACGCGAATCTCTAGTCTACTTCAGCGTACCAATTGCATGAGTAACGGACACCAAGTCCGTTACTCATTTTCCTGTGTTGCAGACAGTATTTACGTTTAGGACAAAACTCTCGAGGCAATTTACGCAAAACACTTTTCTATTAAGAAAAAGCACGTGACTTGCAATGTCGGCTAAATATTAGAGTGGAGAGCATCTCCAAGTTCTCTTCACATTTTTACCAAGTGCTTCTAATGTTCCTGCTGCCTTAGGACACTTTTGCAGCTGCCTCGTTCACATTAAATCTCTCAAATAAGTTCCGTTAAAAAAGAAAAGGATATCTGAACACCAAGCCTGGTGCAAACCATGATTTTTCAGCCATTTCGATATATATATATATATATATATATATATATATATATATATAATTGCCTTAAGTTATCCGAATTTCTCAAATGTAGAAATATAATTAATTTTGAGCTTCTTTTTTGTCGTTAGTTTTTATTTTTATTTTTTTTTATTTTTAATCATTTCACCCGAAGCAAGTCGATCATGCCAGTAAGACGCCAGAGGTCACTTGGGGTTAAAGTGAATTAGATGACTTTAGAATGAACTAGAAACCCAATCCCAAACAGGAAACAAGAAATAAACCTCTGCACCATAAAAAAAAAACATAAAAAAAACACGGGTATAAATTTGAACCGGATGATAGTTGTTTTATTTTTCAGCAGACAGCTTTGTCTATTCTCTACTTTTCTCTGACTTTCCATTCTTTATGATTGCGGGGAGGCATTTTAAAAATCGCGCTTAGGGACAATTGAATTATATTCCATTTGTGCTCATTTTACATGGATACCTTTTCAATTAGAAAGAAAGAAACAGATGAGCAAACCGAATCGAGTAGTGAGAAAGAGAAAGCATGCACAAAAACATGCGAGCTTTATTTTGTAGTTTTGGTAGAGTCGTCTCTGTGGTGATTATAAATTGGTAATGCCGGGGAATACCAAGTGCTGTAAGCTATGCGAAAAGCCTAGCAAGTTGACGGTGAATACAATCCCTCTTCTTCTTATGTTAAGAGAAGTCCTCGAGATGTCGATATGCTTGTGCACTTACAACTCGCATGACCAACTTGTGCTTGGACGAGTGGTGAGTTCAGTGGTCTTATTTTATTGATTGCTTATACAATTTTCCGATTCTTTTTTCCCTATAAATTCTTTTTGCAACCAAAATCGACGAACATTGATCTTGGACATTGAGGCATAAAAAAGTTTTTTTTTTTTAGTCTGAAAACGCCAAATGTTTTCCATTAATAATTTAATGGCAATGTTTCATTGCCTTCTCCTACTTCGGATAGTTTATAAACATTATGTGATGTAAAATTAAATTTCGAAAATCAGGAAAACTTAAATAATTTTTGTGATTCGTAATCGTAAGTGGCGTTAAAACAAATTTTGGAAAGGGAGGGAAAATATGGTACTATGTATTTCGTAATCATCAAGTGATGCTAAACGAGCTTTTGAAAAGTGGGGGAACCTTTTGTTCTGTTTGCGTTTCGTAATCATCCAGTTATTAGGTTGGTGCACAACCAGATTTTATCACTGTCACCTAATCAAGAATGGTACTAACCCGAAATGCATGATCTGCGGAAAATATGATGAAACTGTCGACCATATTATCTCAGGATATCCGGAACTAACAAAAAAAAATGAATATATCCACAGACGTAACAAGGTAGCAACATATGTGCACTGGAAACTATGCAAGAAGCACAAAATCGATGCCACTGAGATATGGTATGATCATCAACATGACACAGTTACCCAAAATAACGATGTAACTATCCTCTGAGACCTTCCAATTCAGATTGACAGGGAAATAAATGCCAACAGATCTATTATTATAATAAAAAATAGAAATTCAGGAAGTGTATGCTTATTGACATAGCAGTACCATCTGAGAGAAACACCTCCATGAAAATTATTGAGAAATTATCCACATATAAGGATCTGAAAATCAAGATTAACAAGATGTGATGAATGAAGACTGAGTCTGTAACAATAATAAACGAAGAAAAGGAATGGACAATTTTACTAAGTGTCCCAGGTAATATCAGTATACAAGTTCCCCAGAAGATCGTGCTACTAGGAACATCCCATAGGCTAAGCTATCAATTAAATGAAAATTCTCCTAAGGAATATAGTTTGAACCCGGCTCTAAAGTTTACAAAGCAGGAAACATAAAATACTCAAATAATAATAATAATATTAGGTTGGTGCAAAAATAATGACGTAATAATGTCGTTTTTGACGTTAAAAAATACGTCAAAAAACGACATTATTTTTGCACCGGCCTAATATATTAAACGAGCTTCGCAGAGCAGGGGAACCTTTAGTTCTGTCAGTGTCACGTGACCGTCCAGTGACGTTAAACGAGTTTTCGAAAAGCGGGAGAACCTATAGTATTGTCTGTCTTTCGTAATTGTCAAGTGGCGTAAATCGAACTTTCGTAAAGCTGGGTAATCAATGTCCTTATTTCGTGATCGTCCAGAAGCCTAAATCGAAATTTTCGAAAAGTGGGGAAAATCTCTTCAATTATCTTTATTTTTGATATAGACCAGTGGTACAAACAACCTATCAAAGCGTGCTAATCTGTATTTGGTTAAAGCTGAAGGTCCCAACACTATTGGAAATGATGCCAAGAGACGTGTAAAAAGTGCCTACACTTTCCTAGTAATGTCTTTTGAAGAATGTTAATGATATCTTAGAAGTGTATTTGAAGATTATTTAGAGGATCATTTTAAATACTGAGTTCATTTTTATGCTTAATTAAGGAAAAATTGAACTACCTGTTAGGGAATGGATCAATGGCGATTATAGAAATTATTTAGAACGTATAGTCACGTGTTAATTCATATTTTGTCAAATTATAAAGAAAAAAGATTTTGTGCACAGATAAATAGAATAAACTTAAAACATTCAGATTTTTTTTTAAAATTATGACTTGAAAATTTGAAGAAAATTTCAACAGATGCGCACACAACGCGAAATTACAGGAGAAAAATCAAGATTAATTCGTTGACTTCTAAGAGGAAAAAGATATTTATTCGAGTAAATCGATCTGTGATTTTGGTGAGAAGAGCGTTTGAACCTACAGTATTGGTCGTGTTTTGTAACTGTCAAATGATGTTAAATGAACTTTCGAAACACTGGGAAAAGCTATAGTTCTGTGTGTATATATACCGAAAATTGTCAAATTTTAAAAATCTATTTAAAGAAAATTTCAACACCCACAGATCGCGAAACTGCAAAAGAAAAATAAATGTGAATCTAGCGACATTTTTGAACGGAATTAAGAGGGTAGGTTGCATATCTGATAGAGGAAATCGATCGATGATTTTGTTATCTGAAGAAGCTCGTCTTCGTGTTGCATATGAGATGCAGAAATGGAAAAGAAAAATCCCCCATATGTGATGTTGTGTTCTTTGGCCTTATTTACTAAATCACTTTTCTCGCTCCCGGAAAGACTAGCTTTCTAGTGAGAGATCCAAAATTTTGAGATTATCGCATGTGTCGTCGAAAAACCCATTGGAATTAAAAAAAAAAAAAGAAGCAGAATCGCTCATTTGGAAGGCACAATTAAGGTAAAAATGACTAAAAGACAATATAAAAACGAGTTGATACATCGTTAGCCAAATAAGTAGTCTATGAATTTATAGAATTTGGAAAGTAAGGCAGAAATTATCTGCATATTCTCCAAGGAGGAACAAAGAATCGTGATCCGAATCTGAAGAGAAAATACTACCTAAGGTATGTTAGGGCGAAAGTGCAGATAATTTTTTACTTACCCGAGTAAAATATTTAACCATTATTAACTAGTATACACTGGGTATAATAGCAAAATTGTTCAAATCATGTAACTGCATAATTGTCCATCCTAAAAAATGTTTACCGTTCTGGATATGACGATAAACTACATCCGCGTCCTGGGTAAGACGATAAACCTCGTCCAACAGCAAGGCCTCTGATCAGGAAGTTTTGAGGGTCATGGAACCACCTCTTAATTGCTGGCGTTCCCAGGTCCACCCTGACCCAGGGTGGTAGCACCTGTTAGGGTCCCGGGTATGGGCAAATAGTTGACATGGAATCTCATCGTTAATAACTTGCAGATTTGCCGTTACCATCTCTCGAAGTTGCTGAGTCTTCTTGTCAGTGGTGGAAGTTGTCGGACATCCTGTTCTTTCTTCGGGCTTTACGCATGTCCGGCCACTTTTAAAATTCTCGATCCTTTCATACACACATTTGTATGCGATAGTACACTATCGCCGTATTGTGTTAAAAACCTCCGATGAATTTCAAACGCTGACACACCTTCCGTCCAATGAAATCGGGTTACTGCTATTTGGTGCACACTCCAAGCGGAGCGGCCATGTTTACACTGTAACAACAGCAAGAAAAATGGCACGATCTAGCTCAAATTTTCATCATGTGTCCACAATCGTACCATCTATAAGAACGCACTACTAGAACGCAGTCTGACAATTTTTACTTACCCTCGTAGAATATTTTGACCGTTGTTAATTAACAAATATTTATGTCATTTTTTGACGAATAAACAATAAATTGAGGGGCCCACTCAATTTAGAGATTTATACACCGAGGAATCAAGTAGATTAGCCCCAGTCATTCTCAGGGATTATCATGGACTAGGCTAGGTATATTCTTGGAGCTGGTTAATTTGTATTGCGACACCGTTTGTTGCAACACAGATAATCCCTTGTTTTCCACACACATACTATGGTAATCTGAACTTTAGAAAATTCAGATGATCACTACTCAATATTATCTAACCCTATACTTAAATTCGCTTTCAGATTACCAGGAATTAGGATGATATGGATTTTAAGTTACCGCAGGTGGGTTGTTTGAATTTCATTTCAACTCATATTGAAAACATGTCTGGGCACCTCGACCTCGTGTAACGGTTAACAAGTTTGTTTCGCTAGGTCAATCACAACTGAGTAGTGTGTTCGATCCTCGCTGGGTGCCATATAATTTCGGCCTTGTACCATATCTAAGCTACGCGTAGAAAACCACCATACAAAACAGTAGTGGTCAATCTCATTAGGGATAAGTCTTCAGTCATTTTGACCAAATCAATAGATATCAAAAAGTTAGGCCTACTAAGAAATTGGAAAAACATTGAGGGTTTTAGAATGCGTACAAGAAATCTCCGCGGACGTGTGACACTGCATCACCCATGGTATCATCCGTGGATAAAATAATATACATCAAATAACATGGAAAAATGTGGGGATATATTCTGGCCGAAACGTGTATATATATATATATATATATATATATAAAAGAGATTATTGTGCGGATTTAGGCTAATCATGTAGAATATCGTCGAGCCAAGAATAATCCTCAACTGAATGCAAAAAACACTGGAAGGCCATTTCATCCTGTCTAGGGTTCATCCCCAAAATAATATCTTGTATATCCTTGCTAGGCACAGCTAATGATCTGCGATGGAGCAGCTAAGGGTCAAAAAGCAGTCGTGGCTCTTGGGGTACTGTTCCGAGTTTATCTGGATACTTGAATAAGTATCGCTGCAGAACTGAGTGAGTAGCGGCGCTATATCGAGTCTAGTTTGGCTTCTTCGTCACCGAGACCGGAAGTACAGTTGGTATGACGTTTGCGTTGTAACGAAACGGTCCGTGTTCGATTCTCGGTAGTGGATGCGCACTGCTGATGAGTCCTAGGTAGGACGAAACAGCCGTCCAGTGCTTTCTGCATTCTGTTGAGGATTATTCTAGGCTCAACGAATTACTATATATATATATATATATATATATATATGTGTGTGTGTGTGTGTATGTATGTGTGTGTATGTATATATATATATATATATATATACACACACACACAGATATATATATATATATATATATATATATATATATATATATATATATATATATATATATATATATATATATATATATACACTTCCGGACCTAAAAGGTAGCCAAACCTAACTTATTACAGCCTAGAATAATCCAGGGTGTTCTTTAGGCTGACCAAGATATTCTCATGGAATGTGGCCTAATGAGGTTTAATTTTCAACATAGTTTCATTTGCGGTCTACACAATCCTTCCATCGGTGTTTCAGTCCTTGGATCGGAATGGTGAAGAAGATTTAATCTTGTTAATCAAAAAAGAAATCAACACCAGATATGGCGTCATCATTTCTACGTTAATATTTTCCAGATAAAATTTTCGTCAGGGTGGGGAATAGATGATAGTCAGATGAGGCCAAATTAGAATAGAACGGGTGCTCAACCAGTTCAAAGCCACAGTCACAGCAGCCATTGAAACAAAATTCCATTTGTCAGTTTACCTGGACGTTTGGTCTTGATAGCCTTTCGTAACTGCCTCAGAAAATTGCCACCATGCTCTCCATTGATAGTGTGGGCGTTTTAAAGATAGTAAATAAGTACAATGTTTTGCTTCTCAAACAATTAAGGACATCACTTTCCTTGCATGAATCAAATGACCTTGGCCCTCTACATGGATTGTCTCTTTGTTGCAGGCTCAAACTCATGAAACCAACACTCATCCTGGATTAGGAAACGTTCAAGGAACCCAGCTGGATCTGCAAGCAAACAATTTCAGATTTCCCGTGATTTGCTCAAACTGTTTCTATTCTAATTTTGTTTCAGAAGTCGTGGCACCAACCGAGCAGAAAGTTTCGTCATGCCAAGTTCATTGTGCAAAATATTTTCAATTTTCTCATAGGATACCCTAACAGCATCGGTTGTTTGATTTATAGCCAATCACCTGTCATCCATCAACTTATAGTGAACACGATCAATGTATTCCTCGGTGAAGGCAGTTGCAGGACGTCCAGAACTTGGGTCATATTCCAGAATCCCTCTTCTTCTCCTAAATTTTGCACTGTTGATAAAGCTGAATCCCCTAATGTAGCAACCGTGTCAGCATGAATGTCATTGGGGACCAAACCTTTTTTTTTTATAGGTACTTGATAATACTAGAATGCTATTTTTTTCCATTTTCAAGAAATGTCGCTACTAGTTAATTATTAATAAGAAGAGTTGAAATTAATGAATGCAAGACTTCATATCCCTAGCATCATTCTTTCATGGTCAACCTATAAACTTTTCATCCCACCAGGCACCAGCGTTAAATTAGTAAGGTAGAATTTTCATGGAAATTATTAAAACTATTTTCAGTTAAAATTTCTTTCCTTGTAAAATATTGATTCGACAAGTTTTTTGGCACCACATTTCAATCCCAACTAACGAAAAACGAAACTAGTTTTCAAATAGCCTGTGGGCAACCCTTCTCTGCAGTACCTGTCTTTAAGAACACCGGTGAATTAGTCTTATACCATTTTATGGCAAAATAATAGAGGCTCTTAAACTATTAGGTTGGTGCAAAAATTATGCCGTTTTTCTTTTGAAAGTTGAACGTCAAAAAGCGTTATTTTTGCACCAACCTAATACAAGAAGATAGAATGCATGGCAGTAAGAGGATGAGACAGAAATGCGATTTGAAGGTTGGGAACACTAGAATCAAGCAGACGCGGAAGTTTAAATATTTGGGTAGCGTTTTGACAGAGGATAGTAAGTGTGACACTGAGATCCGTAGACGTATTGGGATGGCCAAGGACGCATTCCAAAAGCTGGGCAGAGTATGACGAGACAGGAGGATTTCTTTGGTAACAAAGAAAAGAATACTGAACTGTTACGTTACATCTGTCCTCCTTTACGGCAGTGAATGTTGGACGATTTTCTCAAAGATGAGGAAGAGTACTCGAGGCGACAGAGATGCGGTTCTACAGAAGGATGCTAAGGATATCATGGACCGAGCGTGTGAGCACCAATGAGGTCTTAGAGAGGCTACAAACAAGGAGGAGGCTTATAGTTAATATCAGAAAGAGGCAGCTGAAGTTTCTGGGACACGTAATGATATTCACGGGTCGAGTAGGGGGGGAAGGCAAAACAATCGTGACATACTTGACGGCCTTAAGCAAGTGGATGACAGAATGTGGTGTGGGGAAGGAAGCAGAGGGAAGGAACTTGTTGAGAGCTGCAAGGGATAGAGAGAGGTGGAGAGCTATGATCGCCTACGTCCTGAAAGAACATGGCACATAAAAAAAAGAAAAGCGGCCCTAATAAACGTAGAAATGGTTAAGCATCTCACTTCACACGGCCTTCTTTCGGATATGGCTTTTGTTTCTCTAGGTGTACCATCGATGTATTAACGGTGATTACTAAAATTCTCTATCAGGTTTTAAATAGGAACTGTCTAGCTAGAGGGTGTGGCTATTAATACCTCGAAGACCTTTGACAGAGTTTGGCATGCTGACCTTCTCTACAAGCTCAAAAGCCATTGCTAATAGGGAGAAGTGAATTTTCACTCAAAGCTGCATCCTTCATGGATTTTTCCTTATATAAATCTAAGACTCCGTGCCAAATTTGAAGCCGATAGAGGTTTAATTTGCAGCAATTGCATCTGAAATTTAAAAATTTAATTAGGTTGGGTTGGTGCAGTGTAATGTACTTTGTACAAATGTACAATGTTTATATTCAATTTTATTAATTCACTAACTCTTTTTCTTTTCTTATCAGGTTAACAGACCAATTTCCTATTGAGATGACTAATAAGCAGCTACAGATTATGCATTGTTCGGTTCTGTAAGTGTTCTTCCATTGGACAAGATTCCCTCGAATGTTAAAGAACTGCTGACGATATAAATTTGATCAAAGAATGTTTGTAGGTTTTTAATTTCTTTTTTTAAGCGTTTCACCCCAAGCAAGACGGGAAGCCACTAGGACGCAAGGGGTTACAGATTTGGAGCAAGATCAGATAGGAATGATAGAGGAAATGATGAGGAGAATGATAGTGGATAGATCAAGGCAACTGGAGATGTCGATTGACGTTACATTTGAATAGGTGGAGATTATGGCTCTCAGGGAAACAAGAATAGGGAAGGGAGTTCCACTGGAGAGAGTTGCGAGATATGAAGCTATTGGTGTAGAAGAGACGGCTACATTTAATAGTTTCAACAGTGAAAGGGTGAGAGCGGAATGCCAGCTTCGTCTCAATGATTATCATGATGGCCCCAGGATTGTTCAGAAATATGCTGCCTTAACTGAATATGACCTTATCACAAAGGAGAACCACATAAACTACGAGATGCAAGACAAAAATATCGATTGAAAAGCTAAGTAATTCAGATGGCTAGATTTGAAAATACGACGTCACTGTGTTTGGATGGTAAGAAGACCGCCACTCGTCTGATGATAAAGACCAATTTAATGGCATTTTGGGAATGATGATGCAAGATCATTATGTCGTTATAGTTGAGCCTGGCAATGTCTATCTCACACATGTGACTCCCAAGTCAGGAGAAAAATCTAACCCAGCAGCGCATTGTATGTGTTGATAGTGCCAATGTGTACCAATGTACATTTAGGATCAGAAAATAAAGCTATTCAGTCAGTTATCCGCCAGGCGTGATACACGCTTAGTCGATTTTTTGATACATAACTGACGAGGCATATTTTTTCCCACAGTAGGTTGCCATTTCTTTCTGTGATAGACCAGTTGATATCCAAGGCTATAGAACCTGGTCTGTCCTGCTATTTACCCATAGCTTGGGGGAGAAGAAGAACATTGATACCTATGCCAAGATTATTAGCACGTAAGTGAATGTAATAGATTCGATTGGAATTCGAACTCGGCTCTGCAATTCCTCAATCCGAGCCGCTATCCATTACTCCACCGTGCCTCCTTCACCATCTTGAAATCTTACTTGTTCACCCGCTCTATCGGAAATGAGCTGCCTCTGCGTGCTGTTTCCTATCACTATGAGTAACCCTCTACCTCGAATGGCTCCCAGGCCTTGAACATGATGAACCCTACTTTTAAAAATACAAAAAAAAAAAAACTGGTACTGGGAATTATAATTCAGAAACTTTTTTTAGTACTGCAATGAAACGTATGCTGTGGAGACTAGTGATCGCTTATGTTTTGAAGATACATAGAACATAAAAGAATGTTTTTTTCCAAGACGAGTGCCCTGTGGTTCCCAATCGATTTCTCAAATGACTGGTTATAAAGAATCATTGAAATAGAATAGGTCGTTGTTTTCTACGTCTAAGCCGCTTAAAATGTGGCCCTGAAGAATTGAGAAGCCAAATGCTGGCTAATCTCCACGAAAACTTATCAAATTGTATCTACTTCCTATCAGATTGATGTATTTCTTTGGTTTTATTCTCTGTCTCTGTCATGAATACTTTGTCTAAATAGGCCGTTAATCTGAAACAAAATGAAAACCTTGTGCGACTCTCTTATTCACCGCATTCCTTCTTTCCTTCACCTATCTTTATCTTTTTCATTCTTTTTTTTTCTAAGGTTCTCTAATAAATCCCAGAGAAATTTCCGTTTTCCCTTCTTTCAATTCATCTTATTTTCTCTTTTAATCAAGTATAGAGTTCCACGTTGTGCCAAGAGAGCTTAACTTTGGTAATGAACAAAATCTATAAATTAAGCCAAATTGTTCACTTGATCTTAGAAGGGTTTTCAGAGATATGGTTCTTGTTATCAGTTGTATTGGTATGAATATATTTAAGTGACGTTTGCTTATTAGAGATGGGCGTTTATAAACGTCAATCATGATTATGGGTCGCGTAAGCCTTTTGTACAGCCGACATAGTAACAGTAGACGTACCTATGGAAGATAGACTGAAGGAGCCTCTCTCACTTCAGATGGTTTTGAATCCAGTTTTCCTTCTTCTAGATTGGTTGCTCTACCAAGGCGAATGGCCCCAGTCTGCCCGATTATTTGCGAGGGTTTAATTCAGAGCTTCTCTTTGACATTGGCTACGACTTAATCTTCCCTGCTTGCTAACCAATAGATGGAGGAAGATATAACTGTTAATTGCTTCTTTTTCACCCAATATCACTTCTTATTGATAGGAACATTAACTTTAGTGGTTCCATGTTTTTGAGTTGACACTCCTGAAAGACAAAGAAAGAGGACGCCGAAATTTTAAACTTTTAAATTATATATATATATATATATATATTTTAAAATATATGTTTGGGTATATAGATTAGACGATTTGTGTAATTTTGGTAAATATATCTGTCAAAATGAGATTTCAGTGTTATATATATATATATATATATATATATATATATATTAAAATATGTGTTTGGGTATATAGATTAGACGATTTGTGTAATTTTGGTAAATATATCTGTCAAAATGAGATTTCAGTGTTATATATATATATATATATATATATATATATATATATATATATATATATATATATATATATATTAAAATATGTGTTTGGGTATATAGATTAGATGATTTGTGTAATTTTGGTAAATATATCTGTCAAAATGAGATTTCAGTGTTATATATATATATATATATATATATATATATATATATATATATATATATATATATGTATTAAAATATGTGTTTGGGTATATAGATTAGACGATTTGTGTAATTTTGGTAAATATATCTGTCAAAATGAGATTTCAGTGTTATATATATATATATATATATATATATATATATATATATATATATATATATATATATATATATGATTAGAATTGTAGGTGCTTTGTAATATGTAAAAAAAAATAATTTCACACATTTTAGGTTTATACACCAATTTAGGCATGCTCAATGATTACAGTTTCCACAAGAAGTGTAAATCTAAATAAATTACAAATAAATTAAAAATAAATCTAAATAAATTAAAAAAAAAACTAAATAAATTAAAGTAACTAATAACTAAGTTAACAAATCACGTATGAACACATAAAGCCAAGTAAACATATTAATAATAAACAAC
Organism: Acanthosepion lycidas; assembly: GCA_963932145.1. NCBI lineage: Eukaryota > Metazoa > Mollusca > Cephalopoda > Sepiida > Sepiidae > Acanthosepion > Acanthosepion lycidas. The sequence continues at coordinate 68,240,049 of OZ010574.1, read as the reverse complement.
AAAAACAATTAATTAATAATAAATCATACGTAAAAGTTAAGAAACAACACTTATAAAATCGCTGCAAATAGACGCACCTTGTGATTTACTCAATAGCCTTGAAAATAATTTGAAATATAATCGTTACGTCCTACCCAATAACCGTTAGAATAATACAATAAACCTTGCTAACCATAATGCATCATTGACCAGCATATATAAATAGGTGTATCCAAACACAACACACAGGGTCTGAAGATTTCTTTCAAACATGAGACAGACTTTTACATTAAAGATGACTGACAAGTTACTGCGATTAAGTTTTGTATATAGTTTTTCTTGTATTCGCATAATTCTTTTTTTCTGGACATAAATTATGTAAAAATTGTTCCAATTTTTTTTATGTCCGACCATTTTCGGCTATTTTATTAGTTGGTACTAGTTTTGCTTTTTAACTGAATGCATGGATTGTTTTGTGTGTCTAGAGTCATAGAATTTTTATTTTTAATTTTCTAAACACTGTCAGCAGATTATGGCTGTTTTCAAAGTTGATGTTATTGAGTGTTAGCTTTTTCTTTCCTATTAATAATGCTTCCATTATTTAGTCTATTTACATTGTATTATAATTGTGTTTTTTACGAGATTGTTACGGATTGAGTTTGGTTATGTGTTCAAATGAATCCTAAGATGTAGATGTGTATATCAGATTCTTTGATATTATTAAGTTTAGGCACAAAATTCAAACATTTGTAATTAAATGCAACAGAACTCTCCTAGTCTTCTCCCACGTAGACACACCACAAACGACATAGTGCGAGACACCATCAGGCGCGAAACAGGCTCGTTTGAAAACCTTTTAACTAACGTTAAGAAAAGAAAGACGAAAGTGTATAGAAACGTCATATGAACCAACAAGGTCTCAATTTTGGCAAAACAAAAGGAAAGGCAGATAAAAGTGAAAAAAATGAACTGACAACGTCACTGAATGGACCGGAAGATCTTTCATAGAGACTTAAGCATTGGCACTCTGCGGAGATATTAGGAGGGAGCTAGTTAGTTACATAGATGTGCAGTGACCCTAGGACCACGCCTGTTCATAGGGATGAGGAAGATGATGTTGATGATGTTGATGATTTAAAATATAAGTATTTAGTATTCATTACGATTGAAATCCATTACGCTAATAACAGGTTAATAAGCTGACAAATCATTTCACTAAAGCGTGATTTCTCTCATTGCCAGGTGCTTTGGATGTAGGGCCAATGAAAATTAATTAATGCTCGAAGACAGGGCCGGGGCAAGTGTCTCGTGCATCCCGAATATATTACACCCCACCTACTCTACGACATCACAATTTTCAAAAGGTAGTATTTATAAAATGGTAACTTAAATATGTACAATGATAAAATTGTAACCTAAATACGTACAATATACAAATGCAGTATAGGATAACAATTCAACTAAAAAAAAAAACTGAAAATAAATATATCTAAATACAAATATATCTAAAACCAATATATCTAAAAACAAATCAGCGACATATTATAATAGATCATTCCATCTTAAACAAATCAGCGATGTTTTGTGGCAATTTTTAACATCAACTTGAGATTTTTCTTGTTAAAAAGTTGAAGAATTTTAACACATTCAACATTATGGATAAAAAATATAAAGAATTTTATAATTTGCTTTTACAGATTTAGCATGAGGAAAACAAATTTGCTAATTCGGACAATTCGCCAATTCGGACAATTCGCCAATTTGGACAAAAAAAGACCACAGAATGACGTTAAAATCCGCGAAAAGTTTTCATCCTTTTATAGCTTAATTTTAAAGTGATATAAATGTAGACAGAAAGAAAATTTTGACAAGAGAGTGAGGGTCATAAAGCACTAGCAGGGCCGCCGATCAGGCTTGAGCTCCCTCAATCGAGGGTAGTTCGCGTCACTCCTGCTCGAGGATCGGACTCCAAAAACACTTCTTATCGGTATAAGAAAGATAGAGATAGGGGCACAGGCTAATTCCTGTGGCAATAATTGAAAGATCCTATCAATTTGTGGATCATCCAACATATGACCTTCAGCTGTGCGCGGCGTACCACCCACACAGAAGTAAATTTGTGCCACATTTCTTCTCGTAAGTTTAAATAACTTTGCCTTCAGCCGTATTTTTTATGCTTTTAAGTTATAGGGAAGTATTAGACACATTTCGAATCGCCATTATTAAAGTGTGCCTAATTATTCTTACATCTTAGTTCTCGTTTTCTTTAAAAAATCAACATTGCTCTCGGTGTGAAAGCTGGAATTTGACGTTATAATTACTGAAACCATAGATTTGATTCATACCTTTTACCAGTTTTTGAAGATTTAGTTTTAAAGATTGTGTGAGAAATGTACAGAAATACCTAATTTTCTGAGGTTTATACTGACATAGGGAATTCACAATTTTACAATTTCAGGAATAAATCCAAATAAATTTGATATCTTTCGTATAAATTGAAAGCAAATATATTCAAACTAGAATTCTAATTATGATTCATCGCAAGTAAAATAAACATTTTTTGTTACTCCATTCCATAAGTAAAACTATGTAAAAAAAAAAATTGTAAAAGATTACCAAAAATGCTACTCAATGAATAAAATTTGTTAGAGCATAATTAATTAAAACAAAATAATAAATAAATATATATATATATAACGCACTAATACTGCTAGGTTCAAATTATAAGACGTAATATTTTTAAATTTACATTTTTTATTTAAAAGTACGGCACTATAAAACATATGATATAGCTAAATTTTTCAGTATAATTTCCCTTTGATGTAAATGAAGGTTTTATTTGATGGCAATAATTAGTAATAACATCTTCCTGTCATGTATCTTGTCTATGTAAAATTTGCAAAGCCTAAGAAAATTATAAATTTCATCAGGCAGCGCTATAAGTTTTTAATGATCACCAGAATGGAAACGCTAAGATTTTCAACCTAATCTTGAAACTGATCTCTTCAAAAAACGATAAGAATTTAAAGAAAGATATTTTGTGCTATTACTTTTCATGTCAAACACCAACTTTCAAGGATTCCAAAAATTGACCTGACATTGTGTGTAGTTTCACAGTTCCTCAGACTTCCATTTTTCGATCGTGAGAATTAGACTCTCGAAGATCAATGATTTCACTTATTGATCTTCGAGAGTCTAATTTTCGCAATACAGCACGCCATTTGCAAATTTCTGGCTTGACATCTGGAAGAGGCATTGAAATTTCTGGTACACGTAATGTGGAAGGCGGGCTTCGAAAACCTGATACTCACAGGATAGATTAAGGAAAAGAGGGGCAGAGGAAAACAGCGCAGAACATAGAAGATGAGCTTCGATAAATGGATGGTAGAAAAATTTTCTTTTACAAATGAAATCACCTATGTACACCGTGCAAAAAGTTAAAGTCGCAATGAAAGGTTATTTGGGAGAAATAAGAAAAAAACAAAACTTTTTAGTTACAAGGAACAGGGAAATGTAGAGGGCCATAATCCCCTACGTTTCTGAAGGGAAAGGAAGGAGTTCGATTTCTTCTGGTGGCTGTTAACAGACATTCATATAATGATAGTCTGAGAAGTTACCATAAAATAAATTAAACTTTCATGAAATAATTATATGTCAAAATATATAATGGTTATTTATGATTTGTCTAATAAAAATGCAATATTTTATTTATATTTCAGACATATTAAATAATGGGACCCATTCTCGCTTTCCTCCTCTTTTTTCGGTGAGCTAAGCGATGCAAGCATTTTATCTTCGAAAATATAACTTCCATTGTTCGTTTTAAACACGTTCGCGATGATTTTAAGTAAAAAAACATTTTTTATTTCTCTGTCTTTACGTGTTCATGGTCCTGCACGACTTCCTCTCCATTGTAACCCTGTAAACCATAAACATTTTTTATTTCTCTGTCTTTTACGTGTTCATGGTCCTGCACGACTTCCTCACCATTGTAACCCTGTTTTATTATCCCTCCCAGTCACTGTACTTGTTGTTCTCTTCAGGCTCTCTTGTTTTAAATATATCCTGTGAGCGTCAAATTCTCCAAGCCCTCTTTCTCGTTATCTTTCTTTTTTTTCTGATTCTCAGTGTAAGTGTCCTTTTTGTGTTTCCTTAAAACTCTCTCATTGTTAACATATTCCGTTAACGGTAATCTCATCATCCTTCTGTAGAACCACATGTTATTTTATGTCTCATCTTCATTGCCATATACGATGACTGATATTTACATATCAGTTCAACAACCTTTCATTGCGACTTTAACTTTTTGCACGGTGTACATAGGTGATTTCATTTGTAAAAGAAAATGTTTGCACTGACACTGCCTGCAACTCTGATCATCAAATGATTGAGTGATTGAATTTTGCGCTAGTGTTGTCACATCCTACTATGGAAACTAGATAACGTCTAACGGAAAATTGAAGATGATGTTACTAAATTTGTATGTCCACTTATACCCAATGGATGAAGATGAAATACTTAAGAATATTGCAGAGTGCTAAATGTTAAGATTGAGGATTGCTACATTGTTAAAAAGTGTCAATTCACAAAAGACTTTATAAAACAATAATCATTTGTTTTCCTCTGGTACAATGTTATTTTATATATTTGTTTATCAAATGAAAAAATAAGGAAAAGCAAATTGATGAGGCTTTTTGTTTTATTATTTTATCTCTGAAATTTGATTTTTTTAAAACTTGTTTCATTTCATTATTTTTATCTTTATTTCCCCTCCTCGCATGTGCTTTGGCTATTTTTTTAAATCTTTATTTTCTCTATTCTTATTTCAACATTTGCATCTTTCATTTTCACTTCCGCGTTCTTTTTATAAGTCAATGTTTACACAATAAAACTGATATTAACCCACAGCTGTTGTAAACATTAGATGTACACTTGGAGTAATGGCTAGCGTCTTGAAATGAGAAATCAGGGGACTCAGTTCGAATTTCAATCGAGTTCATTACATTTGCTTACGCGAAAATACTCTAGGGAAAGGTTTGAATTCATGTCTTACCCCCGGCTATGAGTTAAATAGAACCATAATGATTGGCAATCAGTTTAGATGAAGGACATCTCTGAACTCAAAACTGTACGTGGCCCTGAAATGGTGATAAATGTATTAGGTTGGTGCAAAAATAATGACGTAATAATGTCGTTTTTTGACGTTAAAAATACGTCAAAAAACGACATTATTACGTCATTATCATTGCACCAACCTAATAGTTTAAGCAAGATGTCTGGTAAGTTTCGACTAAAGTCCTTCATTTATTTCTTTTTCCATCCTTTTTTTCATTTCGTTAGTCTAATGTTTATTTCCAGCTAAGTGCAACTCATTTTATGATTCTTCCAGATAGAAGTCCAACTATTTAACCCATAGCTGGGAGAGACAATTTTTTCATACCATTGCCAAGTTTATAATATTTGTTTTATTTGAAATATTTATAACCACCTTGGTGATTTTTTTTATTATTAAACACTATATTTATTCTCTTTTCGCTATTTCCTTTATATTTCCCTTTAAAGAAGAGAAATAATTTGGATTGTAAGATTATTTTTGTAAGCAAATATTGCATTAAGATTTTTGTGATAACAGTGATATTTCTAGGGAAGGAGATTTGTTCATACCATTCCCAAAGTTAGTTGCACCTAAATGAACGTAAGAAACACGACCTGAATTTTAAATCGGCTATCCAATTTTCTAATTGCGAGCCGCTTATCTGTTACATCACCTGCATGTCTGAAAGAATTGCGCAAAGATCTATGGAATTGTGATTATCTAAACGTAGCGTAGATGTGACAGAAAGCCGAAAGTATGTCACATCCAGTGAGGATCGAACTCACTGTTCAGTTATAATTTATTTACAATGATAATCCTGAAAACCATTATACGACGTCGGAGTGCTCCAGTCCTACTTGATCCAGCATAACAATCTTGCTAACCATTGCAACATATCGAAGTGCTCCAGTTATCTTTCTTCTTCTTCTTCTTGACTTCCTCTTCTTCTTCCTCATTTTCTTTTTCCTCTCTTTTCTTCTCTTTATTTCTATTTCTCTTTTTTCACCTGAATTTTCCTTTTTATTTTTTTCTTAGATTCTTGTGATTGCTCTCCTTCGCCATTTTGTTGATATTTTTCTTTCTTTCGTCCATCAATCATCCTTTCCCTTCTCTGCATTCCGTCTTTTGCTTTGTTTTCATTTCCTTGTTTGCTTTCCTTTCTTCTTCTATCTATATTTCATCTTTATTTTCTTTTAGCATTCTTCCCGTTTTTACTTCCGATCGATCCTTATTTCTCGTCTTTTCCCCTACATATTTCCTCCATTTTCTTTTTTTTCTTTTACTTAGTCTTTTGTTAATCTTCTAGTGTTTGTCCTGTTTCTCCATTTTATTGATATATCTCTTGTTCCCGCCTTTTTTCAAATTTCCATCTAATTTTTCTTCCTTTATTTCTCCCAATTTTTGTTCTCTTCGCCATGCTTTTCTTTCATCTCTATTTTACTTTTAACTTTCTTCTTCTCTTTTATAATTCATTTTAAGCTTTTTCCCCTTCTTTCTCTTTTTCTTTCTCTTTTTCTTTCCGTTTGTCATCTTTTTCTGCTTCCTTTCTTCTCAACACTATTTTTCTTCATCTTTCTCTTTTCCTTACCTTTTTATGTTTGTTCTACTTCGGCACATTATTGAAATCTTCTTTTCTTCCACTCCGCCTCTCAATTTCCTTCTCTTCTTTCACTCCGCCTCTCAATTTCCTTCTCTTCTTTCACTCCGCCTCTCCCATTTCTTTCACTCCGCCTTTCACTTTCCTTCTCTTCTTTCACTCCGCCTCTCCCATTTCTTTCACTCCGCCTTTCACTTT
>OZ010574.1:68213180-68223180 GCA_963932145.1 Acanthosepion lycidas | reverse complement strand
GAAGAGCGTGGAATCACATCTTAATTGCTTTTGTTCCCAGGTCCACTATTGCTCAGTGTGGTAGCACCTGTTAGGGTCCCAGCTATGAGCAAATAGGGAACCCCAAAACAAAAGCAAAAATCTATGAAAGTGTAAAAATACGTTTTCATAGTTTACCAGCAAAATATTTTTGTCCAAGAAATTACTAATGCTTTCAAGAAAATTAATTTTTGGCATTAAATGACCCATAAGAAGTTGATATGCAAACAAACCAACATTGCGCTTTCATTGCTTGATTATACATGCAATAAAATCCTGAGAAAGACTTCAAATATGTTTCTAAGTTTGTTTGTTTATTCTAAAATTGGATATAACATACTGCTGGCGAATTTTGCACCAGTTTAATATATGCAACTGGAAAATATGGTAAAAAAATGAACACTTTATTAAATTGGATGAGTGGACTTAAAGTTCACTCATCCAACGGACGTCCTAGTTTTGTGTTGATTTGGTCGTTTGCTTTTGAGAAAAATTAGTTCACTCATCTCAGATCACCTCGAAATGGACACCTCAAATAATGCCAAATATATAAACGCCTTTGACGAGCACAAAGGAGATAGAAACCTTATTAAGCAAATGGCACCGGTGTCATGACAAAGATCCCGAAGGGTAATTAAAAATATACCTAATCATTTTACTCAGCATACAAGACGAAGCCTGTTATTAGAATTTATAGCTTATTAATAATACATCGCCTTCTTCTTCTTTTTGTGCTATGCCCCCCTCAGGACGTAGGCGATCATGGCTCTCCACAATTTCCTGTACTTTGTAGCTCTTAATAAATATTATGTTTTTATTATTCCTCTTAAAACCTGTTCCGACATCCATTTACTCAACCTCACTGTGTATATTCATTGTTTTCCTCTGTCCCTCTTGTCTTCAATATGTCCTGTGTGTATCAGATTTTCCAAGCCCTTCTTCCTCATTATGTTCAAATGTGTATGTTGATGCACGCAACACGGAATCTTCAAGCAGAGTTTGAATTTTAACTAAGGTTTCTAATTTGCATAAGGATGTAATTGAGAATGGCATTGCATGTTTATCAAAATGTATAATATTATGCGACGAAGATTGACAGCAGGGCCGGTGCGTAATATGCCCGAGCCCCCGAACAGGTAGAACGGGTCACACGCGCTATCTTATCAAGATTTGCTTTTTGCTATCTACATTTATATACGTTTCAAATTAAAATAAGCACAACTTTTGGGAGCCGAGCGGTCTAGTGACATGGACTATGTTCACTGAAAGTGAGAACAAATATGTTCTGATATTATTTTCTTAATTTCATTTAGTTTATTTCGTACTGTAGTTGTAAAAATTTGTGTCATGAAAATATTGGTGATTAGTACAAAAACAAATAACACTTTCTCAGATTTTTTTTTTTTTTTTTGAATAAAAAAAAATATTTATTATAAAAGTAAATAATGAATATGTATGAACATTTTATTTAAATTAGATAATTCCCTGATTGTTGGTGATTTAAAAAAAAAAAGCGCTGCCCATCCCCGCAAATTTCCTTCAGGGATTTGTGGCTCCCAGGTTGAGAAATTTTGAAATCGACATGCAGTAGGGAGGAGGGCCCCGTATGAAAGTTTCGGGATTCGGGGCGAGTTCCTAGCGCCTGCCCTGATAATAAAATTTGTATTTTATATGAATACTAACTTATAAAAAATTGGGATGAAGTAGAGTGGGAGCCCCCGTATCATAGATCGAGAGGCTGGCCCGTATCATAGACTTAGAAGAGGGGGAGGGTGCACGACCTTTGCACCGTCTCTGGTTGACGGTGAAGTGCCTGCACAAGCTATAACTTAAACAATACTTAATTTAACCTTCCCTTAGAATCTTATTCAGCAACCTTGTAACTAGCGTGGAAACTGGGCTTCGTATTGGGTGAACAAACAGTAAACTAAAAATTAAGTTGCTTGCCTTGCAAAATATTATTTCTGATTATAAAAGGGTGTTTCATTAAGACGGATGAAAGTCGGCAGTAACTAAATCAATGTTATTGGAGAAAATTTATTTCTCTATTGGATGATGATATTTAAATCATAGCAATTATGTGGAAAAAAAATATCGCCCAAATGTCCGCCAAGGCCTCGGCGGAACGACTCCACTCGATGGTCAAAATTTTTGATGACGTCTCTGTATAGTTGCTCCTCGATCTCACCAATATGGGAACTTCTCATTGCATTTTTCTATTTAAACGCACATTTTCGTAATAGGCTTCGATAACTTTAAGACGCTGTTTGATTGTTAACCTTTCCATGGTTGAAATTGCCAAAGACTTAAGTTGTTAAATCTGAAAGAAAAAGAAAAAATCATTAGAAGATTAAACTTAATTCCCATTTAAAATCGGTCCAAGTTATATTTGAAGAGCGCATACGTATCCATAACCTATTTATGCCCACTGTTAAGTTTTGGGGAGGGGGTATTAATGCGTTATACGAGGGGTATTAAAAAAGGATTTAAAATCAAACATTCTTTAAGTGATGAGACCAGCTATATTTTTTACAATGATGGTCACCATGTACAAGGCCCGAGGTCCACTTGAGGTAGAGTGTTACAGAGTAAGAGGCACAGTTTAAGCAGATATGTGGGGAAGATAACGGTTAACCCTAGACTGGTTAAGACTGTAGTGTACGAGGATGCATCATTTTGGGTATCGGTTCCACAAAGTATCTGTTCAGGGTAAGAAGCTGATCGAGTAGGAACTACGATGGGAATAAAGTCGGTTCGCTATGATGTGTGTGACATGGTGGGGGTCTTAACCGTGAAGGTTTCAACTGTTAGAAGTACAGAATCTACTTCGTCTGAACACTTTCCATGGAATCCATTTCGTCGGTGAGAGAGGGTTTGCAGAATGGAAAATAATTTGTCATCCAAAAGGATGCATAATGATTTTGGATTCTATCGAGACTGGAAAGTGATGATTATGCAGCTCCTGTAACAGTACACCTATTTTTAGGCCTGATCTAGCTATTGTAAATGTAGAGCATAACATGAGGAGTCAGATACTTACTAGAGCGATACTGAGAACCGATCATTTATCCATCATCTTTAGCGGTGGATCGTATATACGTGTTGCACTTGAGGTCTGTGTCGAGTTTAAGTTCCAATAGGCGCTCAAGGTAAGTGGCCTCCCCGAGGAAACATCAGTAAGGGGCCCATTTAATAGAATATGCATTCTTTGTTAGAAATCAGTTTGTAGATCAAGTTTCATTGACGTATATTTTTAAAGAGAGTTTTCGTCGAAAGTCAAATGTATTGCTGTTACTTTTTTCTCCCAAAAAGTATTGCTGATATTTTCTTTTTTTGCTGGTATTTTTAGTATAATTTTTTTTTTATACTTTCATAGTATTTTGACCCCAGTTTGAGGGTTAACGATTTCACCATAACTGGGACGCTAACATGTGCTAACACCCCAAGTCAGTATGGACCTAGGAACAGCAGCAATTAATATGTGGTTCCACGTTCCTCAAAACCTTTCAATCAAAGGCTTTTCTGGTAGTTTATTGTCATACCCAGGACGAGTCATTTTGATGAAGCTTTAATAAAAGTTAAACATGTGAGAGTGATAAATGTTTCAAAATTCTTCTTTATCTTATCATTATGACGAATTCTGATCCCTGTTTGATCGCATCTCATGACCTCGTAAATAAAAAAAAAACACCAGATTAAACAAAACAATAAACTCTATTATTAATATCGGATATGTTAAGCACCTATAATTAATAACGTATTCATATTTTAATTCTTGTAATTAATATCGGATTTTAAGGAGTATTCTAATGGACTAGAAGAGTAAAATTATCGTATGTGTTATAATCCTTCGAGAGGTGTGCGGATATTATAATGGATCGAGGCTCTGAATGAGAAATCGGAGAGCCAAGTTCGAAGTCCAGTCACGTGCGTTACATTAACTTACAATAACCTTGGGAAAGTATGAATCATTCCCCCCCCCCGCACTAGCTATAATCTAAATAGTTGGACTTGTATCTGGAAAAAATCAGCATTATTAAAAAAATGTGTTAATGCAATAATCATTCGCAAAACAAGAATAATTCTTGTAATCCACAATATTTTCTGATTTTAAATAAAACATAGAGGGTTGATAAGCCGTAAAAAACAATTCAATCAATTTATACTTTAACTTAAAAGAACTTCTTTTTCATGTTCTTTTTCTTCTTCTATGTGCCGTATCCCTTTCAGGGCGTAAGCGGCCATGGCTCTCCACAACTTCTTGTCCTTTGTAGACCTTAGTATTTTTTTTCTTTTTGCCATGTTTTGTAATCCCTGTTCTAACAACTATTGACATAAGCTCGTTAAGTAAGATATGCGCTGCTTTCATCTGTCTTTCTTGCCCTCAATACGCCTTGTTCGTGTCAATTTTTTTAAACCCTCTTTTCTCATTACGTACATTTCTGATGTTCTGTATAGGTATCCCTTTTGTTTCCATTTTATCTCAAATTCCGCCGTTGCTCAGGTGTTCAGTCCTTGGTATTCCCAACATCCTTCTGTGGAACAATATTTATGTTGCCTCAAGTCTCTTCTCCGTCTGTGAGGAGATTGTACTGCAGTCACTGCCACATAAAAGACCTATATTAACATAACAGTTCAGTACTCTTTTCTTTGCTTCCAATAATATTTTCTTGTTTCTTCATATTTTGCTTAAATTTGGAAGGCATCTTTCGCCATCTTCGGATTTTGGTGTTGCATTTTCCACCCTCTGTCGAAGGACATCCTCAATATTTCATTTTTGCACTTGTTTAATTTTGGTATTTGCAAATTGTAATTCGCATATTTTATTTTGCTGAGAACATTGTCTTATTACAGTTGAAGTTTAATCCTTTCTTTTCGCTTCCCTTTACTATCTTCTGTACAGTGACACTCGGGGTCAACAACTCTTCGATTGTATGCTCCTAAGGCTCATCCGGTTTCGCTTATCAAAACATGGATTCATATTCACGCCATCTTGTGGGGTTGTAGGCCGCTTGTAAAACGAATTTAACAGGGTCAATTTCAAATTTCAAAAACTAATTTATTTCACTCTTTTTATTGGATGCCCTCCCGATATCGATGCCCGGGGCCGTTGCACCCTCTACTCCCACCTTCTGCACGCTACTTCTTCTGTTGGAGCTCTTGTAGTTTCCTTTCTGCTTCTGCTATCAGCACTGTGTCATCTGCATATCTAATGTTTTAAATTTGTAGCCAACAGTAATTGATCATGGTATGTTTGGTTTGGTTTGTTTTACGACATATCAACCTCAATGGGTTATTTAATGCCGACAAAATTTTTATTGCTAGTAATATTTTTTTTTTCTTGAAAAATGTATTGTTGGTAATATTTTTTTCAAAAATGTTTTGCTGGTAAATTTTTTATCGAAAATGTACTGCTGGTAATAATTTTTCCAAAAATTATTGCTGGTATTAAAACCTATTTTTATACTTTCATTGTTTTGACTCCTTTTTATGGGGATTAACTCTTTTCCCATAGCTGGGACCCTAGAAAGTACTACCACCCCGGATCAAGGTGAACCTGGGAACACCAGCAATTAAGAGGTAGCTCCACGCTCTTCAAATCCTTCTGATCAGAGGCCATGCTATCGGGTGTAGTTTATCGTCTTACGCAGGACACGGACGAAGTTTATCGTCTTACGCAGGATACGGACGAAGTTTATCGTCATATCAAGGACGGAATCCTGGTAGAACTTCTAAAACTTCTTGAAAAATCTTTTATTTTTCACTTTCACTTCATTATGTGAGAGTCTCGAATATGATATTCTTTATTTTTTTTCCTTCGGCTGGAATCATCTTAACTCCATCACGATAATGTTTTTTTTTCGTTTTTTTTCTGTTTTTTTTTTTTTCTTTCTTCATGCCCAGTGGGGAAACTGGCTGGTTACATTCAACGCATGGAAAACCAAAGTACTGACGTTCACCGATCGGATTCTGAATTTGCACCTATCACGATTAACGGATGTTCTCTCAGGGCGGCCCTCTACCTTGAGGGCTTCTTGAAACTTAAACTTAAACCAGACTTCGTGGAACCTACATATGCAATCCATCGCTCAAAATGCTGGAAAAACGGTCCATTCTCTGTAACGTTTCAGACTCCTGCTACTATCCGTTACAAGAGCTCAATCAGGCCGAAAATGGAATACTGCTGCCATCGATGGACAGGAGTTCCCCATTTTTCACTTTCCGAAAGCATTTCCGCGTCCTTGTAGGTGATGAATTATTTTCCATTCTACACCCACTTTTCCACCTATTATACTTCGAAAGCGTCTCGCTAGTCTATTGCTAATATTCATGGAAAGTACTCAGGCGAATTATATTCCTTAGTTCAACCAGTTCTAACCTTCACGACTAAAACCCGCCATATCATGCACGTTGTAACGAACCACCTCCATTGACTTTGCATCCCATTGGTCAGATACAATTTGAACTCGAACAGCTTCTTCCCGCGAACCGCTGCTTAGTAGAACCGACTCCCTAGTGGATGCTTCTTCGGTCGCTACAATCTTAATCAGTTCAAGTCTAAGGTTAGCCGTTACCGTCTCTTCATATAGCTCTGTAGCCATCTACCTCGAGTGGCTCTTGGGCCTTGCACATGATAAACATCAATGTAAAAATAAAATATCAGTTTCTCTTAAATCTGCTTTATCAGCATTTTCTCAACAAATCCTTTTATCGTTTTACCATGGGTCATATGAATAATACTCTAAAAAGGATAGGCTGAGAAATGTGACAACTTCTATAAGAGATTCAAGACTCGATGAAATTTTGGAAAGATCGCCAGACATAGATGATTAAAAGAAAAAGAGTATCTACCGTAAACAGACATTCATCGGCACCTTCCCACACACAAAAGTTCAAATAAGAACAATATTAAAATAAAGAGCTTTGATACGAATAACTGGGCGTTTCCCACACAATCAGTAAAAAGCGATTAACGGAAGTAGCAACAATAGCAACAATAAAAGGCAACAATGAAATAGAGATCTGGCCGATATGGGCTTGTGTTGGCGGCTGCACTGTTGCACCGACGGCTAGCCGTATGAGATTCGATCACTTACACTGACGATAGCCGAGGGGGTAAAGGAAGGCAAATCGTAAATCACTGGGGCAATAACAACAGAAGTCTGGGACCAAGGGAGACGTTGACGCACATGCTAGTGCTAAGCCTTTCAGGTTGTTCTGTCTTTGGGGTCGCGTGTTCTGATAGCCAGGGAAGAGGCAGGGACTTGGGTAGAGCCACACGGCACTCACCGATGAAGACACGTGCCAACAATTACAGTCTCTACGCGAAACAAACTGGCAATCCGTTTCCCGTGTTTATTTTTTTTGTTTGTTTATTTTTAACCAGTTGTACAAAATGTAGGCATTGTTTGAAACATAAATTTTCTTTAAATTGTGAGTGAAAAGGAAATGCGTGTTCATGACAACTTATAAAGGCATTTTAATTTTGGGTGGGCATTAGTTTTATATTCTTTAATTTATATTTGTCTTCATTCTCCTTTTCCTTTCACCTTCTGCCGTATACCTTCCTTTCTTCTTCTTCTTCTTCTTCTTCTTCTTCTTCTTCTTCTTCTTCTTCTTCTTCTTCCGTGTACCATTTTTTTCTTCTTCTTCTCTATATTATTATTATTACTAGTAGTAGTAGTAGCAGTTGTAATAGTAGTAGTAGTAGTATCCGTATACATTTTTCTTCTTCTTCTTCCCTATACCTTCATCTTATTATTAATCTCTATACTTTCTTTTTTCTTTTTCTACTTCTCTCCCTCCTACTTCTTTTCCCGTCATATACCTTCTTTATCTTCTTCTTCTTCTTCTTCTTCTTCTTCTTCTTCTGGCGTATACCTTCTTCTTCTGGCGTATAACCTTCTTCTTTTCTCCTCTATTCTTTATTTCTGTCGTATACATTCTTCTTCTTCTTCTTCTTCTTCTTCTTCTTCTTCTTCTTCTTCTTCTTCTTTTTCCGCATGTTTTATCCTGGTGTATACCTTCTACCTCTTCTACCTTCTTTTTTTCTTTTGTTGTATACATTTTGCATACTTTTTGTTGTTCTATTTTTTCTTTTCATCTTCTTCTAGTCTACTACTACAATTACTATTAAAGCCACAACAAAAACTATCTCTCCTATTACCACACGTACACAATGCTCTATGCAGACATTTTCTGAAAAATAAAATAAAGGTTTATATTTCGAGTGGGAACAATTCTTCTTCATCTTCTTCTTCTTCTTCTTCTTCTTCTTCTTCTTATTATTATTATTATTATTATTATTATTATTATAACTCTCCGCCATTAAAATCTTTTGTGTTCAGATTTTGTTTCCCAAAAGTGTTCGGTGGCATACAATTTAGAGAGTTGGTTGTATAAACTCAAGTGAAATCAAATAAAATAGAAATAAAGAACGACAGTCGCAAAAAGAAGCCAATTTACTTCATGTAAAAGTTATAAGCAAAATAAAATCACTTACTGAAGTAATGAAATTCCTAACACATATGCACAATCCGACCCAGCCACCTGCACACCAAGGCATATCCTGCTTTTAATTGATCATTTTTTGATTCGATTTTTTCCCATTGAACATCGGAAAATGAATATCAGTGTTTTTCTTGTTTCTCCAGTACCAATGTAATGAAACGTCAAACAAAAATATCCGGGAAAGTCAGGAAACATAAAATAATTACAATCAACAAGGAAACGTCCACTTTTGACAATTTCCAATGAAAGCCTTTATCTCAGATTTACCTTAAATAATAAAAGATGAAAACATCTCAAAGTAAGTAGCTTAGGTAAATAAAATGTATGTGAACGCGCATGTTTTAGCGGATGGGTCACAGCCAGACACCGAGAAGTTGTTCCAAACCCTTTGTGGTCAATGTGCATGAAAAACGAGGTCATATTTTTCGTGTGGAATTTTACATAAAATTCTATCGCTCGTACAGGGATATTTTCAAAGAGACGAGATTTCAGAAAGAGATCATTTTTACTTCTTATCAATGGAATACGGAGGGTCATTTGCTACAAAGTGAGTGGCATGCTGGGTCCTAGCTCTAAAGGTTGCAACTGAGGGAAACAAGGAATGCAGTTTGCCAGAGCGCTTTCCATGGTAGTAGCGATGGAGTAGTAAGAGATTTGTCACATCCCGTGTGTGAGAGAGATGTTGCAAGGTGGAAAATAAATTGTCACCCACAAGGACGCGAGGGGCTTTTAGGCTCTATCGAGATTGGAATGTGAGGACAGGACAGCTCTTGCTCAAATATGACAGTAGAACTCCATTTTATATCAAGTTTGGTTATCAACGCATTGAATGTAAACAGAAGGTTTCTTCCCCCACTGAGATGTTAGTGTGTCATATAGGAATAAAGTGTCGCTGCGGACACTAGAGTTTGAACATAGATCCCCAGAGAGCAAACACAGGCGATCCCATTTTGAATAAATAGATCACGTGATGGTAAAGGAAATGTATATACGGATTGCTCCGGATGTGTGCTGGTCAAACTCTCTGCCCGGAGGCAGAGAGTATCCCCAGACGAGGCAGAGTCTCGTCTCAGGCAGCTACCCGACCCCGTTTTTTACGGGGTCTATCTTTGTCTCAGATACCCCACAATAAACATTCAACCACGTGGGGCGCTTAGTGAATATCATCGCTATACGGATTGCTTTGGAAGTGCGCTGGTTCAAACTCTCTGACTCCGGGCAAAGAGTATCCCCATACGAGGCTGTGTCGAAGGGCAGAGTTTCGTCTCAGGAGACAGCTACCCGACCCCGTATTTTTACCGGGTCTACGGGGAATTTTTGGCCGAGCCTACGGGCTGGGATACCGCACTATAAATTCGGCCTTGTACCACATCCGACCGCGGAGAAATGACTGATTCAAGCCTTTTCCAATGGAATTTGCGCAAATGTATGTGTCTAAGCCAAAATTTGAACTCAGCTCGCCGATCTCACT
>OZ010574.1:68140680-68208180 GCA_963932145.1 Acanthosepion lycidas | reverse complement strand
TTAATAATGATGTCGGAAGTATTATTACAAGAACAAGTCTTTAAAAATGATGTTAGAATAGTTATTTCAAAAGCGAAGCAGTTAATAATGACGTAAGAAGGTGTTGATTTAATAATGGTTTTGTAAATGTTATTGGGAAAATAAGGACAGTGTTTGGTTTGTTCTTAGAAAGGGAAGTAAGAAATGATGATATTGATATACTTATATGAAAGGCGAAAAAAATAATGGTCATGTTGGAATTCTTAGTAGGACAGGTAGAAAAATAGGGATTTCTTACGGTTCAAACGACATCTGATCTCTGTGGTAATGATGATAGCGTCTGTAAAAGTAATTCTATGAATGTGTTTTTTAAATGTTACTGAAGATTCTGATGACGACGAATATGAATGAAAATAGAAATAAAATCGAGTTGTATCCGCAGTTTTAATCAAACTCACGTATACCTACCCGCCGATTAACAAAGCTGATACGGCTTGTAATGATGACCGATATTACGTGTGCCCACGGATACGTTAAGACATATTACACACCAGTTATCAAAATCCAATCTAAGCCTGCAGAATTTTTATTGGTCTTTCATTCTTTATATATATATTTTTTATATCGTGAAACTCAGAAAAAAATGTAGAGCGTATATATAAATAAAATAAAATAAAATAAAATAAAAATCTTTAACAAATCCATATAAGAAAAAAATGTAATTTGAAATATAAAATGGATACTGGGATACGAATAACAAGGGAATATATGACACGCTGAGAATTAAAAAAAATGGTGGAGTGTAATGAATGTCGCCTGCATATGAACAGCATAATTCCTTTTCTTTCTGTGGCTTTAGAAAATAATAAAATTGAAAAAAGAAAAAAGCTGCCTGTATTAAAGATTTTACTGATTAAATTTTCATTGTTTTCTGCTTTCTTTTGTTCGTTTTTTTTTTTTTTTTTTTTTAAGCTCAGAAGCCCTGATCGCGTCTACAGAGAAAAAGAATATAGATTCCACTTTTGTTTCAATTTGCTTAAACACTTCTCCCCGACATACTGGTTCCACATTTTCCTGCCTCCAGTATCCGCCTGAACAGATATTTTGCAATGATTTCTTTGTAACCGTCGGAAGAGTTTTTCACCCAGGGGATGAACACTCCATCTACCCGAACGCGGACTGCTTGTAGATACAAACTTTTAACGGTGAAAAAATGTTCGTCTCTGAAAGGTTTCGTTCATTTCCAGGAGTTTCGAGATTAAAAATCAAGTTCTGTGTTAGAAATGTTTATCTGCCATCTCGAAGCGCAAGCTATCAGATTAAAAATGACATCGGGTGGTTGATACTCAGACAAAACCCTAACCTGAAACACACACACACACATATATATATATATATATATATATATATATATATATATATATATATATATATATATATATATATATATATATATATATACTTATCCACGAACCAAACGTATAAACGCAAAGACATACTTTTTTTAAAAATTGGAAAAAAGATATATATTAAGAATGCTTTACAGTCAAATTTGCGCATTATTCTAAAAATCAACATTTTCAAAATATGGCGCAACAAAATTTATTTTAAAGAAATGTATGTTTTTATAACAATCAAATCGATTATAGATAATTTATTTTCAAAAGATTTAGTATGAAGATGGATGTGAAACATTCTTCGTTGTACATGGAATTTTCCGTATTGGAATTTTCCATATTGGAATTTTCCATATTGGAATTGTCATATAAAAAATATAAAACTATCAAATTTTATTTGGCAACAACAATAAAATTAGTCAAAGCAACTAATGTTTGAAAAAGCTTTCAAGTTAAACGTATATCTAAATAACTTCACTATGAAATATTCGGCTTATAACATAGATTTTATTAGAAACTAGCTTAAATGCTGCAGTCTGTGCGGACTTTTAATCTAGTTCTTGTGGAAGGCTAATTGGGCATCCAACCAAAAACTAAACGGACCTCTGGTCCAGCCTAGAAAACAGCACTGGTAATTTTGAAGAAATGACTTTGAATTCTTGAATTCACTCCATGGAACTTTAAAACCTCATCTTAACTGTGATTAGGGTTATAAATTCAATTCCGACAAAATATCTGGGCTGAATGTCTGATTTAGGTCTAAATTCCAATTCAGGCCGAAAACTGAGTTCTACATATCACAATATCCGTGGAATTCAGTTGTTGTGAGTTTTTCAAATCACAAACTATACGAAACTTCAAAACCTCACATTACGAAGCCTCTCATTTTAACTCTGATTCCATGGCATTTTGAAGAAATAAAATTGATTTCCTCAATTCACAAAGTTTTGGAGATATGTAAAACAGAATTTAAAACAAATTTCTTTTGAACTCTTAAAGTTTTTGTGTTATTTTAAACTCAATATAAATTAAAAACTTTAAAAATGATGAATTTTTTTCAGTTATTCTAAAATTTGAATTGTTAACTATTCTCCCCTCATCCTGCCACAAATCCCAATGCTGGATGTTTAAGCACCAGACATAGGACATATTTCTAATAACGGGATCATCCAGATTCCCCAAAAGTATAATGTCTATGTAGAGCAAGTCTGGCCCGAGTTAGAGAGATTTCAAACACACGGACAAACAGACAGACAGACAGAATCTGCTCTTTATTCAGATATTTAGAATATCTTTTATGATGAGTAGAGATTTTCAAATCAATGTCACGCTGTATATACAAGGTCTGATCAAAAAGTATCGAGATTTTTGCTCTGTTAACGGACTTAGGAAGAGTGGATCCGTTTGGCCAACATTGACCTGGAACTACGTTATAACGATTTCAATCACTTCCGTTGTCTATAGAACTTATTTAAAGGAAAAGTTCCATCAGTGACCATGGCTTGTGCAGCAGTTGTTGATCAAGTCCCACATTTTCCAGGTCCGACAACCTCCCCAGATCTCTCTCCTTGCGACTTTTTTTCCTCTTCAAAAATTAAATCCCATTTCAAGGCGTCGAGGAAATAATGCAACGAAGCAGCTGCTCGCTATGAAGAGTTCCAGAAATGGAAACTATGTTGGATAAAGTGTGCGGCTTTATAAGGTGACTACTTCGATGGAGATTAAATGCTGGATTGATATGTGTTGTAGTTTACATATTAGGCACCAGTCCCGAAACCTTTTGATCAGAGCTTGCATATTTAGTATATTAATGGAGAAAAGTGTCCCGTATCGGAGATAGAGCATTTTTAAGGCTAGATAATGTGAACCTAGCAATCAACAGTGCATGATGAAAGTGAGATTCAAGCCTCAAAGCAATCGTCATGTTCTGAAAATCCTCAAATCAATCGTCAATATTCCGTCTTAATTTATTTATTAATTGATTTGCTTTGCTTATCATACTTTTGCAGAGATTTTACTTAAAGCCAGAAAATATTTTTAGATTGTAAGAATGTTTTGAAGATGATAATAATTTACTGATAGAATTTCTAATAATTAACCCATAGCTGTGGGGAAAACATGTGTATTCATACCTTTTTCATGAGTATTTAACTGAATATAACGAGCCCTACTGGAATTGGAACTCTGCTCTGACATTAGTGTAATGGATAGCGGCTCGGATTGAGGAATCGGAGAGACGAGTTCGAATTCCAGTTGAATCCATTATATTCCCTTACGTGCTAATAACGTTGGGAAAGATATGAATCCTCTTCTTCTCCCCGACCCAAGTTATGGGTAAATAGCAGAACGGACCGGTGTCTATAACCTTGAATGACAGCTGATCTACTGCAGAAAGAAATAGCAACCTACTGCGGGGAAAATACATCTGCTTTGTCACTCATGTATCGAAAGATATATGATAGCCTAAGTGTGTATCACGTATCGCACATAATTGATTTTTTTTTTTTTTGCAATGACTTGTCGCCACTTATCAGACGGCTCTTCGATACATTCTGAGTAAAATTTCACAAACTCCTCATATGAAAATTTTTCGATGAACTTTTCAATCTGGTTTTCGTTATTGGAAAAGCGCCCCCACCACCACAACCCTGAAAGCCTTTTTCAGCGATCGAAAAAAGGTAAGCATCGATTGTTGCATGGTCAGGTGAATATGACGGGTAGGATAAAACAGACCAATAAATTCCAATTTATCCTGTGTTATTCTTGCCCTGAGTGGTCTTGCAATATTTTTCATATTGATGCGTGCAAGACACTTTGACGCCAAACTTTTATGGACATGTTGCAGCTGCTGGATGTATAATTTGGCATTTAGTATTTCATTCCTTTTTATGAACTCGAAATGAATGATGATCCCACCACAGGCACAGCATTATCTTTCTGTCATGGAGATTAGCCTTTGAAGTCGGTTGTGAAGACTTCCTTGTTAATTCCCTGCCTTTTGCACTAAACATTGTTATATAATCCACTTTTCAACACCTGTGATTATATATTTAAGGAACGGTTTGTTCGGATTATATATTCGTCATTACAATTGCTTCTAAACGGAAATTATTATATATCAGAATGGTAGAATATTACTTATTGTGCCGATTCGATGAAAAGTCGAAAGGAAATTGGTAAAAGAAGTTGTGAATTGGTGTTCTCTTCTTGCAGGAAAATACACTTACTCAAGAATTTAAGTTTCGGGTGCCTCGACAGTCTACACTGCATACAGACAATTTGTTGTTTGTAAAATTTCAAAGAAGTTCAAGAGGGAGGAAATTTCCGAATGATTATTTAGCATGTATTTCAAAGACCAAACCTCATAATTTTATTATGAAATGCCGAGTGAATGTATGGAATGTTTTTCATCCTCGATAAACTACATCTAGGATCAAGGCTTCTAATCGGGAGGTTTTGAGGAGCGTGGAGTCACCACTTAATTGTTGTTGTCCTCAGTCAACGTTGACCCGTGGTGGTAGTACCTACTTTGTCACAGATATGAACAAATAGTTAAACCCCAAACTGGCGTCAAAACCTTATGACAGTATAGAAATACGTTTTTATAGGAAAAATACCATTTTTTATAGTAAAAGTACCAAATTTTCCTAGAAAAAAAAAAAATTTACCAGCAAAAAAATGAAGAAATATTTCCAATATGAAAGTCTCAGTAGAACAAGTATATTTCAGGACATGGTTCGATTCTTTAGAGCAATGTTTTTGTTTTCTATCAACTCTTGCTAAGCTATACCTAACGCAGTCAATTATGTGTTCTGTATCCTCAGTTCAGATACTTAGTTTATTATACACAAAGCGTTTAATAATTGAGATATTTAAACCGTTGAAATTTACTAATTCCCCAGCATTCATTTTTTATGATGGATTTAGGAGAGATAGATAGATAGATGGATAGGTAGATAGATAGATAGATAAACAGACTTACATAGATAGATAGATAGATAGATAGATAGATAGACAGATAAACAGACTTAGATAGATAGATAGATAGATAGATAGATAGATAGATAGATAGATAGATAGATACAGACAGGCAACCAGACAGGCAGAAATCTATATATGTATCCATTTTTGTATATCAAATTTTACAAGGAAGCTTTTGCCTTCTGGACACACCAGCGTTAATTAGTGTAAGCACAATTTTAAAATGCTCGCGAGTTGATTGACTGGAGAGAAGATCTGATGATGCATTTCACACGAAATTAAAAAAAAGAAAACGTCTGTGAGAAAACCACCATTTTTTTTTTTTTTTTTTTTTTTTTTTGCTTCCATTTCTTTTTCTCGCCTTTTTTCTCCTGTTTTCTCTTCTTCGTTGACAAAAACATTTCCCTTTTCTCCGCTTATCGCGTTCTCTTTTCCCACGTCTAGATTTCATCTGAAGAGACCAACAAACATACGCCAATTTTATTTTTTTATCTAAAATGTTCATATAATAGAAAGTAAACTCCTATTGCACTGTGTGGATCGAACTTACCAAGAATTTAAATATTCATATATTTTCCGCTTAAGAAACTATGTCTCAACCTCTTATGCACCGGTCGGCGCAAGATTATTTGCTTCATTTACACACCTTATTTCATCATTATCGTCATCATCATCATCATCATGGTAACTGTCGTTATTATTATAACCATCGTCACCACCCCCACACCTCATGAACGTATACGGTCGCTGCAAAGCTGATCTTATGACTCGGCCGTGTATCAATGTATGTGTGCCTGTGAAAGATCTTCAAATCAGCGCAGTGACGATGTCATCCCGATTTTATAACTTCTATCTTCTTCTGACTAAATTTGTAACGTTTAGGATTGTAAGAGAAAATAGTTTTTAATAATTTCATCCCAAAGAAGGCGCAAAGGGTTTTCAAAATGGTGAAAAATTCAAGGATAAAAAATATCAAGTAAAGAAGACAAGTAAATAATAGAATTCAGGGAAACAGATGACTATGATTGATATTGCATTTAAATTCCTGTAGGATCACCCATGGCGGTAAGGTAGAGGGGGGTACAGCTTCAAAAACACTAACAGTAGAATAGGTAAAGATTTATACGATTCCAACGGCCAATCCTGCGAAAGATTGCGAAGCCAGTCTGATTTGTGTAACCAAGGTGGACCTTGAGATAAGCATCCGACAGACCGTTGCAATTCGCCTGTCTCAATCCACTTTGATTAGCGAGGAAGGGCGCTTCTAGCCAAATGTGTGGGTCTCTCCGTCGTGCATATTCCAATAAAATCAAATTCACACGAATGGCCACGACAAAATCTCTTTCACTACTCTTTATGAGTAGGCCGGGCTTTCACAGCGATCTCCACCACCGCCCCGAGATGATTAAGGAAATAAGGAGAGAGTATGACGATTCGGATGTGAACGGCTTCAGACTACTAATAAATTTTGGAAGATCAAAGTTGACAGGGAGTCAAGTAACGGGAAGATAGTTCAATAATCGAGAATTGAGAGAAGAAACTTTCAGAACAGAACTGGCCAGACTATTTCAACATGTTTTTTTGTTTTGTTTTTTTGACGGTGAGAAGTTCTTCGAATCTGTTTCTTGTCTCATGGTGACTCGGTGCAAATGTCGTTTAACTAACCTGTTTCAACTTTAAAGGTGTCTTGGTGAGGCGGTCTTCCAACGAATCTGTTTCCAGTCTGATGTTGTCTAGGCGAGGAGGTCTTTCAACGAATCTGTTTCCTGTCTGATGTTGTCTAGGCGAGGAGGTCTTCCAACGAATCTGTTTCCTGTCTGATGTTGTCTAGGCGAGGAGCTCTTTCAACGAATGTTTCCTGTCTGATGTTGTCTAGGCGAGGAGATCTTTCAACGAATCTGTTTCCTGTCTGATGTTGTCTAGGCGAGGAGGTCTTTCAACGAATCTGTTTCCTGTCTGATGTTGTCTAGGCGAGGAGGTCTTTCAACGAATCTGTTTCCTGTCTGATGTTGTCTAGGCGAGGAGGTCTTCCAACGAATCTGTTTCCTGTCTGATGTTGTCTAGGCGAGGAGGTCTTTCAACGAATCTGTTTCCTGTCTGATGTTGTCTAGGCGAGGAGGTCTTTCAACGAATCTGTTTCCTGTCTGATGTTGTCTAGGCGAGGAGGTCTTTCAACGAATCTGTTTCCTGTCTGATGTTGTCTAGGCGAGGAGGTCTTTCAACGAATCAGTTTCCTGTCTGATGTTGTCTAGGCGAGGAGGTCTTCCAACGAATCTGTTTCCTGTCTGATGTTGTCTAGGCGAGGAGGTCTTTCAACGAATCTGTTTCCTGTCTGATGCTGTCTAGGCGAGGA
The DNA here is from genome assembly GCA_963932145.1 of Acanthosepion lycidas. Taxonomy (NCBI): domain Eukaryota; kingdom Metazoa; phylum Mollusca; class Cephalopoda; order Sepiida; family Sepiidae; genus Acanthosepion; species Acanthosepion lycidas. The sequence continues at coordinate 68,200,470 of OZ010574.1, read as the reverse complement.
GGTCTTCCAACGAATCTGTTTCCTGTCTGATGTTGTCTAGGCGAGGAGGTCTTTCAACGAATCTGTTTCCTGTCTGATGTTGTCTAGGCGAGAAGGTCTTCCAACGAATGTTTCCTGTCTGATGTTGTCTAGGCGAGGAGATCTTTCAACGAATCTGTTCCCTGTCTGATGTTGTCTAGGCGAGGAGGTCTTCCAACGAATCTGTTTCCTGTCTGATGTTGTCTAGGCGAGGAGGTCTTTCAACGAATCTGTTTCCTGTCTGATGTTGTCTAGGCGAGGAGGTCTTCCAAGGAATCTGTTTCCTGTCTGATGTTGTCTAGGCGAGGAGGTCTTCCAACGAATCTGTTTCCTGTCTGATGTTGTCTAGGCGAGGAGGTCTTTCAACGAATCTGTTTCCTGTCTGATGTTGTCTAGGCGAGGAGGTCTTCCAACGAATGTTTCCTGTCTGATGTTGTCTAGGCGAGGAGGTCTTCCAACGAATCTCTTTCCTGTCTGATGTTGTCTAGGCGAGGAGGTCTTTCAACGAATCTGTTTCCTGTCTGATGTTGTCTAGGCGAGGAGGTCTTTCAACGAATCTGTTTCCTGTCTGATGTTGTCTAGGCGAGGAGGTCTTCCAACGAATCTGTTTCCTGTCTGATGTTGTCTAGGCGAGGAGGTCTTCCAACGAATCTGTTTCCTGTCTGATGTTGTCTAGGCGAGGAGGTCTTTCAACGAATCTGTTTCCTGTCTGATGTTGTCTAGGCGAGGAGGTCTTCCAACGAATCTGTTTCCTGTCTGATGTTGTCTAGGCGAGGAGGTCTTTCAACGAATCTGTTTCCTGTCTGATGTTGTCTAGGCGAGGAGGTCTTCCAACGAATCTGTTTCCTGTCTGATGTTGTCTAGGCGAGGAGGTCTTTCAACGAATCTGTTACCTGTCTGATGTTGTCTAGGCGAGGAGGTCTTTCAACGAATCTGTTTCCTGTCTGATGTTGTCTAGGCGAGGAGGTCTTTCAACGAATCTGTTTCCTGTCTGATGTTGTCTAGGCGAGGAGGTCTTCCAACGAATCTGTTTCCTGTCTGATGTTGTCTAGGCGAGGAGGTCTTTCAACGAATCTGTTCCCTGTCTGATGTTGTCTAGGCGAGGAGGTCTTCCAACGAATCTGTTTCCTGTCTGATGTTGTCTAGGCGAGGAGGTCTTTCAACGAATCTGTTTCCTGTCTGATGTTGTCTAGGCGAGGAGGTCTTCCAAGGAATCTGTTTCCTGTCTGATGTTGTCTAGGCGAGGAGGTCTTCCAACGAATCTGTTTCCTGTCTGATGTTGTCTAGGCGAGGAGGTCTTTCAACGAATCTGTTTCCTGTCTGATGTTGTCTAGGCGAGGAGGTCTTCCAACGAATGTTTCCTGTCTGATGTTGTCTAGGCGAGGAGGTCTTCCAACGAATCTGTTTCCTGTCTGATGTTGTCTAGGCGAGGAGGTCTTTCAACGAATCTGTTTCCTGTCTGATGTTGTCTAGGCGAGGAGGTCTTTCAACGAATCTGTTTCCTGTCTGATGTTGTCTAGGCGAGGAGGTCTTCCAACGAATCTGTTTCCTGTCTGATGTTGTCTAGGCGAGGAGGTCTTCCAAAGAATCTGTTTCCTGTCTGATGTTGTCTAGGCGAGGAGGTCTTTCAACGAATCTGTTTCCTGTCTGATGTTGTCTAGGCGAGGAGGTCTTTCAACGAATCTGTTTCCTGTCTGATGTTGTCTAGGCGAGGAGGTCTTCCAACGAATCTGTTTCCTGTCTGATGTTGTCTAGGCGAGGAGGTCTTCCAACGAATCTGTTTCCTGTCTGATGTTGTCTAGGCGAGGAGGTCTTCCAACGAATCTGTTTCCTGTCTGATGTTGTCTAGGCGAGGAGGTCTTTCAACGAATCTGTTTCCTGTCTGATGTTGTCTAGGCGAGGAGGTCTTCCAACGAATCTGTTTCCTGTCTGATGTTGTCTAGGCGAGGAGGTCTTTCAACGAATCTGTTTCCTGTCTGATGTTGTCTAGGCGAGGAGGTCTTCCAACGAATCTGTTTCCTGTCTGATGTTGTCTAGGCGAGGAGGTCTTTCAACGAATCTGTTTCCTGTCTGATGTTGTCTAGGCGAGGAGGTCTTCCAACGAATCTGTTTCCTGTCTGATGTTGTCTAGGCGAGGAGGTCTTTCAACGAATCTGTTTCCTGTCTGATGTTGTCTAGGCGAGGAGGTCTTTCAACGAATCTGTTTCCTGTCTGATGTTGTCTAGGCGAGGAGGTCTTCCAACGAATCTGTTTCCTGTCTGATGTTGTCTAGGCGAGGAGGTCTTTCAACGAATCTGTTTCCTGTCTGATGTTGTCTAAGCGAGGAAGTCTTTCAACGAATCTGTTTCCTGTCTGATGTTGTCTAGGCGAGGAGGTCTTTCAACGAATCTGTTTCCTGTCTGATGTTGTCTAGGCGAGGAGGTCTTTCAACGAATCTGTTTCCTGTCTGATGTTGTCTAGGCGAGGAGGTCTTTCAACGAATCTGTTTCCTGTCTGATGTTGTCTAGGCGAGGAGGTCTTCCAACGAATCTGTTTCCTGTCTGATGTTGTCTAGGCGAGGAGGTCTTCCAACGAATCTGTTTCCTGTCTGATGTTGTCTAGGCGAGGAGGTCTTTCAACGAATCTGTTTCCTGTCTGATGTTGTCTAGGCGAGGAGGTCTTTCAACGAATCTGTTTCCTGTCTGATGTTGTCTAGGCGAGGAGGTCTTTCAACGAATCTGTTTCCTGTCTGATGTTGTCTAGGCGAGGAGGTCTTTCAACGAATCTGTTTCCTGTCTGATGTTGTCTAGGCGAGGAGGTCTTTCAACGAATCTGTTTCCTGTCTGATGTTGTCTAGGCGAGGAGGTCTTTCAACGAATCTGTTTCCTGTCTGATGTTGTCTAGGCGAGGAGGTCTTTCAACGAATCTGTTTCCTGTCTGATGTTGTCTAGGCGAGGAGGTCTTTCAACGAATCTGTTTCCTGTCTGATGTTGTCTAGGCGAGGAGGTCTTCCAACGAATCTGTTTCCTGTCTGATGTTGTCTAGGCGAGGAGGTCTTTCAACGAATCTGTTTCCTGTCTGATGTTGTCTAGGCGAGGAGGTCTTCCAACGAATGTTTCCTGTCTGATGTTGTCTAGGCGAGGAGGTCTTCCAACGAATCTGTTTCCTGTCTGATGTTGTCTAGGCGAGGAGGTCTTTCAACGAATCTGTTCCCTGTCTGATGTTGTCTAGGCGAGGAGGTCTTCCAACGAATCTGTTTCCTGTCTGATGTTGTCTAGGCGAGGAGGTCTTTCAACGAATCTGTTTCCTGTCTGATGTTGTCTAGGCGAGGAGGTCTTTCAACGAATCTGTTTCCTGTCTGATGTTGTCTAGGCGAGGAGGTCTTCCAACGAATCTGTTTCCTGTCTGATGTTGTCTAGGCGAGGAGGTCTTCCAACGAATCTGTTTCCTGTCTGATGTTGTCTAGGCGAGGAGGTCTTTCAACGAATCTGTTTCCTGTCTGATGTTGTCTAGGCGAGGAGGTCTTCCAACGAATCTGTTTCCTGTCTGATGTTGTCTAGGCGAGGAGGTCTTTCAACGAATCTGTTTCCTGTCTGATGTTGTCTAGGCGAGGAGGTCTTCCAACGAATCTGTTTCCTGTCTGATGTTGCCTAGGCGAGGAGGTCTTTCAACGAATCTGTTTCCTGTCTGATGTTGTCTAGGCGAGGAGGTCTTCCAACGAATCTGTTTCCTGTCTGATGTTGTCTATGCGAGGAGGTCTTTCAACGAATCTGTTTCCTGTCTGATGTTGTCTAGGCGAGGAGGTCTTTCAACGAATCTGTTTCCTGTCTGATGTTGTCTAGGCGAGGAGGTCTTTCAACGAATCTGTTTCCTGTCTGATGTTGTCTAGGCGAGGAGGTCTTCCAACGAATCTGTTTCCTGTCTGATGTTGTCTAGGCGAGGAGGTCTTTCAACGAATCTGTTTCCTGTCTGATGTTGTCTAGGCGAGGAGGTCTTCCAACGAATCTGTTTCCTGTCTGATGTTGTCTAGGCGAGGAGGTCTTTCAACGAATCTGTTTCCTGTCTGATGTTGTCTAGGCGAGGAGGTCTTTCAACGAATCTGTTTCCTGTCTGATGTTGTCTAGGCGAGGAGGTCTTTCAACGAATCTGTTTCCTGTCTGATGTTGTCTAGGCGAGGAGGTCTTCCAACGAATCTGTTTCCTGTCTGATGTTGTCTAGGCGAGGAGGTCTTCCAACGAATCTGTTTCCTGTCTGATGTTGTCTAGGCGAGGAGGTCTTTCAACGAATCTGTTTCCTGTCTGATGTTGTCTAGGCGAGGAGGTCTTTCAACGAATCTGTTTCCTGTCTGATGTTGTCTAGGCGAGGAGGTCTTTCAACGAATCTGTTTCCTGTCTGATGTTGTCTAGGCGAGGAGGTCTTTCAACGAATCTGTTTCCTGTCTGATGTTGTCTAGGCGAGGAGGTCTTCCAACGAATCTGTTTCCTGTCTGATGTTGTCTAGGCGAGGAGGTCTTTCAACGAATCTGTTTCCTGTCTGATGTTGTCTAGGCGAGGAGGTCTTCCAACGAATCTGTTTCCTGTCTGATGTTGTCTAGGCGAGGAGGTCTTCCAACGAATCTGTTTCCTGTCTGATGTTGTCTAGGCGAGGAGGTCTTCCAACGAATCTGTTTCCTGTCTGATGTTGTCTAGGCGAGGAGGTCTTTCAACGAATCTGTTTCCTGTCTGATGTTGTCTAGGCGAGGAGGTCTTCCAACGAATCTGTTTCCTGTCTGATGTTGTCTAGGCGAGGAGGTCTTTCAACGAATCTGTTTCCTGTCTGATGTTGTCTAGGCGAGGAGGTCTTTCAACGAATCTGTTTCCTGTCTGATGTTGTCTAGGCGAGGAGGTCTTTCAACGAATCTGTTTCCTGTCTGATGTTGTCTAGGCGAGGAGGTCTTCCAACGAATCTGTTTCCTGTCTGATGTTGTCTAGGCGAGGAGGTCTTTCAACGAATCTGTTTCCTGTCTGATGTTGTCTAGGCGAGGAGGTCTTCCAACGAATGTTTCCTGTCTGATGTTGTCTAGGCGAGGAGGTCTTCCAACGAATCTGTTTCCTGTCTGATGTTGTCTAGGCGAGGAGGTCTTTCAACGAATCTGTTTCCTGTCTGATGTTGTCTAGGCGAGGAGGTCTTTCAACGAATCTGTTTCGTGTTTGATGGTGTCTCGATGAGGCGGTCTTTCAACGAATCTGTTGCCTGTCTCATGTTGTCTAGGCGAGGAGGTCTTTCAACGAATCTGTTTCGTGTTTGATGGCGTCTCGGTGAGGCGGTCTTCCAAAGAATCTGTTTCCTGTCTGATTTTGCCTAGGCGGAGAGGTCTTTCAACGAATCTGTTTCCTGTTTGATGGTATCTTGATGAGGCGGTCTTTCAACGAATCTGTTTCCTGTCTGACGGTGTTTAGCTGAGGAGGTCTTTCAACGAATCTGTTTCCTGTCTGATGTTGTCTAGGCGAGGAGGTCTTTCAACGAATCTGTTTCCTGTCTGATGTTGTCTAGGCGAGGAGGTCTTTCAACGAATCTGTTTCCTGTCTGATGTTGTCTAGGCGAGGAGGTCTTCCAACGAATCTGTTTCCTGTCTGATGTTGTCTAGGCGAGGAGGTCTTTCAACGAATCTGTTTCCTGTCTGATGTTGTCTAGGCGAGGAGGTCTTCCAACGAATCTGTTTCCTGTCTGATGTTGTCTAGGCGAGGAGGTCTTCCAACGAATCTGTTTCCTGTCTGATGTTGTCTAGGCGAGGAGGTCTTCCAACGAATCTGTTTCCTGTCTGATGTTGTCTAGGCGAGGAGGTCTTTCAACGAATCTGTTTCCTGTCTGATGTTGTCTAGGCGAGGAGGTCTTCCAACGAATCTGTTTCCTGTCTGATGTTGTCTAGGCGAGGAGGTCTTTCAACGAATCTGTTTCCTGTCTGATGTTGTCTAGGCGAGGAGGTCTTTCAACGAATCTGTTTCCTGTCTGATGTTGTCTAGGCGAGGAGGTCTTTCAACGAATCTGTTTCCTGTCTGATGTTGTCTAGGCGAGGAGGTCTTCCAACGAATCTGTTTCCTGTCTGATGTTGTCTAGGCGAGGAGGTCTTTCAACGAATCTGTTTCCTGTCTGATGTTGTCTAGGCGAGGAGGTCTTCCAACGAATGTTTCCTGTCTGATGTTGTCTAGGCGAGGAGGTCTTCCAACGAATCTGTTTCCTGTCTGATGTTGTCTAGGCGAGGAGGTCTTTCAACGAATCTGTTTCCTGTCTGATGTTGTCTAGGCGAGGAGGTCTTTCAACGAATCTGTTTCGTGTTTGATGGTGTCTCGATGAGGCGGTCTTTCAACGAATCTGTTGCCTGTCTCATGTTGTCTAGGCGAGGAGGTCTTTCAACGAATCTGTTTCGTGTTTGATGGCGTCTCGGTGAGGCGGTCTTCCAAAGAATCTGTTTCCTGTCTGATTTTGCCTAGGCGGAGAGGTCTTTCAACGAATCTGTTTCCTGTTTGATGGTATCTTGATGAGGCGGTCTTTCAACGAATCTGTTTCCTGTCTGACGGTGTTTAGCTGAGGAGGCCTTTCAACGAATCTGTTTCCTGTCTGATGGTGTCCAGGCGAGGAGGCCTTTCAACGAATCTGTTTCCTGTCTGATGTTGTCTAGGCGAGGATGTTTTTCAACGAATCTGTTTCGTGTTTGATCGTGTCTCGGTGAGGCGGTCTTCTAAAGAATCTGTTTCCTGTCTGATGGTGTCTAGGCGAGGAGGCCTTTCAACGAATGTTTCCTGTCTGATGGCGTCTACGCGAGGATGTCTTTTAACTAATCTGTTTCCTGTCTGATGGTGTCTAGGCGAGGAGGTCTTTCAACGAACCTGTTTCGTGTTTGATGGTGTCTCGGTGAGGCGGTCTTCCAAAGAATCTGTTTCCTATCTGATGGTGTTTAGGCTAGGATGCCTTTCAACGAATCTGTTTCTCGTCTTATGGTGTCTAGGCGAGGAGGTCTTTCAGCGAATCTGTTTCATGTTTGATGGTGTCTCGGTGAGACGGTCTTCCAAAGAATCTGTTTTTTGTCTGATGGTGGTTAGGCGAAGTGGTCTTTTAACGAATCTGTTTCTTGTCTGATGGGGTCCCGGTGCGTAGGTCTCCCAGCGAATGTCTTTCTTGTCTGATGATGTCATCGTGTGATTTTTTTGCAGCAAACTGCTTCTTTTCTTATAGTGTCTCGGTAAGGAGGTCTCTGTAGAATAACAAGACAATAAACAGCACTTACCGGCGTAAGAGTCCCAGCTAGCGTCCAGCTGGCAGACAAAAATAAAGCAGGTTGTAACTTAATACAAACCCTGCAAACTAACTGATGAATCAAGCTGGTATTTATATAGAAATACCTCCACTCAGGTACCAGCAGCCAATCACAGCCCAAGCAATGGACTATCCCACTTTAGCACAATGAGATGCTCCATTGCACCATAAATAGCTCTCTTCCTCAAGGTTGGATTACTTTTCTTTTACCTCAGCTTGCTCCACGACTGAGTGTTTATCTTGACCACGTGATTGTTCGACAGTCTCCCGACGCATCTGTTTCTTGTCTGATAGTGTCTCGGTTAGGCAGTGTTCTAACGAACCGGTTTCATGTCTCGGGTGTTTCTTAGGCACTTAATTCCCAAATATTTGGCTTTTGCGCTGTAGTTCTTATTTCTTCATCATCAATCCCTCGACTGGTTCAATCGTCGGGGTAACCCTAGGGCAGAAGAAACAGACTTTGTTTCATTCTCATCACGATCCTTTCAGTGGACTTTCAGATATCTTGACGGCGCCCATCTCCTCTCGAAACTCTTTCCCGACAGCCGAAGGTCACGGAATATGGTATGGGTCGCCCTTGGTCCGTGCACTTGGCCCTCAGGTTTTTTTTAACTCAGAGTTGTCCTTCTTCTAGACCCTAGGATATATTAGGTTGGTGCAAAAATAATGACGTAATAATGTCGTTTTTTTACGTTAAAAAATACGTCAAAAAACGACATTATTACGTCATTATTTTTGCACCAACCTAATAGGACCCAGTTTGTCTTGATATAAAAGATGGATTCATACCTTTCACAAGCATGTAAGTAAATGCAATGGACTTGAATGTAATTTGAACTCGTCTCTTGCATTCCTCTATTCCTTACTCTACCGTGCCCCCGCTTATTTGTTCCTGCACACTTATTATTGTTCAAATAACTTTCCACGCTATTATGTTATTTCAATTTATTAAATTTATGTTCTTATTTTAGAATCGAAAATTTCCAGCGGCTTAATTATTCCATATGCCAACTTGTAAAAAAAGTTTATTACCCATAAGGAGTTGATATTCCGTTAAAAAATCAAAAATCAATCAATCAATCTTTCAATTCATTGATCTTATTTTCTGCCAGGATAAATTTATAGATGATTATTGTATTTTTTTTTTATTTTTTTTTTTAACAGATTATCAACCCTTTGTGATTATTTAAAGGTAGATTTTTTTTTTTAATTTGGAAGGATTCTTTTCAGATAACAGTGATTTTTACTGATATAATTCCTAATAATTAACCCATAGCTGGGTGATAAGAAGTTAATTCATAACTTTCTCAAGGGTATTTGAGCATAAGTAAATATAACGAACCCGACTGGAATTCGAACCTGACTTTCCAATTTCCAACTCCCTATTGCTATCCATTACACCACCGGTATATTCAAGCTTACAGCAGTTGGTGTTCCTAAGCAATCACCCATCTAGGTACAGACCTGACTCAACGTGGCTTAACTTCGATGATAGTATGAGAATTGGTGTTTCAACGTGTATGGACGTAAAACATGTCTATTTATATCATTTTTCTTTGAATTACATATCTCCTTATAATATTTAAAACCATTATTTTCATAAGAATCAGTCACGGACAATGTTGCCTATAGGTGTAACAACATGCCTTCTTTCCTTGCTTAATTACTACTACAATGAGATGTTAACACATCTGTGAATGACCCCCTCCCCTACTTTTTATAATGGTTCCTTCAGTATTCCCAAAAGAAAGAGATGTTTCCGAATCAAAAAAGAGTTCTGCGTTGTTTCCTGGGCAACAACTCCATTTAGTAACCCTCTACCTAGAGTACTTCTTTGGCTTTGTATTGGTGGAAAAATAGTCAAAATAAAAAATGTTAAATACCTGAATGAAAAAGGTTATGTTGAAAATCGACGTATATAGTACATGCTGAGTGTCTTTGAATTTTTAAGACCGTTTTGATAAAACCTGTAGCTGTTTCTTTCAATTCTCTCCACCCCTCCGCATGGGTTTATCTCTTTGATTCGATTACTAAAACCGTTGTCTGAAAAAGTTCCTTTTCCTTCTCTAAACAATGGGCGTAGTTGTGCTGTAACGAATAGCAGTTCTGAATAAGAAATCAGAGATCGAATTCTAGTTAGGTTCCTTACATTCCCGTATGTGCAAATACCATTGGGAAAGGTATGAATTCATCGCCCTCCCCAGCTAATAGTTACTTGTATCTGGAAAAAAACATTATTCTCCAAAAAATTGTTAATCCAATATTCACTCGCAAAATAAAGAATTATTCATACAATCAATAATATGCTTCAGCTTTAAATAACCTATAAAGGGTTGATAAACCGTAAAAAATCCCAAATCAGTCAACCTCGAAACAAAACACGTCACTCTAGGAACTCTAAGGAACTCTTAGTCACAATGACTTGTGACTTATTTCTAATACAACCATATTTTTCCACCTTGTCATCGCATCGGAGCGTGGCGTTCGTTGTCCGACCATGAAACACATGTTTGAATCAAACCATGGTCGATTTGTTGACTTATCGTGTTGATGTAAAACTAGACTGTCGAAATTCTTCGCAAGCTGTCAATGGTTGTGCTAGAAATAAGCCATAAGTCATTGTATCTTCCTTGTTCACCTGTTCATTACGCTAGATTAAGCGTTCTTCATGAAACTCAAAAGGCTCACTCTGTAAGCACTAAAAAACACGGATTTGCCTGATCCAGCATCTGCAACAGGGATTAGTTAACTATTAGCCGGACATATCCAGAAACGCGTAACTAGTCAATATTATGTATACTAGATTTTTTATATAATTTGTCTGACATGAGGATTAGGATAATTTTCATCGTCTCATTACCATTTTTATTGTTATATTTTTGTTATATAGGAATAAAGTGTCGCTGCCGACACTTAAGTTTGAACATAGATTGCCAGTGAGCAAACACAGGCGATCCCATTATTGAACTAAGTAGATCACGTGACCATAGAGGAAGCGTGTGTCTAATGGATCTAGTCTATTGTCTATACTTTTTAGATCGCTATTCTCTCTTCTCTTCTTTACACTATTCTCTATTCGGATCAATACGGTGGTTACTTCCGAGCAAGTATTATCGAGTAAGTATATTAGTGCAAGTGCTATTCGAAGGCGTCTGACACCAGCATTGTTCAACCGCGTACTATAGTTCTATCTGCGATTACAAAGTCTCTAATATTGCCAAAGTGACAAGGAGTATTAGTTGATATCACAAAAGTGGTAACGAGTGTTCATTGACATCAGAAAAATATTTTTTTTGTTTTCATCAATAAAATATTAAAATTAAGAATCACTATGCTTTCGAAGCGTATGGGTAAAAATCCGATCTCCTTAAATAACTTTAAAAAATGTTTATATTTATTCGGGAAGCAAATATTGCTCAGCAGTCACCCTTCAGGGTTTTCTTATCGTTTAACAAAATATCTTTTTAAAAAAGAGGCTTTTACTACTCATCGGCTGCTTCTATTTCAACCCCTTTCTGGGAATTCCCAGCATGACAGTTGTCTCTCCTTTGATATTTAACTTTTAGAATTTCCAAACTTTGCAAACTTTATAATTTCTCATCAGTATTCAAGTATCCTTCTTACCTATAGTCTCCAATGATTAGGCTATTGCCCTGTAACCGGGAAGCAGTTAAATCAGGTAGAAATTATGCAGTTTCTCGAGTCCACTCTTTCTCAGTCGACATTTCACACTGGGAGGAATTCTCAAATTATCTTCAGTTTTACTAAACAATATCGTTTTACGCGCGCCAGTACCGTTGATCTTATTAAAATAGAATTGGACCCTCAACGTATTCGAAGAAATATATTTGGAGAAAGAACTTAAAAGTTTGTTTCCTTTTTTCTTCAAGTTTACTTTGATAGAAGTTATTTCTTAATGGTAGGAGATAACTTCTTAACGGTCGAAGTACTGCGGCCAGCGTTTCGATCTACTTAAAAGAAACACACGATCGTTGATAAATGTTAAATATTAAAGATTATTACGCCATCATTTTTTCGACAATGATTTTCAACTTGTCTCCGATTCTTCATGTTTCATCACCATCATCATATTCACCACCAAAACATCTGATGTCTTCAGCAATATATATATATATATATATATATATATATATATATATATATGTAAGCAAATATAAATGGATATAAATCCGACAGAATGGAGAAAAATATTTGGAAAAAACAAACAAAAATCCTTAAATGCAATTATGTTGTTTTAATATGAATGAAATGTTAACGTCTGACGTTTCGGTTTAATAAACCTTCTTCAGGACAATATTCATTAAAATACAGTTAACATAATCAGTTCAACATGACAAAGACGATGGACATAAAAACAAAACTTATCCAAAACAGATAACTGAAAATTTTAAATGATCAGCTTTCCGTTTAAGCATGGTCAGGTTGTCGTCAAATGGGCGACACTTTCAAAACGTATTCCTAAAATTTGAGTATTTTGAATGAAAACGAAAAAATGAAAAGAATTCTATTATGATGGAAAATTGTATGTACGCTTGTCGAGCATTAATCTCGCTAAAAAAGGGGAAATACTAAAGAAACCAGGTCTAGTATTCACCGTGCGTGAGATGGATATTATACCTGCTTCATAAATCCTTCTAAGATTTTTATTATGAAAATATTTAAAAATCTTCACGGAATCAAAATCGAAATTATGATCTGCTTTAGTTATGTGTACAACTAAAGCATTGTTTAAATTTCCGAGGCGAATATCTCGTTTATGTTCGAAAATTCTTTTGGTCGCATCTTTCTACCAAATAACCATTTGACCGAACGTATTTCCAATAATTTAAATGCGTTAAAAATTAAAACTACAATATTACCTACTAGAACTATCCGTAATTTATTAAATAGCACCAGCAAACAACATATTACATCCGATGCTTGCATCTACCAAATCTCATGCAAAAACTGTCACCTAAAATATGTAGGTCCGTAAAATCTCGTGTTTTCTGAAGAAGGTTTATTAAACCGAAACGTCAGACGTTGACATTTCATTCATATTAAAACAACATAATTGCATTTAAGGATTTTTGTTTGTTTTTTCCAAATATTTTTCTCCATATATATATATATATATATATATATATATATATATATATATATATATATATAAAACTTGCAAATTAAAAAAAATAATAATGTTTTTTTATAAAAGTATGTATTTATTTATATATATATTTGATATTTCAGATTGACCTCAATCTTTCTTCAGAAATAACTGTTTGTTACAAATAAATTAAAATTACTGTTTGTTTACAAGTAGCGTCCATCGCGAGACGCGGAGGTCACGTGATATGGAACACCACTGCGTTCGAATATTCCTAACGTAAATCTAACTGTAATAATATTTTAGATGTTGTTTAAAAAAATTAAAAAAATTTAACTATATCTAAAAACATGTTTAACTATTGAAATATTTATAAATATTTAAAATACCCAAGTCTTTATTTAACCCTAGATTATATGTATTTAATTTTAAAATTCAGTATTTTTCTTTTTTTCTGCGTGTGTATGTGGAACTGAAATCAGAATCTATCAATAAACATTTACAGTTTTCTAATGGGGGTCCTGATTGATTAAAGTGTTTAGCTATGGGGGAATAAGGGTTGTTTTGACGTATGGTTTGTTTCTGAGTGTTGAAGCGAAATCTAAAATTATTTCTAGATTCACCAATATATCCACTATTAGAACATAAGGTGCAGAATAAATAGTAGATTATGTTATGGCTATCACAGGTGAGGTGAGGTGGGTGCATCTTGATATTGGTGTTGGGTACAGAAAATACATTATCTATTATTAAATGTTTGTAAACTAAGCAACGAGGTTTGTTGCATTTGTAATTTCCTGATTGGTTTGTATTGTTTAGATATTCGGTAGAGGTGAGGATAGCTAATAGGTTAGGTGATTGTTTCTTTGCATTTTATGGGTGGTTTATCGAAAATGTCTTTGATCTTTTTGTCTAACTGGAGCTTCTTGTAATCCTTTTTTAAATTGTGAATAAGTGTGTGGGAATATTGATTCTGGTTAAAAACCATGAGAATCCAATTGTTGTTTTTACTTTTCTTGTATGTGAGAAGTGTGTTACGATTTATGTGGATAGTTTTATTTAGTGCTTCTTTTAGTATTTTCATTTGGTATTTACATTTTAGGAATTATTTTGTTAAGTTATTAATTTTGTATAGAAAATCTAGATGGTCTGAGCATATGCGTTTGATTCTTAGAAATGAGCTGTATACGATAGATATATATATAGTGGGTTGGGGCATAATTATCAGGTGTTTTGTAGGCGAGTTATTTGTTAATAAAAACTCCTGTTTTGTTTATTTTTTAAATAAAAAATATTATCATATTTTCTTCTTATAAAAATGCGTGTCGATAATCATATTCATTTAAAAATATTATCGTTGAAATATTATATTTCTTTTTTCATAATAAATATTGTTGAAAAACGCCTGATGATTATGCACCAACCCAATATATATATATATATATATATATATATATATATATATATATATATATATATATATATATATATATATATATATATACATATATATATAACGAGACATAAAGAGAGAGCGTGCGAGACTGAGAGAGAGCAACTGAGAGAGAGGAAGAGATATGAGAGTAAGAGAGTGAGAGACTGAGAGAGTGAAGCACTGAGAGAGAGACTAAGAGAGACAGTAAGAGTGAATCAATTGTTACATGGTGACTGACAGTTTCAAACTTTAACGAAATCTTAAGACCAAGTTCTACTACTCCTTCAGCGGGCTGTATATACCGGGTTGAATCAATACATCATTAGGTGATGAAGCGTAATTACCGAAGAGTAAATCAATTCTTCCTCATTTCCTATTATAAAATAGATTAAATTAAAAAAAGGTTAATTTAAAACGTTAAATATATTTAAAAATTTATTCTTTTTAAAAAACATCACCTAATCCAAAAAAGCTCATGCTATTTTTTACCTTTATTTTTTTCAAACGTGTATTGAGTACGTTTAATGCTACTGTTTTCTGTTCTAATTCAACTCTAACCATTTACTTTTCATATATATATATTAGGTTGGTGCAAAAATAATGACGTAATAATGTCGTTTTTTGACGTTAAAAATACGTCAAAGAACGACATTATTACGTCATTATTTTTGCACCAACCTTATACATACATATATATATATATATATATATATATATATATATATATATATATATATATATATATATACATATAGGTTTGATTAAAAAGAACCGACAGAATCTGTTTATTTATTTATTGTTTCTTTTTTTTCCAATTTTCAGATGAAGTTTGACTATTTTGCTCGAAGCTTTAAATAAACTGTAGGAAGTTCATTTTTTGTCATTTTTCTTCAAGTACTTTCCCAGTCATTATCAAGAACCGATGTGGTGTCTTTGTGGTAGTTAGAATTCCTTTCTCTGCATCCTTGTATTCTTTGCGAAACTGAACATTTGAAATATTCTATCGTCATGTGTAACTGTCCTAGTAGTCCCTTTTCGTTACTCTTTTTAGGAATAATAAAAATAAATTGTTTTCAAAAACGATTCATCTCTGAAGAAACGTTGACCGAAAGACTCCTAGGGTATATGGCCATTTTTAGTATTAAGATGCTATCATCAGAACTAATCAAGGCATTAATAAAATTTTGCAGTATCAAGTCATTGTTCAAATATATATACATATATATATATATATATATATATATATATATATATATATATATATATATATATATATATATATGAATATGATGGCCTCTACTGCAAGTATTACCACCAAAAACATCATTATAAAACCCACTTAGGTACAAAATATTTGTAGTTGGAAGCATAAATTTACATACTAAATATCTAGATTTTGACATTAAACCATGGAGATCGTTACGCCGCTAAACAAAAACTACCATATATATATATATATATATATATATATATATATATATATATATATATATATATATATATACATATACATATATATATATATATATATATATATATATATATATATATATATATATATATATATATATATATATACACACACGCATAAATTCATTTACATTCCGAGTACAGTTGTCAGAATTGGGACATTACTTCCAACCTCTTTGGAATATTATAAACCATTTTACAATAAAAAAATTCCAACAATCTAAAGAAACTCGTAATCGAACGAAACGGTTCACGAATTTAAATTTTGCCATTTTCTCTTTACTGATTTCACATTACCATTATGTTATATCTTGGATTAATTTTAATATGATTTAAATCTTTTGTTGGGTAATCACGATCATAGTCATCACCTTTTAGTAATAGTTATATAATATTCATCTTTTCATAATAGTTATCATCTTTTCGTAGTAATCATAATCATCAGTTCGTAATGGTCATCATATTAGGTTGGTGCAAAAATAATGACTTAATAATGTCGTTTTTTGACCTATTTTTTAACATCAAAAAACGACATTACTACGTCATTATTTTTGCACCAACCTAATAGCTATGACCTTTTTGCAATTGGGATCATAGTCATCAGCTTCTCGTAACTTTCATCGTAGCCGTCACCTTTAGGTAATAGTCATTATATTTTCATAATAGCCATTATTGTTATCACTTTTAGGTAATAGTCATTATATTTTCATAATAGCCATTATTGTTATCACTTTTAGGTAATAGTCATTATATTTTCATAATAGCCATTATTGTTATCACTTTTAGGTAATAGTCATTATATTTTCATAATAGCCATTATTGTTATCACTTTTAGGTAATAGTCATCTTAATCATTATATTTTTGTAATAGCCATGATAGCTAAAGGCCATCATAGTGATAATATTTTCGTAAAATCCATCATAATCATCATCTTTAGATAGCCAGTTTGAATGCGAAGGACTTGAGGGATCGGTGTAAAGGCTGCTCCCCTTCTCCCGTGATCTCTTGTCGTTCGGCGTGGATGTCGCCGCGATTCAAGAGACCCAATTTGCAACGTCAGTGCTTGTGTGCTAACGACTTTGTCATCTATTCAGCATATGAAAACCGAAAAGCCAGAGGAGTCTCTTTGTTGGTGAAGCGTACCATTAATGCAAAGGTGGACCTTGTGCATACCGATGCCGAAGGCCCGGAGATCGTGGCCGATATTGCCGTGAAAATCGTTCGTTTCGTGTCGTTGCGGTTTATGTGCCCAACAACCAGGAGGAGCGGGTACCGTTTTTTCGGTGGTTGCGGCCGTTCCTGGTGGATTTAACGCGCCTAGTCTTAATGAGGGACTGGAATGCCGTTTTGGACCCCAAGTTAGATCGGGGGCGGGGTGCTAGAGGGAAAAGGGCGACCATAGCTTGATTGATCTGATCAACGAATTTGGTCTCGTTAATAGTTACCGGGTCGATCACCCCGGGGGGGGGGAATGTGGACATGGGCCCTTAGTTGGCCTTCTGACCGGGTGGTTAGCTACCTGGACAGAATGTTAGTTAGAGGATCCGACGTTAGATTGTCCCACGTTCCACTGGGTAGGCTATTCGGACCACAAACTTGTTTTTGACGGGATGGCGTAAGATTGTAGGCCTAGAATGGCTGGTCACTGGAAGTTCAGTCTGTCTTTACTGGACAGGCGGGACTTCCGGGAGGAGCTAACTATTTTAGTGCAACGGAAACTAATGGAGCGGTTATCGGGAATAAATGGAGGGATAGATTTAAATGTAAGATTAGGTACTTCACGAATTTCAGCAAACGGCTCGCCCTAGATAGAGCTGAGAAGGTGAAGACGCTTAAGGCTAGTCTTTCCCCGGGTGGTGACTGGGAGGGTATTAGGTTCGCCGTGCGTTCGAATACCGAGCGCTACATGGGCCAGGTAATTAGACATAGGTTAAGCAAGATGTCATCCGAAGCGGTGAACATGGGCGCAGACTTGTGCAAGGAAGAGGTCCGTCGATTGTCCGATCGGTACATTCGTGAAGTCAAAATCCCGGAGGGGCATACTCTTCGGGCCACTGACAACATGTGCGAGGTGTTTCCGAGGCATTTCGAGGGCCGGTTTACCAAGGAGACTGGTCTTCGTGAGGTCGAGTTTCTCAGCCATTTGGCTGACTTTCCTCGGCTTTCGCCGATTAAAGCGGCTAGATGTGAGGGAGAAATCACGGAGGGCAAAGTCTACGCGGCATTGAAGAAAATCGGCAGAGGCAAGTCGCCCGGTTTGGATGGTTTGCTCTATGAATTGTACTTGAGGCCGTCGCACATCTTTGTCCCGATTTTGACAGTTGTGTTCAACAACTGGTTCCAACCGGTTCTCCAGGGGTGTGATAACGCTGTTGAAAAAGGGCAAGGGTGTTGGTGGAAAACTAGATGATTACAGGCCCATAAATCTGCTAAAAGTTAAAGATTTTTGACAAGATCCTGCAGGAGCGTTTGCAGTCAGTTGCCGAGTCTCTGTGTGGTCCGGAGCAGACTTGTTCTGTGAGGGGCCGAACAATTCAGAGCAACCTGCATCTGATCCGCACGATCATAGAGGGTGTAAAAAAAAAGACGATAAGGTCGCGCTGATCAATTTAGATCAGTTCCAAGCATTTGATAGGGTTGACCATCGCTACCTTGCAGCGGTCCTTTAGACCGACGGATTCACACCCGACTTCTGCCGCTGGATTAGCCTCCTGTATCGCTCCCCCAGTGCTGTGGTACAGGTGAACGGGAAGCTGTCGCGGGCTTTTGAGCTGTCTAGGTCGGTTCGCCAGGGTTGTCCACTGTCGCCCCTACTTTATGCTTTGGCGTTGGAGCCTCTCCTTCGCAGGCTGAGGGACAGGGCCTTCAGTCCGGACCTACGTGGAATCGCCGTTCCTTGAGGGGCTCGAACCAAGGTTTCCGCGTACGCCGATGAGGCATCTGCTTTCGTATCGTCCCGCACCGACACTGAGGCGGTACTGATCGGTAGGAAAAGGTGACAGGGGCCAAGATTAACCGCAACGTCGTCCGGCTTGCGGTTAGGTGCCTGGAAGGGAGTCGATCTTCCGGCTCCCTTCGGTTACGGATGGTTCTGTCCGCATTCTTGGAGTGTGGTTTGGACCCGACCTCCAGCTGGAGAAAAATTGGTCTGAAGTACGAGCAAAGGTCGACGCGGCCGGTCAGATTTGCTGTCGACGGAGGTTTTCCGTGAAGGGCATGGCGGAGGCGTGTGCCACATACGTTTTCCCGATTGTCCTTTATCGATTGTCCGTACTTCCTCTCTGTAAAGACCATAAGAAGCCGCTCGAGCGCTCGCTATCCTTCATTTTGTGGAGGGGACGCAAGCATCAGGTCGACAGAGGAGTCTGTGCACAACGTCCGTGAAATGGGGTGCTGGGAATGCCACATTTGGTGAGCCACAAACTCGCCTCGAGGTTGGCTTTCCTACGCCGCGCATTGACAGGAGATTCGATCATGGCGGGGATTTCCTTACTATCAGAACCCCTATCTCGCGGGTTCAATTGGATTTCTTTCGCGAGTGTCGGTCTGCCTTGTTGGTTGTTCCTTGATTCAGTGACCTTTAACGGCCTAGGAATTTCTTCTATCATTACTTAGTGGAGGGGGTCGCGAACTATCCTCTACGTGAGCGGCTCGACTTGGCGGAGGAGGAGTTTCGCTCTTTCTAGTCCTGGGCGCCAGCAGCGGATTATCTCAGTAACCCTGAGTCTTCGCTTTACCTGGCGATTGGTTCGGAATCGGCTGCCTCTCACTGACAAGGGCTTCATATGGGGCTTGGTGGATTTGCCAGACTGTGAACGGTGTGGTCTTGGTTTAGAAGAAACGGCTTCGTACGCCTTCTGCCATTGTCCCCGGGTCCGCCCCTTATGGGACCCTGTCGGTGAGTTGACGGCTCGTCTCGCTCCCGAAAAGCTCGTGCTCATCGATCGCGCATACGCGTTTGACAATGTGTCACCCCCGTATTCCGGGGTGAAACTTATGGTTTTTCTGGCGCTGCTGGCCACAGCCCGAATGGTGATTTGGATGACACGACAAGAGGAAGTCTTGCGAGGCAACCGTCTTTCTCATCAGGATCTGATCCGATTCTTTGAGCATCAGCTCAAGATGAAGATTAGAATTGATAGAAAATTCTTGCATTCGACAGTCTTTAGCGAAAGGTGAGTGACTGGGTCGAGCTTGGTTCATTTGAACTGGGCTAGCCTTGATTTTCTCTTTTAGGTCAACCTACGTCACATGGAGGTGGTTTCCTGTGGAGCCCTCCCCCTGCTTACGTTAGACAAGCTTTTTTGTACCTAATTAATGTGAGTAAGTATTGTTCCTGGCCTGTTCCCGGATGTATCTTTGGTTATGATCCAAGTTGCGATTCCCAACCTCCCCAGTTTGTTTTGGCCCCTTTTTATATCGACTGGGCCAGCTTTTTCTTTCCCATGTCCGTATATATTTTCTTCTTTTCCCACTCCCTTAGTGAGAGAGCTCCTTGATTTTGTCCAATGGGCAGAATAAAGCGGCCTCTTTTTTGAGGGTTGAACGGGCCCTACTAACATCAGTTATGTTTAGTTCACTTTTTAATCATTTTTAGTTTGTTATTGGGTTCATCTCCCTTCCCTCTCATTTTTCATTTTTAGAATAATATATATAATTTATTATAATTAAATTTTTATGGCATGTGCCGCGTTTCGTAGGTTCCCCTTGAGAGGATGTGGTATTATGGTGTATGGAGGATTGATTGGTGACGGACGAGTTTTTATAGTGAATGGGTAAATTGTAATGAGTGAATGGGTCGTGAATCGGATTAGATAGGTATAAGATAGTTAGTGAAGACCAGCCTCCCCTTTTTTGTCCTTGTGCCATAATTATATGATTTTTGATAGTTGTCATCATCTCTTCGTAATAGTCATCATAGGCATGATCCTTTTGCAATTGTCATCATAGTCATCTTCATTTCGTAATAGTCATTATCTTTACTTGAAAATCATCCTTTTCAAGGTTGAAGATGTTTTACGTTTCTTTTCTGTCTATTTATCTCTTTCCTTTCATTATTCTTATTTATTTAATTCTTAAATTTCTTCCCCCACTAACTCCCAGTCTTTTTTTTTTCGTGATATTTTTCTTCCCTATCTTTTCTCCTTCGTTTTTTCCTGTCTATATTTCCTGCGCTTTTGAAAATCTCTACTCTAAAACGGAACAACTTCATCACTTCCGATCCAGATGACTATGCGCAGTTGAGTATGTCGGCAACAGCCAGAAAGAAAAGGGGGTCGAGCAAAAGAACAGCAATTAGAGGATTGGGATGGGTCTTACTATCAGCACTATTCCTTGGGGTTTGCAAGGATGATGTATGAGACGTGAAAAGCAAGAGGAAAATATCTACGCAGTTGATCACCGTCTTTGACCGGGGGTAATGGATGATACCGTATCTACCTGGTGATTAATGGCCAACGATGTCACTAGCTTCTGACTTCTCTTTATTCCGAGAGATTTAAAAAAAAATAAAAATATAAAAATTCAACAAAGTATAAATCCTTCGGAAATGTAATTTCTATTTTATTCTGTTTTATTCTTTTCTTCGCAAAATAAAATAACGAGCCAAAAGAAAAAAAAAAATACTAAAAACAAAATGAGCTGGCTTTCTCCAAATATAGGTATCAAGAATTGTTCAGATTAGTGACCTCATTCTTTTTGTTGCTATCATTTTCATCACGATTCTGCCAAATCATTCTAAGGCCTTCCGCGTAAAAATAATGTTTCTTTTCCCATTATTATTAAGCTGGCGTGCACCGATCAAAACATTGTCGTTGAAACAAAATCTTTAAAAAAAGTCACTCATACGAACAGTTCGTGGTAGAATCACAAAATATATCTATAAATATGTTCTTTATAAAGTATTAATGGATTTATTTTTAATCTGAAATTTTTAGTACTTTAAACGTTATTTTTAATGGATACCCGTATTTGAGTAGACGCTGCGTTTTTACGTATACACTCAAGAAAAAATTAAAATATTCTTTGCTTAGTTTTCTCGAGAACGCATGCAGGTAGACCTAATAAACACTGTTAAAAAAACGGGGCGTCCACGCAAATACAGGTATCCACAAAAATAACGATATGTTCTTAACCTAGTTTAATATGCCACAAAATCACAAGCATGTTTGCACCCAAATAGGTTCAAACGTATTACGCCATGTTAGGTTAGGTTGCTTGTAATGACGAATCCAAACTTATTAACTGGAATATATTCATTATTAGATTGTTAAATATAATTTCTTGCAATATAGGAATAAAGTGTCGCTGCCGACATTGGAGATTGAACACAAATCACCAAAGTACAAACACAAGCAATCCCATTTTAAATAAGTAGATCACGTGATGGTAAAGGAATTGTATATATAGGAATTAGCGTGGCGTCTAAGTGATCACTCTCCAAATTACTTCGGAAGTCTGCTTTTCAAATTCTCAGCCTCCAGACAGAGAGGAACCCAGACGACGTTATGCCGAGGGGTAGAGGCTCGTCTGGGGTAGACAGCTACTCGACCTCGATATACGGGGTCTACGGGGAATTTGTGACCGAGCCTACGGGCTCAGATACCCAACACGAAACTTGGCCTTGTACCGCATCCGACAGCGTGGGGCGGTAGGTGAATATCTTACTCTCCGAATTATTTCGAAAGTGTGCTTGTCAAATTCTCGGCCTTCAGGAAAAGAGGAACCCAGACGAGGCTATGCAATAAAATAAACTTGGCCTTTTGCTCCATCCGACCACGTAGTGAGGTTAGAGAATATCATCACTATACGGATTACTTCGGAAGTGTGCTTGACACTTTTCGAGCGAGTATTATCGAGCAAGTACTATTAGTGCGAGTGCTATTCGAAGGCGTCTGACACCAGCATTGTTCAACGGCGTTATTAAAGTTGTATCTGCGATTACAAAGTCTCTAACAAGCATTATGAAAGTGGCAACGAGTGTTCGTTGACATCACAATTTTTTTTAATCATATTTCTGTTGCTTGTTTGCTCAAAGCAGACAAAGAAAATAAATAATAAAACTGCAGGACTTCCTAAACACTGTAATAAAGTAAAGCAAGAAGAACTGACTATCAGTTGTAAGAAGACAGAATGTATGGTCGTTAGCAAAAGGTTCAGCCGAAGATACGATTTACGGATTGGCGATGTCAAGCAAGTACAAAAATGTAACTATCTGGGGGGTTTTATCACAGACGATATGACACCGTAATCGGTGGCGCATTCCAATAGCGAAAGATATTTCCCCAACCAAGTGAAAACAAATATTAGGAACGTTTCTGTTGTCTGACGTTTGTATAGATCTACCACCACTGAGCAGACCCTATGATAAATGGTTCTTCTCTCAAGGATCCGTCTTGCCTTGAACATCTATTGGAACTAGCTTTCCCTAGACCTCAAGAGGAATATATATACGATCTATTACTAAAGATGCTGGACAAATGGTCGGTTCATCGTACCGTTCCAGTTGTTATCTGAATCCCCTGGCAATACTCTATCTTTACAAGAGCCAGATCAGACCAAAAATGAACTATTGCTGGCATATCTGGGCTGGAGCTGCACAATCCACACGCGTCTGTCTAGACAAAAGCGTCTAAACGGATTTGTGGGGGGATGAATTATTTCCCTACCTACAATTCCTTTAACCTGCAGATGAAACGTCGCTAGCCTCAATCGATTCTATCGCTATCTCTATGGCATATGTTCTGACGAACTTTATTCCTTGGTCCGCCTCGCCCTGATTTTTTCAAATGGGACCCAAAATGCCTCGTACACGAGGATGAGTCATCTTCATTCCGTTCGAATTCCATTAATAAAGAAATTTAATTCGTACAGTTTCATTTCCAATAACTGCTGCTTTGTGGAACAAACATCCTGCAGACTGTTTTTCAATCACAGCAATTATAACCTCTTCAAGTTTACGGTTAACCTAGGTAGCGACATGTTTTGGCTTAAGAAGCAGTTTCCCTGACGGGAGAAGATAATACAAGTTCAATTCCTGTCAGAAGCACGATTTAATTTAGGACATTTCAATCCTTGCCGATTTTTTTATTTCATTTTAAGAAGAAAAAAAAAACAGGTTTAACAAGTTAAACACGTGTTACAGGTGTTTAACTTGTTAAAAAATAATAATAAAAAAAATGATAGTAATAAGAAATACTAGCTTAAAAAAGGCCCTAGTGGACTTTGTTTTTATTACAATCTGGTCTTCCGTTGGTGAAAATTTCTTTTTGTGAGACATGTTGCTGCCGTATGCGATAGGGAACAATAAACTACATATGAACTCAAAATTGATCGCTGCATTTAAATATTGCTTGAATTTTTAAGCTTACCTTTTAAAAGTTCAACTATAATTCTTCTGTCTCCACTTAATTTAAAGATATTATGATGTACGTAGGTCCTTAGTTTTCGCGCAAACAATTATTTTTATTTCTATTTCATGGGTAACTTTCGCTGGATTTCGCAATTAATTTCAATTATTCCCAAATTTATTTCCAAGTTATAAAAAATTATTATCGGAAAAAAATAATTCGTCCGAAAAAAATAACAGTAAAAATC
Organism: Acanthosepion lycidas; assembly: GCA_963932145.1. Classification (NCBI taxonomy): domain Eukaryota; kingdom Metazoa; phylum Mollusca; class Cephalopoda; order Sepiida; family Sepiidae; genus Acanthosepion; species Acanthosepion lycidas. Next base: position 68,176,572 of record OZ010574.1, on the reverse strand, counting down.
GCAGTAAGGAAAACTTGGGAATTGAAAATTTCTGTAAAATGAGCTATTGAAAGCTAGAGTTGTGTCCCTTTAGTTGAAAAAATGTGACGCAGAGACACACTGACAGTCGCATTTATATATATATATATATATATATATATATATATATATATATATATATCGGACATTTTTTAAATTGGTCAGTTGTTCTTTCTTCTTTTCTTCTTCTTCTTCTTCTTCTTCTTCTTCTTCTTCTTCTCATTATTCTTATTATTATTACTATCACGGTCCTGCATTGAGGTCGGAAGATCATTAGGGAGTCATTCTGTATCATAAACTCGTCTTGCTCAATGGCTAGGTGTCCAGAGCCGTAGACCGAACGCGAGTTCTTGTTTCGCTTGCCTCTGTTCGCGAAAAATTGTAGAAATATCACGGATGGATCCATAGAGTTGCGATTGTGTGTGTGTGTGTGGTTGTGGGTGTGTGAGTGCGCGCGCGCACGTGCGTGTGTGAAGCTTGTGATAAAGAAGTATTATTTAGTTAAATTGTCAATACTTTATTCTTATATAACATCCCTCCATTTTTATTCTCCACATTTATGCTTATTTCAAACAGTTCATGGAATATTGATTACAACCCTAACGGATAATACAAAAGAGGCCACTATCTTAAGTTTAGTTTAATGTAGGAAAATGGAAAATAAAGAATATTGTACTAGAGTTACGCAAGGAGGGCTTAAGCTAATTTAACAATTAATTATTGTAAATCCTTGATTTTAGCTAAGCGAAATAACAAACAACTAACACTGTGTGTGTGTGTTGAGAAAAACGTAGCGTTTCAGACAGTGTGTGTAAAGTACTCTTGATCAGTATGTTTAATTATATAATTATTTTTTTTTAAATATTATGTGTGGTATCATCTTGCTAGAAAGTAATTTTAAGTGCCTAAATACTAAGACCACTTGGGGGTCTATGTATAAAAAGGTCACTGTAGGAGAGTTAGCTATGTGCATTTGGGATTTTTCATTTAGATGGAGAGTTGCGGATGATATGCACAAGCTCCGCGCAAAGTAATCTTGTGTAACTCTGAGATGTTGATGTGTCCAGAAATTTTACTCATATGATTTTCGGTACCTTTCTTTATTATATACACAATCACGATAGGGATATTTGTAATTTTAAATTTCCACATTTTTGATACTTCGATTTGCAGGTCTTTATAATTTGACAGTTTTTGAAAAATATTTTTTAGAAACATTGGAAACCTGTGGGGATGTCGTATCAATTAGATGGCGGGTTCCTTTTTTATGTCTTCTGTCTAGTCTATTTGCATCAATATTCCTGTCTGTAAGGATTAGGAAACTCTACTCAATCCATCACAATATGTGACATTATGCGTGTGGGGTTTGTACCATGTACTTCCGAGTCTTCAATACTATAGTTCAAACAGATATGCCAATGAATATATTGTCCCAACCTATCATGTCTAATAATGTAATTCTTTCTCAGCAAGGATTGAGAACCCAGATACTATGTGCTCAACAGTTTCATCAGATTTATGGTATGAGTGACTAGAGTTATTTGGGTCATCTTTGTTGATTTTAACCTTGTAGGCATTACATAGAAGATATTGGTCTTGTACTTCCATAAGGTTTTCTGTTCGCCTCCTTAAGGCCACTTCTTCTAAGCCATTGATGGGATTGGCGAACACCGATGTCTCGTTCATCTAGATACTTTGGCTGCTTTCCATATAAGATCGCCAAATTTGTTCAAGAGTCTTAATATACGCAGCTTTCGCTGGTATCTATCTATCTATCTATCTATCTATCTATCTATCTATATCTATATCTATCTATCTATATATATATATATATATATATATATATATATATATATATATATATATATATATATATATATATATTGGTGCAGCAGTGGGAGTTTCAGGATACTTGCCATTCTGAGTATCTGCATTATTATTATTATTATTATTATTATTATTATTATTATTATTATTAGTGTATGTTATGTTCTCTGCTTTGCATCCTGTAGAGCCGGGTCTAAACTATGGACCTTAGGCCCTAGAGGAGAATTGTCATTTATTAATATATGAGCAATTTCTGGGCAACTTATATATTGACGTTACCTGGGGCACTGTTAGTAAAATTGTCCATTCCTTTTCTCCCGAGACCCAGAGATCCGATTACTGCTGGTACAATCTCAGTGTTCGTTCCCCACATCCTGTTTATCTCGATCTCCAGGTCGTTGTATTTGAAAAAATTCTCTATAATTGTTCATGGGGAGGGGGTTCCTCTCAAATGTGAATAAGCATACACTCCTTGAATTTCTTATCTTTTATGTTAATATCAGCTCTATTGGCTTTTATTTCCCTGTCATTTTGAATTGACATATCCCAGAGGATAATGACACCGTTATTTTGGGTAATTTTGTCTGATTGGTGCTCATACCATTTCCCTGCGGTTTCGATTTTGTGATTCTTGTATATCTTCCAGTGCACATATATCGCTACTTTGTTAAGCCTATGGGTATATTTATTTTTTGCTAGTTCCGAGGATCCTGAGATAATATGGTCGACAGTTTCATCATATTTGCCGCAGATCCTGCATTTCGAGCTAGTTCCATCCTTGATTAGGTGACAGTGATAGGATCCGGTTGTGAGGCTTTGGTCGTGAGCTGCAATAATTAGGCCGTCTAACTAAACTTTCAACCCAGTGCTCCTCAGCCACTGATGTGTTTTCTTTTGGTCTACATCTGTTTATTTCGTTCTTTTAAGTCATTTTCCAAACAACGCCTTGTCCTTCCAGTTTTTTGAAATTTAATTTCGCCAAGTTGTTCTGTTTTCTGTTTGTCGTATATGGTATTCGCTTGTTGTTATTTATTTATTTATTTATTTTTGTAGGGTTTCAGTTATATTCAGCTGTTTCTTGAAGAGTGCATCTACTTTGTTGATGGGCTGATTTTGCTAAGTTGCTATTTCTTAGTGAGGGTCATTGGTTTTTTTGTGAGATATGCTTCCAATTCGATTGTTGTAGTTTTTAAAAATTCGTTCAAGCTGGATTAAACCTCGGCCTCCTAAACGTCTTGGTATTTACAGCCTATCAACATCTGATTTCGAGTGGTGCATCCTCATTTGGGTAAGCTTTTTTCTGGTTTTGGTGTTCAATCTTTTAATGTCATTCAACTTCCATTCAATAATATTGAAGCTGTATGTTCCTACGCGTATACCTAATGTGTTGTTAGCCTTCATTTTATTGGTCCCAATATTGTTATTATTATTTCACTTCCGCTCAATTTATGATTACGGTGGCTGATAAGGAGTTTTATTTCAGGTCATGTTTCACGATATAAGAAATTAAACCAGTCATCTATTCTTTTCACCGAAAGGATGTGCGGGTGGTGCAATGGATAAAAATGCGAAATCGAGTTCGAATTTCAATCGGGTTCGATGTATTCACTCACGTACAAACACCCTTGGAAAGATATGAATCTATCTTCTTTCCCAGCCATTGGCTAAATAGTAGAACTCGTATATGGAAAATAATCGTTGTTATTATCAAAATATTGTTAATGACATATTTAATCGCGAAAATAAATAATTATTCTTATAGTAAAAAAAAAAAAAATAATAATCTACAAATAAATCAAATTCATCAATTTTCACCGAAAGAATGTATCCAGAATGTTTTTGTTTTTTTGACGTACCTTTGCTGTTCATGATTTAGTAATGACTCTACTTCCAAACAATACAATACCCGCAAGTTTATCATGCAACGTCCTAATTTCTCCTATGATCATTCGTGCTGCAGTTACTTTCTTTCTTTCTGTATCTTCATCTTATGCTCATTATTATTATTAGTAGTAGTAGTAGTTGTAGTAGTAGTATTACGAAGCTTAGCTCGGAAGAGGTCTGCATTTGTGGGACACCAAGTGAAGATCGAACTCAATACAATTGTAATGGTCTTAGAGATTCGCTTGCTGACCACTAATTAAGAGCAAAACACCCAAGAGGCCATTGATTTTAATCGGTGTTATCGTTTATTTAGGAAGTTATCCCTTCAGAGAAGCCTTCCTTTTCCCTCTCACTTTCCAACTGATTATTTTCTTAAACACTCAGCCAAATCATAGAAAACTACGGTCAATTCATCATTGTCATTTTTTTTTTCCATACAAAAAAAAAACAAAACAAAAAAAACTCAGTATCAAAAAGGACAAAATCTTTTCTTTCCAATATATTTTTTGAGTTTTTTAGCCATTGGTATTCTATTTTTTACTACTGTACATGTTTTATTATATCTTTTTCTTTGCTTCACCGCGCTTTTTTTTTTTCTCTCTCTCTCGTTTTTTATCATTTTATGTTTGTTGGACTTTATTTGATGTGCACACTTTTTATTTTTTTATTTCCACTACTGGCGGCCATTACATTTAAAATGGGTTCTCTCCCTTGATATGATCTTTCACTTTCAGACTCTGGTACGAGATATCGTTTTCTTAGCCAAGTCGTATGAGTTGAGCGGTCAGTTCTTGATTAAACTTTGAGAAATAAACAAAAGATTTAAAAAAAAACAAAAAACAGATCAAGAAGTCTTATAAAAAATAATGATTACAATTATAAATTGATATCTAAAATAACAATTTATCAGAAACCGGAAACGGTTTAAGTGCAAATTATAAATATTTTTAAAATAAACCCACAGTTCATTTAGGCCAGAAATAAAATAAAAAAAGGTGTATCAAAGCTTTTTTCTTGACACTGCTATTAACATATACGCCTTCGGTAATTTGTATTGCTTTTTAAAATCTATTTTCTCATTTGTCATAAAACTATATTATATGAAACTGAATTTATACATTTTTCTTTAAGAATTGACAAGAAAAATGCCAAACAATATTAATTCGCTTGTTTATTTAAAAGATTACACTCACACTCACTCGCACACGTTCCGTTGACTCCCCGAGGAGTATGGTCCACAGCTCTGAAGTCCCGTAAACTCTCCGAGGAGTATGGGTTCACAAAATTAACAATCCATTTCTTGGGCCATTTAGCAACAGAATTTAGGTTATTCGTTAAATCAGCTGCCAATTTAAACTTGTCTTTAAAATAGGAGTAAATAGTTGTGTTCAGCATAGACTATCGAATTGAGAATTGATAATATAATGAAAGTAGTTGATAAAAATTAAGAAAAACGTAGAATAGAATGCGGACACCCACATTAATACAAAAATTATCTATAAGTTTTGCCGTTCAAACAACTTTAATAAAATTCGTCGAGATTTCAATTTGTGAAGATTACCAGCATGCCAAATCTTCTCAAATGACTTAGAGATATTCAAAGTAACAGTCCAAGATTTATTTTTATCTAGAACTTCACAGACTCATTCAGCAATAACCGTCAACACATCACCTAAAGAGGTGAAAACCATATTGTCTGAAAGGACATCATGTGAAGTGAGATGCTTAAGTTGATTAGAGTCTCCAATACAATTGCTAAAAAGAGGTAGAAGGTCGATAGTTAAAAGCATCAGAGTTCCCAAAGAAAAGAATTGCAGAAGAGAATTTCCAACAGAGTAAGAAGAAGCCCGACATTTATTGTAGAATTGAGAGAGAACATGAACCATTTCAGTTACACATTAAGACTATTCAGTCAGTCAGCTATGTGCCATGCGTTATACACGCTTAGGCGATCATGTATCTTTCAATACATGACAGACGAGGCAGATTTTTTTCTTTCTGCGGTAGACCAGTTGACATCCAAGGATATAGAATCCGGTCTGTCCTGCTATTTAGCCAAGGAGGGAGAAGAAGAGGATTCATATATTTCCCAAGGGTATTAGCACGTAAGTGAATGTAATGGATTCGACTGGAATTCGAACTCGGCTCTCAGGATTCCTCAATCCGAGCCGCTATCCATTATTGCAACGTGCCTCCATTAAAGACTATTACTGGTATGATCATAGAATCCACATGAATAAGGCTAAACTAAGATAAACGCAGGGAATATACGTATCTCAAATTTTATACGGTTATTATTTAAATTCCAATGGAAAATGGCATATGTATTGAATGAAATGAATTCGCTAAATTTTTAAGAGTTTTATAAAGTGGTAAATTTATCTTCCCGAGCGAATCTCCTATTCTATACATTTATTGAATAATAATGTAAACTTTAGCGTCATAACTATTTTTTTTATAGATGAATAAATTCATTACTTGCTAATTCGAACGCAAGAGATACTTTTAATAATATATTGCGTTCTATTCATTATTTAATATGTGGAAAAATGCTAACAAAGGTAATTGCTAAAACTGATTCTATGAATTTCCAATCTCAATACGATGAATGATATACCTGACGAAAAGAATGGTCGAAGTATTTTTTTCTTAAGAATTAAGTCATTTTAATGTAATTTGTACCAGCGTCAGTCTTTTCATAAGCGGAAAATCATGATGAAATTAAAGCTTCAAAATTGTTACTTATAATTTTTTTTATTTTCATATAGATATTAATTTAAAAAAATATTCAGCCAGATATTTTGAAACTTTCGACAATGAGTTCAGCATTAACAACAAAAGACAAAAAATAACAATAAAAAATGGGAATAAAAAAACAGATAAGTGCATGGCTCTGCACGAGTACTTTCTAACTCAAAATTCGAAATCAAAATTGTTCCTTTAAAATTCGTGACTTTTTTCTTTAATCATTAGAACATGTGTGCCGGAGATGGCCTTTATGGAAAGATAGAAACCTATAACTGAAATTTTGACAATCAAACACGATACAAAATTAAACTACAGCTCCATCTTGTGAAATCAGTAACCATGGCAACCAGCTGAAAATAGTTATTTGGATTACTGAATTTATACTGAAGAGTGCTTTTGTTATTACCCAACTGTTAGCCCGATCCATTCTACGGTCTTCCCTAGCTGTAGAACGTCTACAAAGTATGATAGTTTAATTTTTAGAATTTGCGCTGTGGAAAAGACTCACACAAACATTTATACATTGTCATATTCGAACAATGCTGACTTATTATCACCGAAGTTAAGCAACATCGAGCCTGCTGAGTGACTTCTTGGGAATACCAGATGCTGTAAGCTTGGATGTGCCGGTGCTGCAATAATGGTATTTGGAAATCGGAGAGCCGAGTTCTAGTTTCAGTCGGGTTCGTTATATTAACTTACGCGCAAATATCGTTGGGAAAATATGAATCTTCTTCTTCTTATTGCAGCTATGAGTTAATTAGTAGGACTTGCATCATGAAATTTTTATTATCTCTAATAAGTTCTTACATTCTGAAAATATCTTCTGGCTTTAAATAACTGCAATGGGTTGATAAGCCTTAAAACAAAAACACTCAATGAAATAATGTTTCCGCTTTTCTGAGATGCATGCCAAATGATTCATTCGTTGCCAAGGAAGTTGCACATGTTCCTATTATACTGTTGGCGAAAAATGTGTGAAAGGAATCAGGATCAGCATGTTAACATCAAGTTTTGTAAAGATTGGCAAAACTGCTAGGGAAACATTTTTTTGGCAAAGAATTTTAAAGAAACCACAAGAAGATGTACACAATGAAACAAGAAATTGGCAGACCAAAACACAAAGATGTTAGGCAAATGTGGACTGAATGCAAAAATTAGCGCGCTGAGATCGACCATGAAGTCTACAACTGACAGCAGAAGAACTAAATGCGAATAGGGAGACAATTCGGCAGACTCTAACAGATGGCTTTGGATTTTAAAAATATACTCAAAGCTGGTGACTCGAATCTTGACCATTTAATTTCCAAATGGGCTATGTGAAAGAAAATTTTACTTACCTGGTCATTACTGGCTGGTGTCAGCTTTAAAGGGAAGTTAGAGACGGCAGTGACCAGGTTACTGTACTTGGCTTTTACAGGATCATTCCTGCGTCCTGGGTATGACAATAAACTACATTCGGCAGCAAGACCTCTTAGCGGGAGGTTTTGAGGAGCGTGGAAGCAGCACAATTGCTGTTGGTCCCATGTTCACCTTGACCCGGGGGTGATAGCACCTGTTAGGGTCATAGCTATGGGCAAATAGTTAACTCCAAAACTGAGGCTAAAACATTAAGAATCTATAAAAATAAACTTTTATAGAAAAATACCAGGAATACATTTTTTTTTTTTAAATACCAGCAATTAATTTTTGAAAAAAAATTACCAGCAATATATTTAACAAAAACCCTCTTTACAAAAAAAAGTCAATGAAGCCAGATCTACAAACTGAATTCTTACAAAGGATACATTTTTCTATTCATACGAACCCATCCTAAAAAAATCTTATCGGTATTAAATAACCCATTGAGGTTGATATGTCGTAAAACCAAATAAATCCAAAGCCATAGAGCTATTCCTGGAATTAAATTGTTACCCTTCGTACTATTAACTATTTTGAGAATGCGCTATCATTCTAAATGTTGTCTGAACTACACATATTTTAACACATTATTTCGTTCGATATGTTCTATATTGTTTTTTTCCGTTTTGTCTGTTTCGCTTTTCTACAGAAATACTGGCTAATATGTCGACCAGATCTGATCCTTACAAGAATTCTAACGATTTATTTATTTGCTTTTTTCGAGATAATAATGGCTTCAGTGATACAAGCCCTACTAATTAACGCATATCTGGTTGGGGGAGAAGAGGTATATTTATACATTTCCAAAAGAGTATTTACACGTAAGTAAATATAACGAATCAAGCTGGAATTGGAATTCAGCTCTCCGATTAACAATTCCGAGCCATTATTCCTTACATGACTCGCACATTCAAGCTTACAGCACCTAGTATTTCTAGGTAACCATCTAGGTACTGACCAGGCTCGATGTTGCTTAACTTAGTTGATCATACGGGAACCGATGTTTCAATGTGATGTGGCCGTAAACCTCTGGTTATTTATATACATATGCAATGTATTATCTTAAGCATAGATGTTTACGAAAGATCTGGTTATGTTCTTAGACATACCGTTATTATAAAGCAAGAAAAAGGTAATATCGAGAGTTTTGAGAGAGACTTGTATTGATCTAATGGACTCCAGAAGAATGAACATTAACAACGACCTTCATGGACCTAGATGTAAGGAAGGACTTGATAATTAAGAAAACTCTTCCAGTGATTCCATACTGTTGTGACTAAATGAATGGTCACGGAATAACAAAATAAGTGTTCGCAGATCATTAGTATGATAACAGAAAAGTTATACTCAACCTGAGAGCGTGTGACGGTACACTGATTTCTCTCGGTTTTATACCTAGTGGAAGAATCCACCACCGACTCATTATAGGTAGTATACCACAACACATATCCAGAGAGATTTGCAAAATCTTTGCTAAGGTCTTTGGTATATCTTAGTTTACCATCCTCGTCATGATGTTATTGCCTAGCCGGCTGAGAGTTAAGGCTTTTGATAAATCCGGAAATTACGCTTGATATCGGAACGTTTGCCCTCCGTGATAGGAGGAAAGTTAAGTAGGCTCTTGTCTAACGTGGCATTAGAGGCAAAGTCCATTGGGAAAATCTTACTTTATCTGACGATTATGAAATAAACTCGACATTGATGATAATAGTCACTGACGCTTTATTGAGATTATCTGTAATCTTTCTGTTGCTCCTACTCAAAGAATTTCCCGAGTCTGATATTGTACTCATAACTCTTTGGGTCTAGTCACTGGATCTAACCAACGCCAAGGCTACAGCAGTGGTGAACCAAAACGGAAGGGAAATACCTGAGACATCTGGAAGAGGCATGACACATGGAACTAGAACAATCTACCCTGGTGTGCAAAAAATGGGGTTAAATTCGAAATTCCAATCACATGAAGAAAGCCGAGGCGTATAACGGTCAAAACGTTGTAAAAATGGCAATGAAGATGAGGATAACAGTCCGAAATAATGTAAATAATATAAGTGATTTTAATACCTCATTTCAGAGATATAGACAGAAATTATTCTGATAAATAAAACTTCGTATAAATACATCGTTTTCCCATAAAAAGATTTTATAAATTCCAACGGAAAATAATATTGGATGCTCATTGAATTCTGAATGTCTCCATGTAAAGAAACGGTTAAGTCATTCTCATATCATCTCAAAGCAATAGCAAGTACCTGACTTCTCCTGCTATCCTCAACCTCAGATCGGGCCTCAAATGGAGTAGTGCTCCCATACATGGGCAGAAGCTGTTCCGTTTTCATTTTCCAGTCTCGATAGAATCTCAAAGCGTCTCCGAGTTCTTGTGGGTGATGAATTATATTCCAACCTACAACCTTTTTTTTAGTTCCACCAGTTCTAATTTTCATGGCTAATGTGGGCTATACCTCATGGCATGGCGGGTCTTAACCATGAAACTAAGCAAGTTCATTCCCTTCTCTTTGTATTCCATTGATGATGTGTAAGTTACACTCGAGCAGCTTCTTCCTACGAACCCCTGCTTTGTGGATCGACTCCCAAGAAGATGCTTCCCTGATTACTAAAATTTTAATCTCTTCAGGACTAAGTCTGGTCTTACCCATAAACTGTTCTTTTTACTCTGTAACCCTCTACACGAGTGACTCTTGGGCCTTGTACAAAGGGAAAATCATTGTAAAAAAAAAAAAGGAAAATGCTACCAGTAACCAGGAATAATCGATGAACAGACGTATAAGTAGAACTTAAACGATGCCTTCACGAATCGCTGTGAACGACTAGAATTTGAACCCGGGTCGCCGATTCGGATTCGATTTCGGCGCCTGTACCTCTACACTTACTAACATAGATGGTAAATATACAAAATACTATTTGAAAAAAAAAAAACAAAATAAAAAGTTTGAATAATATAACAAAGAAAATCTTATAATAACTTCCAAAGTGAGTCTCTCTTTCCCCGTCACAAAAATATAAGTAAATTAACTGGAAACATCAAACTCTTTCTACAATGCATATTTAGGATTTTCAATTCCACAAACGTAATCGACCATTAGAAAAGTAAATATATATATATATTCGGCATACACAGTGTCTATTCTTCCGTGAGAATGACACAAACAGTAAAGGTAAAAAATAAGTCAATCAAATACAATATTCTTTCCATCTGTGAATGTCTCAATGATTACCTGTCGCTATCTTCTTCAAGGTGATTCCTTCGAGCCCAAATATTATATTTATCTATGAACAGCAAAATGTATTCACAGCGATCTGTTTATTGGGTTTTATTTCATTTTTTTGCCATCGTCTTCACAGCATTTATTTTACTTCTGCTTGCCTGACTCACGCACACTGAGCAGATTCCATCGGTCGCCCTTGCATAGCAATTTAAGTTGCGGAGAGGAACTATAAAAAAAAAATAAATAAATAAAACGACAAAGCTTAATGAAGACGAGAAAGATGATGATTATTATAATATTACATATGAAGACGGTAACGTCAGTGATAAAGTTAAGAAAATAAAAGAGCAAAGGAAGAAAGGTAGGAAAAGGAAATCAAAAATAAGTATTTACTAACCTTAACCTGACACAAGGTCATCAGTTTGGGACATTGAATAAGGATCGAACTCACTACAGTTTTTAGAGTCTAAAAGACTACATCTTTAAACACTACAACTATGTATTACCATTAATTCATCTAACCACTGCAAATGACTACGTATTACCGTTAATTAGTTTAACCACTTTAACTATCAATTAGCATTAATTAATTTAACCACTGCAATTTACTATGTATTACCGTTAATTCATTTAACCATTTCAACTATCAATTACCATTAATTCCTTTAACCACTGCAACAGACGACGTATTACCGTTAATTCATTTAACCATTGCAACTATGTATTACCGTTAATTCATTTAACCACTGCTTATTACCATTAATTCATTTAACCATTGCAACTGACTATGTATTACCATTAATTCATTTAACCACTGCAAATAACTACGTATTAGCGTTAATTAGTTTAACAACTTTAACTGACTATCAATTGGCATTAATTCATTTAACCACTGCAATTTACTATGTATTAATTACCGTTAATTCATTTAACCATTTCAACTGACTATCAATTACCATTAATTCTTTTAACCATTGCAAATGACTACGTATTACCGTTAATTCATTTAACCACTGCAAATGACTACGTATTGACATTAATTCATTTAAACTCGAGAACAGACACTTTATTACCCTTAATTCATTTAACTATTGCAACTATGTATTGTCATTAATTAATTTTCCAAACATACGACATTCTGTCAATAAATTCGTTGCTATTATTTCAATAATATATGCACATCAAACCTGATATTATCTGAAACAAGAAATCATTTGGATAAATCGTACAACTCAAAAGTAAATCTCTTGTTCGCGCTCAAAAAAAGCATAATAAAAAATGTAACCGAAGTAACTTGTCGGTCATTTTAATGAATCATGTATTCGAGAGGAACTGTTACCCAAATTCAGAAGTATCTATTTACTTAAGAACACTCCCATTCGGCGACCATCTTAGTGGACTGCCTTACGGACATGAAGGTTTTTCTAAGAGGGTCGTAGCTGCTTATATTCAAACCTGTTGCCATATTGTGCACATTTTTTGTGATGTAAGTGCTTGGTTAAACTGTTTGCCATGATATATATATATATATATATATATATATATATAATATGCCCAGCGTCACTTTGTTAGCATTCTACGCTCTCAAACAATAATAATAATAATATTAATAATAATAATAATAATAAAAGAAGAAGAAGATATTTCATTCTGTAATAAAGGAAGCCAACAAGCACAAAAGGCAATTTCAATTGGGTGTACAAGTGCAAATAAACAATAAATTCCCTAATGCAGCGGAAAAAGAACTTTTAAAAAGCAAACACAAATGCAGTGTACCAAATGCAGAAACGATGGCAAGAACAATATATTCATGGTCAATATTCTGCCCGTATCAAACAAGCAGATGCAGACAACTCCCGCACCCATCAGTAGTTAAGTATGCATCGTTAAAAGCTGAAACCGAAGGTTTTACTTTAGCTGCACGGGATCAATGCTTTCTAACTACAAATTACCAAGCCCATATACTGAAAAATCTTGTTAACTCAAAATGCAGATTCTGTGATAAATATCGAAAAACAATTGACCATTTTGTTACAAGGTTGCACGGTGTTAGCATCAACTGGATACAAAACACGGCCTGGTAGAGTGGGCAAATATCTGCAGTGGAAAATATGCAACTTTTACGTGAAGGAAACTGAAAGAAACTTGCATGAACATTACCCAGACCCGGTTATAGAGATAGGATCAGTAACAATTTTTATGGGACTTTGAAATATACACAGACAGGAGAATCAAAGTTAATCGCCCAGAAATCGTGTTCAGACACCATGGAAAGAGAATGTGCGTTCTTCTTGACATGGCAGCTCCTGCAGATTGCAATGTAACTTTGAAGATCTTCAAAAAACTATCAAGATACAAGGATCTTGAAGCGTAAATCTAAAAAATGTGGCACATGAGGACATCAATAATTGCATTTGTAGTAGGAGGCCTTGGAATAATTGGAAAAGGTTCTGATAGACTCATTGAAGGGGTTACTAATGCGCAACCCCTTAAAGAAATCTTAATATCGCACAAATACATCTCACACAGTACTAAGAACATTAACTATATAAAATCTAAATTTTTAAAATTTTTTTTTTTTACAAAAATGATCAGTAGAAAATGTCATGAAACCATTTCTGACCTTAGATCTCTGGTTGGGACCCGGAAAGAAATGTGTATACAACAGAAATCAAAGGAAATGTAGTAATAATAATAGTCAATTTTCTGTGAAGTGTTTTAACAGAGGATGGAAAATGCGATACCGAAATCCGAACACTGATTGGACAAGCGAAATATGCCTTCCAAAATTTAAACAAAGTTCTGAGAAACAGAAAAAAATTCGTTAAAAAAACAAAGAAAAGAGTTCCTAATTGCTATAAAATATCCATCCTCTTATATGCAGGTGAATGTTGGACAATCTCCTGACAGATGAAAAGAAAACCAGAGCAAGTGTGAATACTCAGAATTCTTTAAGCTTCCTTGGAGCTTAGGTGCTCCAAGGAAGCTTAAAGAAAATGGTAACAAAATAAACACTCATACTCAGAATGAGGAAAAGACAGTTGAAATTCATTGGACACATAATGAAGAATGGCGGCTTGGAAATCTTAATCCTCACACGTCATATTGAGTGTAAGAATGATGGGGAAAAACATCGAACCGCTTACCTGACGCGATTGTGTGAATTGATAGCGGAACAGGAGCGGTAATCTTAGCAAAGGGAGAAAAACTGCTGATGTCTACTAGAGATAGGAAGTTTTGGAGAGTCATGTCCGGAAAGGCAGAAGAAAAAAAAGTAGTCAATATTCATTAAAAAATTAGTCTATAAAGCGTGACAGGAGCTGATTTTTGATCTGAAATGCTGTCTGAAATATATTAGATTTCTTTGATCATGGAAGAAGCGGAATGTTTTCAAGGTAGGCTAAAGAATTTGAAAGGATGTACATCTATATAGATATATATATATACAACTCTGGGTCAATAAATCTTTAGCCTGATAGTTGAATTTTGATTTAAAATTTTCATTGCGTAATATTCGCTCGGCTTGGGTTCAGTGCAGGAGATGATATTAAATAATCTATTTTGAGTATAAAATAAATGTCTTTTTATGATTGGGCTTCTATCATATTGATTTCTTTACATATTCCTATATTAAACAAAAGCCGTAAAGTTATTGACGCTTCATTTTTTTTTATTTTTTATTTTTTTATAAAACGACAAAAAATCCATTCGTTTCTCTGGGAAGCAACATTATCTTTGGTGAGATTTGAGGGTTTTTTTTTATCGACAGCGTGGGGTTAAAAGTAGTCGCGTGTGGCTGTCGAAAATCTGCCTTCGAATTTCCCCGGTGGGGACTGACCTTACTGACAAGTTAAATTTCTTGGAAGATAGAGTGTCATAAAAGGGTAAAGAAGACCTTTATTTAAACAGGATTACGAGAATAAGTTTATCAGTTTATCATTTTCTGTTCATATCTATCTATCTTTTTCAGTCTATTATTATATCTCACCAAGTTCATATCTATACGTTTTCATATTTCTCTAGTTTATCTATCTATCGATTTCAACTGATTCATATCTATCTCATTCTTTATTCGTTTATTTCGATCTCATTCTCTATTCATTTCTTAGTTCATATCTGCCTATCGCCCTCTTTCTCTTGTTGTCTATCTATCTGTCTTACTAGATAGATAGATAGATAGATAGATAGATAGATGTGTGTTCATATCTATCACAGCCTAATCATGACTATCACAGTCTGTTTATATCTATTTATCTATGCAGGTTGCGATGGGTATAAGTTCGCTATTTTACATTTCACGCATGCGCGTTGTTTGTTTTTGATTTTATCGACTGTACAGTATAGTAGGATCAGTTGTGCATCACTGTGAGGAAAAGGGCAACATGATGCAATGCACTCCGCCAGAAATTTGGAAACAGCATGCTGTACTGCTTGGCATTCGCACCGGAATCTTCGATACGAACATTTCAGAGTGTCAAATTGAGGACAGTGAAGAGGATTTGGAAAAAGCTGATTGAATCTAATGGTGATTACAAAGGTGTCTGGAGTGATCAGTAGTGAAGGCGACGTTATGCCTTTATTCATTTTCCTTTAGGGCATCAGAGTCGACGGGGAAGCCTACATCAAGTGCCTTGTGGAAGTAGTGCGTCAAGAGGGTGGCTGCTGGAAGAGCTGACGTCTGGCAAAAGGAGGAGAACCCAATCATCGCTGTTAGACCCCATCACACCTTCTATCTTGCTAACTCCCCATACGGCAACTCCCTTAATGATTATGTGTGATGCACAGTTGAGCGAGAGACCCAAAAAACTGCTGACGGAAAGGATTATGACAACATTCACCAACTGATAGGGGAGATGCAAGAAATTTCTATGTCGTCTGGAGGCCGTGTTTGCTGTCAATTGCGATTTTATTGATTGAATTTGTCTTTAGTGTTTCAAGATATTTTTGTGCAATTTTAGTAAATATACCTGTTAAAATGAGATGTCAGTGTTATTTTCATTTTTGCGTAAATTTGACAGCATTTTATAAATCGCTCCCCGTATATCTATTTTTTTAAAATTATTTTACCCCAAGCAAGGCAATAAAGCCACTAAGACGAAAGGGTTTACTGAGTGTTAGAGAATATGAGAAATAAGAAAGACTCTGAAAAGGAGAAGATATAAATAAAAGAACTAGCTAGATTGCATCATGATGAATGTATATTCCCTAAGAGTGACCCGTTGCATCGAGCACATATTGCGCCTTAAAATCAACCCAAACCTCAAGTAGAGCTCATACATAGGATCCATGCTGGAAAAATGGTCGGTTCCCTGTACTGCTGCAGTACGTACCTGACTCCTCGTGTTATCTATTCTTAACCTTTACAAGAGCCAGATAAGGCCTAAAAAAGAGTATTGCTCCAATATATGCACAGGAGTTGCTCAGTCCAAATGCGTTTCCACATACTTGTGGGCGACAAATTATTTTCCACCCAACAACCACTTTCTCACAGACGAAACGTCGCAAGCCTCTTACTGCTCTATCGCAATTTCCATGGAAAGAGCTCAGAAGAACTACATTCCTTAGTTCCACCAGTTCTAACCTTCACAGTTAAGACCCCCTCCAGGGAACCGCATAATAAAAAAATATCCAAATGTTGGGCAGTTTTTGTCTTTATTTTCTCTTGAAACTAAAGCCATTATACAACGCTTAGAACAGCTCATGATAAAACATAGTAGACATTCGTTGTATGTTGTATTTAGCAATATATGTTTGAATAATGATCTGATGCCCCTACTCACTATATATATATATATATATATATATATATATGCGTGTGTGTGTGTGTGTGTAAAAACATATAGAAAATAGGAAAGAACTCGTTAGGTAAATAATCCAAAGTTCTTTAGTATTTTTGTTATTATTTTTAATAAATAGCGCTAGATACAAAAGTAAGCATAAATAATTATATATATATATATATATATATATATATATATATATATATATATATATATATGTGTGTGTGTGTGTGTGTGTGTGTGTGTGTGTGTAGAAATATAGGAAAGAACCGTTAGGTTATTAATGCAAAGTTCTTTAGTATTTTTGTTTTATTTAAAAAAAACAAAAAAAAAACAACAGTACTCGATACAACAGTAGATCCTATACTATGATTTTTTTTTTAAATATGATTCCATCGTTACATTAGAGTTCTCATGTTTCAAAAACGGAAGCTAAACACTTCAATTTTATTTATAGAAATTTAATTAAATTAAAGCAGCTAGTCCTGTTTCATCCTCAAGCGAATTTTGGTATAACTAATTTTGAAATTTACGGAGCTTTATAAGCATATACATTCGTACTATTAATTTCTATGGATGTGGAGAAAACTAATCATTTTAATAAGGGCCGGTAGGGTATTCATTTTCACTGATCACTATTGTATCATCATATTATTTACTTTAGAAAAGAGGTTAAGTCAAGATAGGTTCGGGGTGCCTTTTTTCAAACGAATGATGACATCCGTTCAACGCATATCGTCTGGTCTACTTCAACGACAAAAATTTTTTGGCACTTTTGTTACGCCGTTAAATGTGTATTTGTATGCATAAAGATTTTTTTCTAAAAGGGTTGTTTGTATATAAATATGTCGTATTGACCTACAATTTGTTTTTTTGTTGACAACTTCTTAAAGGTTTTTTTTAGCTTATGATTGGGTTAAGTTTTTAAACCTATTGCTTTAATTGAACTTGTTTATAGACATTGAAAGTTTAAATTTTTTAAGCTAATTATTTAAGGCAAATGTCTGTTGGTGTGAGCAAAAAACCGTTAGGCCATGTATTTGATTTAATAAATTTTCGTTTTTTAGAAACTTAATGTGTAGTTTTTCATGTAGGTATAAAGGGTATGGGTCATCCCAGATTTTACAAGAGAGAGAGAGGCGATCTATGCACTCTTACGGGTGACTAATTATTTTCTGTCCCTCTCTCTCTCTCTCTCTCTCTATATATATATATATATATATATATATATATATATGCACAAATTTTTCTTTAACAATCCGACAGATTTTTACCACTTTAAACGTTATTTTTATTTATTTTTTTGTAGTTGAGTAGACGCTCCATTTATTTATTAAACAGTCTATTTATTTATTTTCGTCTACCGGCCTGTATATTTAAGAAATCTCATTAACGAAATATATGTGCTGACCGGCTTGATTCGAACCTGCATCTCTCTTATGATACGTCCTTCGGATTTCAGTAAGGTAACATTATTCATAAATTGCATTTCTTCTAACATATCGTGCACAACTAGTGTTGCTCAGATGAATGTTAACCAAAAATAGATAACAAAAATAGACAAGGAAAAATGTGGCAGATTCTTAGCGAATGGTGAAGCAGGCTGAACGGTACAATAATGAACACATCAACCGACACAAAAGACAGCAGCAAGAAGAAAAGTGATTTTACATGACACAGCACTTAACTTTCCCTGCCGATTTGCTTTTTACCTTGTTTTTTTCAGTCGACCATAAGATTTTTACTTAATCACCGTTACACTGTCGTGATTGTTGCTATTTTTAAGAAGGGAAAGGCAGACAAGGCGACATGGGAGTCAGAATCATATACTTTGTAATACTGTCAATCGGTGACAATCTGGATGAACTGGGTGACCCAAACAGAAGGTATTTCTACCTGCAAATATATAATACACTGCGTTTTCCGCGTGTTCTATTCTCACTCTATAATAATAATAATAATAATAATAGTAAAATTATTAATAATAATAATAAAACAATTGATCATCTAATATCAGGTTGCACGGTACTGCCGCCCACTGAATATAAAACTCGGCATGAGAGAGATGGCCAATATATGCACCAGAAAATCTGCAAATTTTACGGGAAGGAAACTGAAAGAAATTGGTATGAACACCACCCAGACCCCGTTACAGAGATTGGATCTGTTAGAATTTTATGGGACTACACAATATACACAGACAGAATAATCAAAGCTAACCACCCAGGCATTATTATTAGAGGCCGCAAAAAAACAAAAATGCCTCCTTATTGATATAGCACTCCCTGCAGACTGCAATGTATCTTTGAAGATCTTCAAAAAGCTATGAAAATATAAGGACCTTGAAATCGAAATCTCAAAAAAGTGGCACATGGGAACATCAACAATCCTTGTTGTAGTTGGAACCCTCGGACTGGCGAGAAAAAGATTAGACTAATTGAAGGGATTCCTGGAAGCCCATGCCTTAAAGAAATACAAAAAAAAAGTTCTCACGAGTACAGCCCACACCTTACGAGGAGCTTTATCTATGTATTTTTTCTTTTCTTTTTTATTTTGTCAATGGAAAATGTCATGATGCCATTTCTAACTTTAGGTTTCTGGGCGGGACCGGGAAAGAAATCAAAGGGAATAAAATAATAATAATGTGTAAAATTTGTAATAATGTGTAAAATTTGTATGCTTAGTGGAAAAGTTTATGATATCCATTGCTGATCTTAGATCTCTGGTTGATACCCGGAATGAAATGAGTATGCATCAGAAATCAAAGGCAGAAACAATAATAATAATAATAATAATAATAATAATAATAATAATAATAATAATTGCCAAAGACGACAATGAGTTGAAAGGCCTCCTCAATATTGTAAAATACTTCAGTGACGACATAGGTATGGACTTCGGATTAGATAAATGTGCAAAAGTAACATTCAAAAAAGGTAGAATTACAGAAACACCCTTAATAGATTTAGATTTTGTCACAAAGGTTAGGGAACTGGAGCATGATGAAGCTTATAAGTACCTAGGAATTAGCGAAGGAGATGGTATACAACACCCCCAAATGAAGGAAAAAATAAGAAAAGAGTACTACAGGCGTGTACGTCTGGTACTAAATACTGAGCTAAACTCAAAAAAACAGAATATAGCCATAAACACATTGGCTGTCCCTGTGGTGCAATACAGCTTTAATGTCCTTAACTGGACCATAGCTGAAATTAAGCGAATGGACGCCAAAACGAGAAAGCTTCTCACTTGCTATCGCATGCATCATCCCAAAGCTGATGTTGATCGTCTGTATGTGCCCAGATCCGATAGAGGCAGAAGATTAGTTCAACTAGAACTGTCCTACAAAACTAAAGCAATTGGCCTCCAAAGATACTTGGAAACTACAGAAAACTGAATGATGGTATGCGTCAAGAAACATGAAAGTAGTAAGCGTCTTTACTCCGTAATAAAAGAAGCCAACAAATTCAAAATGGTGTTTCAAATGGGCGTAGAGATGCAAGCACAGCACTATACACCGGCTGAAACTGCAAAATACTTAAAAAAGACAGCAAAGACGAATGCAACCGACCAGATACAGAAGCGATGGCAAGATAAACCGCTTCATGGCCAATACTCTGCCCGTATCAAACAAGCTGATGTAGACAAAACCCGTACCCATCAGTGGGTACGTAGTGCAGCGTTGAAAGCTCAAACTGAAGGTTTTGTCCTTGCTGCGCAGGACCAATGCTTGCTAACTAGGAATTATCAAGCACATATACTAAAATATTGTGTCAGCCCAAAATGCAGATTCTGTGATAAATATCCAGAAATGATTGATCATCTTGTATCAGGGTTGCACGATATTGGGACCCACTGAATATAAAACCCGACATGACAGGGAAGGAAACTGAAAGAAAATGGTCTGAACACCACCCAGACCGAGTTACGGAGATAGGAACTGTAACAATTCTATGGGACTACACAATACACACTGATAGAACAAAGCCAACCGCCCAGATATTGTTATAAAAGGCCACATACAAAAAAGTGCCTCCTTATTGATATGGCAGTCCCTGTTGACTGCAATGTATCTTTGAAGATATTCAAAAAGCTGTCAAAATACAAGGACCTTGAAATAGAAATCTCGAAAATGTGGCATATGGGAACATCAACAATCCCTGTTGTAGTTGGAACCCTAGGACTGACTGCTTGGGAAAGATTGCAGTAGACTAATTGAAGGGATTCCTGGAAGTCCATGCCTCAAGGAGATACAAAAAATGTTTCTGACAAGTACAGCCCACACTTTACGAAGGGCTTTATCTATGTAATATATATATATTTTTTTTGTCAGTGGAAAGTGTCATGATACCATTTCTAATCTTAGGTCCCATTTAGGTAAATAATCCAAAGTTCTTAGTATTTTTGTAATTATTTTGTTAAAAATAGTGCTCGATACAAAAGTAGAGCATAAATATAATTATTTATTTAAAAATATAATTATATATATATATATATATATATATATATATATATATATATATATATATATATATATATATATATATATATATATATACATATATATGCCAAAAGTTTTCAAGATCTTGCCACTTTTAAAGAAAACTTAAAGTGTACTATGTCTGCAGAGTTCAACGCCTTGTGTTTCCCTGCATTAATGTGCATGACTTTAGTTCAGTATGTCTTTAATCCTTCTGCCCGCCACCATTCCTTCGCTCGGCACCAAAGAAGAGTCCCCATCAAGATCTAGCATTAAAATTAGCATTTAAATTCTTAAATAATTTTACTAACCATGAACATTAAACTTACATTTTTATCCAATGGGGTCTTAATTTATACCCAGTAATTAATTATAAAGCTTGTATTTTGTTTTATTTACCTTTTATATTAACTGTGATGACAAAAGGTGCTCAGCTGACATATTTCCACGAGCCGCATATTAAAGGTCAAAGAGCCGCATGTGGCTCGCAATCCGCGGTCAAAGTACGAGGTAACCACAAAGTTAGGTACCTCCACTTGCTCGCTGGAAAAACAGCATGGTATGATGAAAAAAAGGCCCCAAACTTAACAAAAACAAAGTTTTATTGTCAAAGTGTTTCTTTTATTATGAAGAAAAAAGACCAAAGTATTTTTTATTATTTTATTAATTTTTTTAATCCTTTCTAGCACGTTCGAAATTTTGATTAAAAATCTTGTTTTTCTTTTCGTCAGCGGTCTACGTAATATTTACGATTAATGTTCTATCACCCTTTTTTACGTAAAAAAACATTAATTTGGAAATTCTTGCAAAAAGCCAATACTTGTCGAATTTTAATGAAACTTTCACTAATGAATGAAATTATTTTTTGATTATTTTTTTTTTTTTGAAAATTTTTTTTACACAATTTCATGAAATTTCGGGAAATTATATTATTATCTCAAAACTTATTTTATTAGTTAAAAGCATGACTCCTTGGAAAATATAAAACAATTTCTTTTTCGTAAAATAGGACACCAAGTTACCAAAAATCTGCTCTGAATTGTAAAATAAAAAATGCAATAAAGCTATGACATTATTCAATTAGAAAAAACTTTTAATTGCATTTATAAATAAAATTTATTAGGGACTCTATTGTCTTAAGAATTTCTTTTTCGATGAATAATGAATTTTTACAAGAATTGTTTTCATTTTTTTAAATTTCAATTATAATAATTTATAATATAAATCTTTTAAAATTCTGCATTACTTGAATGGCTAAGTGATATTGTTACACTATAAACTATATTTACGAATTAATAAAAGTCAGGTTCACCTAATATTTTAAAAAAATACTTTTTTATGTATATAAAATATTACGTAACTTGTCCGTGTTTGAAAGTAAGGTCACATTGAACGTCATAATGAGAAATTAAGAGCGATGACTATAGTAAATTTAAATTCACCATTCCTAAAATTAGATTACGGAGAATATTTTAAACATTTTGAAGATTACTGAGTCCTTAAAAATTATATAAAAAAGCTCTCACCCGTTATTTTCTTAAATTACGTTTTAGCAGATGAGGCCTCTGTAGAACAGCAGTACAGGCGTTGACAGATTTTATCACCGCTTGTCAAGTGATCTACGGTGATAAACTCATAATCATCGCTACCGTTTGTTTTAAAAAATCATTTTTCTGTTTTTTAAAACATTAAAGTAAGTAATATTTTTTCAAATCAGATTAATTACGCTTTAAATCATCTAACATTACTCAAATAAAATTTCAGTAATGTATATTTTATTTTTGGAAGATTTTCATAACCGAGAATTAACTTTTGTTTACAAATGTGTCAAGATGTGTCAAAAATGGCCGATTTTGTGAAAGCGACCAAAAGATTGAGATTCGAATCAATGTAATTTCTATTTCAAATACACCAGAGTATTTTGCTTACTGGAAATAATAAATTTAATCAATTTCAATTAAAGCTAAAATGAAAGCTTCCAGAATGCTTTTACATTTTTAAAAATTTATTTTAAACCTTAGGTATCGAAAATTTAGTGGAGGTACCTACACAAAGTGAAGGCGAAAGATAAACGTCTAATACAACAGGGTCCCGTTAGATAGCAGCAGAAAGAGAGAAATGTAAAGATTTACGATGTTGTTATAAAAAAGTGAAGTTGGAAAGTCACCAAAAATGGAAATTAGAGGGACGAGGGACTCAATAAAGAAAGCAGAGACCAGATCATGGAAGTTCCGGAATCCTGTGAAGACTTTGAACAAGTTATAGGAAATTTGAGGAGACTTGTCATCAATCATTCTCCCAGCAAGAACGGTCAGTTACCTGCGGTGAGCTTGCAATCCATGACATATAATTACGATATTCTATGGCAACCAAGATCCATGTCATGAGAATCAATTATCAGAACGTACACAAGACTGGGAGTGAAAAATCTTTATCACGAGACGGAAAGTTTTCGGATTTATCAAAATATTTGAATCTATGAAGGCTACGGGTTCGAAGAAAATCCCGTGGTTGTTTTTAAGAAGACTAGCCTAGAGGTAACTCCAACTTTACCATAATTGTAAGTCATATGAGCGTTCATAGTAGACTAAACTTTCACTAAAAGACGCAAAATTAGGTATACAGTAATGAAAAACAAAACGTGTACACAAAACGTATTGCATTCATTATACAATCATATCAATAATAAGCATATCAATAATAAATATATCAATAACATATATGTGTGTGTGCGTGTGTGCGTGTATAGAGGGTGAAAAAGTAGGTATAGAGTATTGATGAAAAACAAAACGTGGACGAAAAACGTATTGTATTAATTATACAATCATATACATAATAAACCTATCAATAATAAAAATCAATCCCTCAAATGTTCAAACTATTTGTCCCCGTCATTCACACAATACACAACTAATAATAATAAAAGTTTTGCAGGTAAAGATACCTGTATTGATTAAGATACTGGTAATACTAATATAATGTATACCTGCAAAAAATCATTAAAAAAAAAATAAAAATTGTAATAAATGTATTATAATAAAAATTATGAAAATAAAAATATTAAAAATGATTTTAATGAGTTAAATAATTTCGACTATTAAATGAATCCTAGAATCACTATCATAATACTGGTTCAATACTTACTATATACCTACTTTTGCAGCCCCTGTAAAGATAATATTTCTGTTCTGTTAAGATTTGTGATCAATTTAAATGGCGATACTGAAATAGCAGAATTAAGTCAGAGGTGCAAAGTTCAGTAAAACTCACAAAAGAATCTTCAAAGTATGTAGAAGAAAACATGTCCAAATGTATCGTGTCCTATTTACACTACATTGTTCAGACCGTTCTACGCTCCAGCCTTCCTCCTCGTATATCACCTGAAGAAGGCCAGATTTCCAGGTCTTTATACTTCGATAGTTTTTCAAGATCCTTGGTTGCTATGTTACAGTCCGCTGGGCAAGCTATATTAATCAGTCAGTTATGTGCCATGCAGGATACACGCTTAGGCGATAAAGTATCTTTCGATACATGACTGGCGAGGCAGATTTTTCCCGCAGTAGGTTGCCATTTCTTTCTGCGGCAGACCAGTTGTCATCCAAGGCTATAGAACTCGGTCTGTCCTGTTATTTACCCTTAGCTGGGGCCGGGGAGAGAAGAAGAGGATTCATACCTTTCCCAAGTGAATGTAATGGATTCGATTCAGACTCGGCTCGCCGATCCCTTAATCCGAGCCGCTTTTAGTTGTTGACAATTACGTCCGCTTATTTCCTTCAATCTTCCTGTCTGTAAAGATGGTGTAATCGCATACAATTGTGATGTCTTCTTTTTCTGTAACCGGTACTGAGTGATGTTCATACCAGTGTTTGTTAACATCTTTTCAAAAGTATTTGCACATTGTCCAGTGTAAGTATTGGCTCACTCCCCCATCATGATATTTATGTTCATTTGGCGCAAATGCAGAACATTCTGAGATTAGATGCTCTATAGTTTCCTAATATTTTCACAGAACCTGCATTTTGGATCGACACTATTATGTATGATATTTGCATGAAAGTTCCTAGTGAAAAGACTCTTGTTTTGAGCTGTAAGGATAAAACCTTCCATTCCAGTCTTTAATCCAAATGCTCGTAATCATCTTTGACTTTATCAATAACTGCTTTATTAGCACGGTCTGGATATTGGCCATGCAGAGATTAGGTTTGCCAGAGTTTTTTCATCTGTTCAAGAGCTTTATTCTTGACATTCTTTTTAATATTTTTTGCTGGAACAGTTGGTTCTTGGGGTCTGTTTTAATCTTCTACAGAATCTACTAAATGTAAATCTTGTTTCTATTTACAACTTTCTTCCAATGATTGAATACTTTTTTCGTCATGTTTTCGTGTTATTTGACTAATTGTATCATCCAGTTCTTTGCTGCTTCTCTGTATGTACATTTTTATTATTATTATTATTATTATTATTATTATTATTATTATTATTATTATTATTATTATTATTATTATTATTATCACTTTTAATAATAATAATAACAATTATCATTATTTTTATTATTATCATTATTATCTTTTATTATTATTTTACTTATTATAAAACGCAGATTGTGTGTGTGTGTCTGTACGTTTATATATTGGATCGGATTTCCTACATTTTTCAACTGATTTCAACAAAACTTCACAGGACTACGTAAAATTACCTTGCGGTGGTTCTGACAGCGCCAAAAATTGGAAAAACACAATTGTTTTTGCACAAAATCAATTTGAAAACACGATTAAGAGGCATTAATGAAAGGGGGACAACTCATATCGAGTTATACTTATTAATATCGAGTTATCGAGTTATACTTATTATAAAACCCAGGTTGGTTGGTTGTGTGTGTGTGTGTTCGTTTATATATGGGATCGGATTTCCTACATTTTTCAACCGATTTCAACAAAACTTCACTTTTTTTTGGGAGGTAGTGTTTCTTATTGTCTTGCACACTTTTTTCTTTATTTTTACATTCAGAATGCTTTAAAAATTCCATTTACAAGACAATTGTTTATAATAAAATTCTATTCAATCGGTAGACTCATGACGATTGAAAACAATGTTTTTGTTTGAGTGTGGGTTTGACAAATTCGTAAAAAAAAAAAAAAAAAATTAAGACATGCATGTCCGTCAACCTTAAACAATAATCTTCGTCAATTTTATTTTTCAGTCTTTATGATGGTCGATACTTGATCTATCTCTTACTGTTACATCCCTGGGCAACGCCGGGCTCTACTGCTAGTTATCACTATTATTATTATCATTATTATTATCATTCTTCTTCTTCTTATTATTATTATTATTTCATATGCATAACCGTTTACTGCTAGTAAGACTTATCCATTTTTTCAGTCGTTTATTTCGAGTCCCATCCAGCTTGCTGACGGACAGACCCATCTGGCTGACTCGTCACAATGTACAGGTTTCTACAGAGCTACTTAACAATTCAAGACGTATCGCTGCAATTGTTATATACTCGTTTGCGGAGGGATTTATGAATGTAGTTTCAGTTGCCAGTGCTGTCAGTTCTATTCGTCTGCCGTCGTCTACGATTTACGACGCTACTAATGATAATTGTGTTTGTATGTGTTATGTGCAGTATTTATAGCGATTGCTTGTGGTAATTGTGTCTGTTTCACACTGTGTAAAGGATACTTTGCGCCAATGCCTCCCCCAATTCCCAGTGTGCTACCAAAACGCTTACGTGTTACTTTTGTGGAATCATCTGCGATTTCTTTCTCACGTTGGACACGCTTACGCTTATAAACATGAAAGCGGCCATTTGTGCACGTCGACGGCCCGACGTATTTTGTATACAAGAGAAAATAAGTTTATCATTTGTAAGTTTTAAAACTAACAAGTGTAGGAGTTATTTAAAAGTATTATGTCAGTTGATAGAAGAAAATAAAAGGGAAATATATTGGTTATCTTGCAACATTTCTTTATCGAGAAATGTGCATTTCCAGGGTGCGTCTTCTGATAATTTTAGTCAACGTTACAATCGTTATGAGCTGGTCTAATTTGAAAAAAAAAAAAAAATTGTTAATTAAGTTCGTATGAAATAATTTTTGAGTTATAAATAATTTCCGTTTTTGTTAATCAACTTTACTCATCAAAATTAAATTACATTTTATTCCCTTATACAGGATATCCACAAAATCATTAAACAAATCGGAAAATATATTAAAATTACAACAGAAACGAGGTACTGTTGAAATCTTTACATCATAAGAAGTTAATAGTGAAGTTTATATACAAATAATTAATAAATTTCTATATGGTCCCCATTCATTGCATGAAGGACATTCAATGATTTAATTCTTGTAAATCTTTAATTATGGACTGAAAGATAAAAACATAAGATTAATAAAACTATTAATATCATTTAAAGAACTTTAGTAATAACATATAAGCATGCAATAAACATTTAGTTCGCCACCTCTTCAAAGTTTTCCTTAATGACTTTTGGAAATTGTCTAAAGACTTTGAGGACAATCTGTATTTCTATAAATTTAGATAATCATTTTATTATTAACTTAAATATGGATTTATATATATCGACGTAAACATTGTTTTTCTATTAATTTTGATCATGATTATTTTCTATAAATTTTAATAATAATTTTATTATAAATTGACATGTCATATTTTTTTAAAATATTATTGATTTTTTTATGAATTTTTGTCATGATTATTTTTTCATAAGTTTATTATAAATCAGACCCGAACATCTAACCGGGGTGGGGGAACAAGACTGATTCGGGGGTCCCGTGCAATGCTTTTTGACTCCCTCTATCTTATCAACATATTTTTTTCTACTTATATTTATATACGTTACAAATGACACTAAGCACAACAGACTATTAAAAAATAAACAATTTTCGCAGATTTTGACGTCATTCTAGGATCATTTTTTTCTCATGACAAGTCACCTAAAAAACGCTATATAAAATTCTTTATTTTTTAACTTTGTGGTCTGAAAAAGGGCAAGGAAGTTGGGGGAAAACTAGATGATTACAGGCCCATAAATCTGCTAAACACAGAGTTAAACATTTTGGTCAAGATCCTGCAGGAGCGTTTGCAGTCAGTTGCCGCGTCTCTGTTGGGTCCGAAGCAGACTTGTTCTGTGAGGGGCCGAACAATTCAGATCAACCTGCATCTGATCCGCACGATCATAGATCAAATGCATTGGACTGATCTAAATCGTTGTCTAAAAGACAACGATTTAGATCAGTCCAATGCATTTGATAGAGTTGACCATCGCTACCTTGCGGCTGTCTTGCAGACCGCCGGATTCGCACCCGACTTCTGGATTAGCCTCCTGTATCGCTCCCCCAGTGCTGTGGCACTGGTGAACGGGAAGATGACGGGCGCTTTTGTGCTGTCTAGGCCGGTTGGTCAGGGTTGTCCACTGTTGCCCCTACTTTATGCTTGGCGCTGGAGCCTCTCCTTCGCCGGCTGTGAGACTGGGCCTTCAGTCCGGCCCTACGTGGATTCGCCGTTCCTGGAGGGGCTCGAGCCAAGGTTGTCGCGTACGCCGATGACGTATCTGCTTTCGTGTTGTCCAGCAGCGACATTGGGTGGTAGAGAAGACACTTGATCGGTAGGAAAAGGTGACAGGAGCCAAGATTAACTGCGACATTACGTCCGGCTTGCGGTTAGGTGCCTAGAAGGGGGTCGATCTTTCGGGGCCCTTCGGTTGGACGGACGGTCCTGTGCGCATTCTTGTAGTGTGGTTTGGACCCGACGTCCAGCTGGAGAGAATTGGTCTAAAGTACGAGCAAAGGTCGACACGGCCGCTCAGATTTGGCGTCGACGGAGGCTGTCCTTGAAGGGCATGGTGCAGGCATGTGCCACTTACGTTTTCCCGATTGTTCTTTATCTATTGTCCCTACTTCCTCTCAGTAAATTATGGAGGGGATTGTTAGGGATGCGTTCCCTTTCCTTACTATCAGTCCCCACCAGCTCGCTGGTTGAGCGCCATCGTAAACCCCGGTTTCAATCGGATTTCTTTCGCGAGTGTCGGTCTGCCTTGGCTGTTCCTTGGTCCAGTGACCTTTCACGGCCTAGGAAGGTCTTCTATCGTTATTTAATGCAGGGGGTCGCGAAGGGTCCTCTACGTGAGCGGCTCGACTTGTCAGGGGAGGAGTTTCGCTATTTCTGGTCTTGGACAACAGTTTTCGCTTACCTGGCTCGGAATCAGCTGCCTCTCAGTGACATGGTCTTCATATGGGGCTTAGCGGATTTACCAGACTGTGAACGGTGTGACATTGGTTTAAATCGCACATACGCGTGTCACAATGTGTCGCCCTCGTGCTCTAGAGTGAAACGAATGATGTTTCTGACGCTGCTGGTGATTTGGACGACGCGACAAGAGGAAGTCTTGCGAGGTACCCGTCTTTCTCAGCAGGATCTAATCCGATTCTTTGAGCATCAGCTCAAGATGAAGATTAGAATTGATAGAAAACGTTTGCATTCGACAGTCTTTAGCGAAAGGTGGGTGACTGAGTCGAGCTTGCTTCGTTTGAACGGGTCTAGCCTTGATTTTCTCTTTTAGGTCAACCTACGTCACATGGAGGTGGTTTCCCGTGAAGCCCTCCCCCTGGTTAGATTAGATAAGCCTTTGTGTACCTAGTTAATATGAGTAAGTGTTTTTCCTGGCCTGTTCCCGGCTGTATCTTGTGTTATGATCCAAGTCGAGATTCTCAACCTCCCCAGTTTGTTTTGGCCCCGTTTTATCTCGACTGGTTCAGCTTTTTCTTTCCCATGTCCGTATATATTTTCTCCTTTTCGCACTCCCTTAGTCAGAGAACTTCTTGATTTTGTCCAATGGGCAGAATACAGCGACCTCTCTCCTTCTTGAGGGTTGGACGGGCCCTACTAACATCAGTTATGTTTAGTTCACTTTGTATTCATGTTTAGTTTGTTATTGGGTTCATCTCCCTTTCCTCATCTTTAGAATTGTATATATATATATAGTTTATTATCATTAATTTTTTATGTCATGTGGCACGTTTCGTAGGTTACCCTTGAGAGGATGTGGTATTATGGTGCTTGGAGGATTGATTGGTGACGGACAATCTTTTATGGTGAATGGGTAAATTGTAATGAGTGAATGGGTCGTGAATCGGATTAGCTAGGTATAAAATAGTGAAGACCATCCACAACCCCTCCCCTTTTTTCGGCATTGTGCCATAATTGTATTTTTAAGAAATAAATATCCATTAATAAAACTATTAATATCATTTAAAGTACTTTTAAAATAGCACAACGATATGCAACAAAAATTTAGTTTCCACCTCGTCTAGGTTTTTCGTAATGATCTTTGAAATTGTCTAAAGACTTTGTGGACACAATGTATATTCACTGTTATTTGCAAGGAGCTCTTGTCCCTTATCAAACATTTTCGACTCGTTTTGAGTAACAAATAACATTTATTTAAATATTATTTATGTGTGAAATTTTCCCGGGTTAAAACTAGTATATATTAGCACACAAACGCAACATGTTCACTACATAACGTACCTAGGCATATGCGCAAACACTGGCCCTTGATATGAAGTCATTTCATATGAACAGCTGCAAGGCTTCAAACAGCGTTTCTATAGTTCTTACTTATTCTTGTTGTTCAGGCTTTTTTACTGTTCTGCTTTGTGTTCGCTCATTCTTGTCAAAATTTCCCACCAGCGACTCGTCTTCATTTTTTGTTTCAAATATACTAGTATGAAGCGTCCTTGAGATATTGTCGTCGCATGACATGGGAGTCTCGTCAACCAAAGAGCTGTGACAAATTCAGGAAGGGAGTGATCATGGCTATCCACACCTTCCTATACTTTGTAGTAGTTATGAATGTCTATCTTTTTTACTATCTATCCCATGCCCTGTTCTGCCACCCATTTACGCAATCTTATTGGATAGTTTTCTCCCTGTTTCTGTTTGCCCCTCTTGTACTTTGAATATCAAATTCTCCAAGACTGGCACTTTCTAAAAGTCTACTCATCCGACAGTAAGGCCTTTGATCGGGGGGTTTTGAAGAGTGCGGAATCACCTCTTAAGTCCACCCCGACCAGGGTTGTAGCACCTGTTATGGTCCCAATTATGGACACATAGTGAATCCTCAAACTGGGGCCAAAACACAATGAAAGTATATAAATACATTTTTATAGTGAAGGTGCCAGTAATACATTATCATAGTAAAAAATTACCAGCAATACATTTACTTGGAAGCCCCTCAGCTCCGTCGTTACGACCTTCTTGATGGCCTCCACGACTTCAAAACGGGTCTTCTTGATGATCATCTTGGAGAAAAGGGAAAGTCGCACGAAGTAAAATCAGATGAATGGAGGTTGTTTCAGTACGGCGATGTGCTTCGAGGTGAATCAGACACGATTTGTCCTGACACAACACTCACATGTGAAAAAAATGCAGTGGTTTCAGAAGGCTAAGATAACAGTTATATACTCCCAAGATAATAATAACACAATCCGATTTGCGCATAGTGCACACAGCACAATCAGTCCCATTACTTTTCAGACAGACCTCGTAGGAGGACTGATATTACATAGTCCAGCGTTCTTTTCTTTGTTTCTAACGAAATATTCCTGGGGTTTTTTTGGGGGGTGGGGGGGCTAATAAATATTTAGTTTTGGTAAAACATTTCCTCGATAGTTAAATTTCTGTAGTTGTTCGATTTTAACATCTCGATTTCGTAACTCGAAATTTTGGTTGATTTTATTTCTAAACGTCTTCTTACGTTTGAGTGTTAGCCTTCTCTTGCTTTCTTTTATCAAAACTAATGTCTATTCAATATGAGACTCAAGAGCTACTCAAGGTTTAGGGTTAATGCATGGCTAATGTTGTATGGGCGTAAGAAAAGGCAACTTTCTTAATGA
Organism: Acanthosepion lycidas; assembly: GCA_963932145.1. NCBI lineage: Eukaryota > Metazoa > Mollusca > Cephalopoda > Sepiida > Sepiidae > Acanthosepion > Acanthosepion lycidas. The sequence continues at coordinate 68,144,285 of OZ010574.1, read as the reverse complement.
CGTGGTGTGTCTTCCCTCTTTCTTTTCTATAAATATTTTCATGGCAACTGCAAGTGAGCTTTTTTTCCTGGTTTCCCGACTACATGAATATAAGCGTGTTACTAGATTGACATGTACTTCCCACCAGTTTACTGTTGAAATAGCTAAATGCAACCGCCACTTCTACTCCAACATTTTCTTTTCTCGTACTATCCGCCTGTGGAAAACCATTCCTTTTACATTCTTCCCTGCTAAATACAATCTTCAAAAATGGAAATTCAATGTTAATCGCCATCTTCTGTCTTCTTGAATCCCGTTCATCTTTTGTCCTTTCCTCAATCCTCCCAATACTGGTATTTTCTTTCATTTTCACTCCCTGTAGCCCCCAGCGCACAAGTTTCATTCCCACCTTGCTTGGGATGAAATGATTGTAAAAAAAAAAAATAGTAGTGAAGATCTTGAAGTTATGTAAGAAAGATACTGGCTAACTCTAGACTTGAAAAAAAAGTCAAGACTAAAAGGCGACAACCGTATATACTCGACTATAACAAAATAGGGGCTCGCACTATACACAGGTAATTCTTTTTTGAAAAGGTTAAAATCCATGCATTTTTCGTGAATGGTTACATTATACACAGGTATTTTTTTTCTGGAGGCGTTAAAATTGATGCAAAAAAATGACAGGAGTTGAACTATACACGAAGTCGTCTTATAAACGAGTATATACGGTAACTAAAAATAAATAAAATAAAATAAATATTAGCCATTAAAGAAAAGACTTATACAGAATTTCACGCATGTTGCTAGTATTGAGTTTTTAGATCAGAAAAACTTTTGTTAATTACAGTTTCAAAAGAAAATAAAAAAGAACATGCGTAAACGCGCAGAATGTGCTGACCGTATTCGGAAAATAAAACATTCCTATAGCTTTAGACACATATATAAAAAAAACACACATTTAGTTAAAAATAAAAATCTCCCTTGCTAATTGAAAATTGCTGAAAGCGCACGGATATACAGAAAACAGTAAAATAAATCAAAGGCTTAACAGCAGTAGCTTGTCAGTTGTCTTTAACGATATATGTATAACAGAGGGATTGCTGCCCAATGACACAATATATATATATATATATATATATATATATATATATATATATATATATATATATATACACGATCTGAGAAAAATGCCAACGTAGTAACGTTAGTTGAAATATCTGTTTTTATGAGGTCATTTTGAATTTCTCTATTGTGTAACTTATATGCTCTGTTATAATAAATACATTGAGCTTTTTTTGGGATAAGTTTTATTATTTTATATTATTAGGATTCACTTGGATAATATAACAACGGTTTATATATATATATATATATATATATATATATATATATATATATATATATATATGTGTGTGTGTATATGTATATATATATATATATATGTATATATACAATATATATATATATACAATATATATATATCAGTATATATATATATACAATATATATATATATATATATATATATATATATATATATATATATACAATATATATATATGCACAATATATATATATATATATACATACAATACATATATATACAATATATATATATATATATATATATATATATATATATATATATATATATGAAGAAAGAGATGGCTTTTTATCTATTAATCCAACAGATTTTATTGGTTAAAAGTTATTTTAAGTGGGCAGTCGTATTTGAGTAAATTTGTTTAATTATTAATCAGTATATTTATATATTTTCATCTAACGTCCCGAACATTAGAGAAATCTTATTAGAGAAAAATATGCTTTATTCGGCAGGTCTCGAACCTCCGTTCCCCGAGGGGAAGACGTCATTTGATCTGACATGCTTCTATATCTCCACTATTCCAGCTGTTGTTTTAATGCTATTATAGATTCCAATCGGTTTATCACATCAGAGTAGTTTCATACATAGGCAGTTCAAGTGACAGCAAGTTTTCTCTGTATTCCAGGACACACCTCAGTATTCTAGGATATTTTGTGAATGCGACCATCTAGACAGTTATTCTATACCACAGGGATTTCCCACTTCTAATCTCTTCGTGACTGTTCTTAGCACTCCAATCTTTCACATATTCTCACTTGTCTGACGGAACCGTGAAATGTCCTGACAGGTTAGTTTTCCATCTTGTATCATCATCATCATCATCATCATCATCATCATCATCTGATAAGGGGAAGGAGGAGGAGGAGGAGGAGGTGGTGGAATAAGAAGAAGAGTGGAAGGAGGAGGAAGAGGTAATAAATGAAAGAAAAGGCGATCAAGAATAAAAATTAATGCAGTGGGAGCTTAGTGATAGAGTGGTATAAAGAATCAGGCAAGAAAAAAGTTAGAAAAGGCGCAGAAACACGCACACACACACACACATAAATAGTATTTTAAAAATCACACACACACACACATGTATATGATTTCAAAAATTCATATATATATATATATATATAAAGAAAACCGGACCTTCCTGAAAAACTCAACGAATCAAAATATATTGTTCTACCCACTAACTACAATTGAAAAATATTACCTAGGCTTAATATAAAATTTGTTATATTCTATTCCTTGTAATAAAGGATCACGTCAGAGAAACTTCAAAGAAATTAAATAAAATATTATATTAAAACAAAAGAGATCTTTCAAAAAGCAATGAACTAAACTGACTTTACTAAAGAGTCTGGCCATAACTTTGATATAGAGATCCTACCTTAATTTTGTTTAGCGGCAAATCAACCGCTAGATGTCATTTACAGTTGAAATCTAAATATTTGGAACATAATTTTATGGCTTCAACTTAATGTATTTTGAAGGAAATTGTATGCCTTCAACTACAGAAAATGCTCTGTTGGGAATTAGTTTTATATAAAAATGTACAGCTTGTATTTTATATTTTCATAGTGACATCATTTTTGTTTTGTAGTTCACTATTTGCTAATAGGTGCTATCACCCCGGGTCAGAGCGAACCTGTGTACAACAGCAATTGAGAGGTGGTACCACGCTCCTCATATCCAGGACATATATATATATATATATATATATATATATATATATATATATATATATATATATATATATATATATATATATATATATATATATATATATATATATATATATATATATATTGTTTTAACTTTAAAAATAATTTCCATTTAAAATAAACGGGATTTGCATATATATATATATATATATATATATATATATATATATAAACGGGATTTGTATGTATATATATATATATATATATATATATATATATATATATATATATATATATATATATATATATGTATATATACATACAAATACCGTTTATTTTAAATGGAAATTATTTTTAAAGTTAAAACACTATATATATATATATATATATATATATGTACCTGCAATTCATTTTTCTAGTTTATGCTAGAACCATTTTTTCTTTATATGTGATTTTTTTTTCTTTCGGCATCTGTGTGTGCATTGTAGTGCATCTACGCTTGCGTGTATTTCAGTGCATGTACCCGTCTGTGCATCTCAGCTAGAACAGAGAACCTTATCCTATCGTTGAGTGTTTTGCGTGCTTGACATAAAT
>OZ010574.1:68130680-68133180 GCA_963932145.1 Acanthosepion lycidas | reverse complement strand
TTATGTGCATTGTGAATACACAAAATCTTATATATATATATATATATATATATATATATATATATATATATATATATATAGATAGATAGATAGATAGATAGATAGATAGATAGATATTCGATATAATTGTCAATATATACAAGCTATATTGAATGTAATACTGAGAGTTGTAGTATTAGTACTAGTAGTAGTACATTTAATTTAGTCATTCGATTATTTAATTTAAGTTTAAAATTGTATTTTTTTCTCTGTATGTCTATAGCACTTAAGCATTCAGAAAGTAGTAGAAATGTTTATATTTCATACAGAATGATCCTGGCAGCTGAATGAACGTTAAATATTGAATCTACTAAAGTAGATTATCGGCTTGACTTTTCCATTTTATTTTCTTTTTCCCAGCAAATGGGAAAAAAACTTTAACCATCAGAAATGCAAGTTAAATATTCTGGAAAAATTCTCCTTAGTGGAACATTCAATTCTTACACTATCTCTTTAACTTACTATTGGTGTTTATGAATGACCATCGTAAAATCCATTTTAATTATAAAAATTTAAGATAAAAATTTGGTATTAATTGAAGTAAAATAAAATACATCAGGCCTGTTGATTGTTCGGTATTAATTGAAGGTTTCTACCATTTAATACTCCCCGTTCTATTCTGGAGCCGGGGTTGGGCAGGGTTAGGGTTAAAAATGGGAACTACATCGTATTGTTTCATAATTATCTTGACTGCTTATTGAGCTTTTGTAATCTATCTATCTATCTATCTATCTATCTATCTATCTATCTATCTATCTATCTATCTATCTATCTATCTATCTATCTATCTATCTATCTATCCAGTTCATCTCTTTCTATTCATTTCAATTCATATCTATCTATCTATCTATCTATCTATCTATCTATCTATCTATCTATCTATCTATCTGTCTATCTATCTATCTATCTATCTGTCTATCTATCTATCTATCTATCTATCTATCTGTCTATCTATCTATCTATCTATCTATCTATCTGTCTATCTATCTATCTATCTATCTATCTATGTTCAACTCTCTCATTAAATGTCAGCCTCTCAGTTTATCGTTCGATCTATCTCCGTCTCATTATAACAAATTGTTTTCACATCTCTCTATCTATCTATCTATCTATCTATCTATCTATCTATCTATCTATCTATTTTATCTATCTATCTATCTATTTTACCTATCTATCTATCTATCTATCTATCTATCTATCTATCTATCTATCTATCTATCTGTCTATCTATCTGTCTATCTATCTATCTGTCTATCTATCTATCTATGTTCAACTCTCTCATTAAATGTCAGCCTCTCAGTTTATCGTTCGATCTATCTCCGTCTCATTATAACAAATTGTTTTCACATCTGTCTATCTATCTATCTATCTATCTATCTATCTATCTATCTATCTATCTATCTATTTTATCTATCTATCTATCTATCTATCTATCTATCTATCTATCTATCTATCTATCTATCTATCTATCTGTCTATCTATCTATCTATCTATCTATCTATCTGTCTATCTATCTATCTATCTATCTATCTATCTGTCTATCTATCTATCTATCTATCTATCTATCTATCTATCTATCTATCTATCTATCTGTCTATCTATCTATCTATCTATCTATCTATCTATCTATCTATCTATCTATCTATCTGTCTATCTATCTATCTATCTATCTATCTATCTGTCTATCTATCTATCTATCTATCTATCTATCTATCTATCTATCTATCTATCTATCTATCTATCTATCTATCTATGTTCAACTCTCTCATTAAATGTCAGCCTCTCAGTTTATCGTTCGATCTATCTCCGTCTCATTATAACAAATTGTTTTCACATCTCTCTATCTATCTATCTATCTATCTATCTATCTATCTATCTATCTATCTATCTATCTATCTATTTTATCTATCTATCTATCTATTTTACCTATCTATCTATCTATCTATCTATCTATCTATCTATCTATCTATCTATCTGTCTATCTATCTGTCTATCTATCTATCTGTCTATCTATCTATCTATGTTCAACTCTCTCATTAAATGTCAGCCTCTCAGTTTATCGTTCGATCTATCTCCGTCTCATTATAACAAATTGTTTTCACATCTGTCTATCTATCTATCTATCTATCTATCTATCTATCTATCTATCTATCTATCTATCTATCTATCTATCTATCTATTTTATCTATCTATCTATCTATTTTACCTATCTATCTATCTATCTATCTATCTATCTATCTATCTATCTATCTGTCTATCTATCTGTCTATCTATCTATCTGTCTATCTATCTATCTATGTTCAACTCTCTCATTAAATGTCAGCCTCTCAGTTTATCGTTCGATCTATCTCCGTCTCATTATAACAAATTGTTTTCACATCTGTCTATCTATCTATCTATCTATCTATCTATCTATCTATCTATTTTATCTATCTATCTATCTATCTATCTATCTATTTTA
>OZ010574.1:68075680-68128180 GCA_963932145.1 Acanthosepion lycidas | reverse complement strand
TTGACATATTCTGGAGCAATAAGCATGAAAATATTTTTTAAAGCAAACTATATGTCCGAAAAATTATTTTTTCATCTACAATTACAGTTTCTCGTTTTTACGAGTGTATTTAAATTCCATGTTCTCTTTAGAGAAACTCTTCTTCGAAACAATCTAATAAAATAAACAGTATTTAATTCTATCGTAGTCAGTTGTAGAGAAACAAAAACAGAATATATAAATGAAATTTCGTATGCTTAGCTTTTACTAAAATTCTAAAAACAATTTTTAAATCTACAAAAAATATTGACGATGTATACTATAACAGCGGTTCCAGGAGAGAAAAAAAGTTCTTTTAACACAGCTTTTTTTTGCGAGTATATTTGTTAAACATTGCCATAAAATTGACACGAATAATCGTAGTTTAACTGCCAGATACACATCAGAGCCCGTGGCGGGCTGGTTTCTATTGATTTATTGATCGAGTGAGACTTCTATATCAAATAAAAATGCAATAAAAAAACAAACAGAGATAATTGTTTTAGTAATAAAAATAACATTATAGAGTCATCTGCACACTATCAGTTACTCAAGTTCAATGTGAAAGGATATTTTCAAAGCTAAAGATCATAAAGACAAGATTAAGAATATCGCTATCTGATGATAATTTGGAATCACACATGTTGCTATCCATTGAAAAGGAATTGTTAGATGAATTTAATCCAGAAATAATTACTGGCAGATTTTCAAAATCATCTAATGAACACAGACGATTGCTTTTAGTGGACTGCATACAATGCTCTATTGTACATTTGAACAGTATTAGTTAATGTTTAAATCGTACGGTAAAGTATTTAAAAATATCAATTAATTAACATTAAGAAAATAACTAAAACAATTATATTCTATATTCATGTTTGGTATCTACTGCCATGTAATATGTACAGTACATGTGCACTGTAATTATTAAGAAATACACATATTTTTATAAAAAAAAAATTAATTGTACCTTTTTTGACATTTTTTTTGTATTTATTCGTTATAAAAATTAAATGATACCATTGTAGTTGTAGGTGGGCCCCTTTTGTCACGTGGTGAACAATATTTTTAAACCCAGTCCGCCACTGATTACAGTATATTTTTTCTAGCCGTCTTGTGATGTAAAACTGCTTTTTTCGGTTTAGAAAAAAGAGAAACTATATTTACATTTTTCTTAACTTGATGCGCGTCCAGTTTTATGACGACAACAAAGAAAATGTCCAACAAAAATCAAGCATATTGGGTTTCCCTTGAGAGAAGAGTGGATAAAAGAAACAGAGAGCAAAACAGTTAACTATATTTTCTGGTTACTTGCAGTTGGTATCGTGTTAGCAGACCCCACTTCTTTATGCCCTTTTTTTTATTAACTGCTTTTTTTAATACCGTAATGTCTTCTGTTAAAGTTCTGGCTGTCTATTGATTTATTTATCCGAGTCGTTCGCATGAAATGCAATAACACGAAGTGATGCAAACCATCAAGTCCGGCTATACGCAAACAAATGCTTAGATTCAGGCGAAAGGAAAAATGTGCTCAAATATATACAACCTTAAAACAATAAACACGAATACCCAATACATACATGTTTACTTAAGTACTCATAAGCATTTTAAATATACATATACATATATATATATATATATATTAAAGACATTTTTATGTTTAACGTTCTTTTTATAGATACAACTATTTAAGTAAATGATCTGTTTATAATAAACAGTATTAAATAACATTAACCGGCCTGAATGTCCGAGAAATTTTCATAGAAAATATTCGCCCTTTGACAGGATTCGAACCTGCATCCTATACAGAACGGTCATTTAGCTTGACGTGCCGAACGGTTAGGCCGGTAAATGTTATTTAATACTGTTTACTATAAACAGAGCATTTACTTAAATACTTGTATCTATAAAAAGAACGTTAAAGATAAAAATGTCTTTAAAGAAATAAATTGTCTGACTTTGTCCATTTCTTAATATATATATATATATATATATATATATATATATATATATATATATATATATATATATATATATATATATATATATATATATATATATACAACCTTAAAACAATAAGCACGAATACTCAATACGTTCATGTTTACTTAAGTACACGTAAGCATTTTAATATATATATATATATATATATATATATATATATGCATACAATCTTAAAACAATAAACAAAAATATTCAATACATATATAGCATCTATACTTATGTACATATAAGCGTTTTTAATATATATATATATATATATTATATTATATATATGCATACATATATATATATATATATATATATATATATACACATATATATATATATATATATATATATATATATATATATATATATATATATATATATATATATATATGGTTGGATAGATATATATATACATCTGTGAGTGTTTGTGTATGTGTGTGTATATGAGTGTAATATATGAAAATATATCTAAAAATATGATCTCGCATATCTTCTTTGTATATGTCTTTTCATACTGAAGTTCAAACGCTCTCTCTCTCTCACACACACACACACACACACACACACATATATATATATATATATATATATATATATATATATATATATATATATATATATATATATATATTAAAATATGATGGTCTCAGCCCAAGAAAAGAAAGCAACATTCAATAATAACAACTATGAACATGCCCACAATGTGTTGACCGTGTTTATAAAATTAAAAATGATCCTTATGACTCTAAATTTATAGATCAACAAGCCATACATTCATTTAAAAGTCAAATTTAGTACGAAACAGATTATTGCCTCTGGATGGTGACTTCAATATCCACTTTTACATTTACATACGCTCTATCTTTGATATTTAGCACTTTAACACATAAATATATAATACCGCAAAACTATATTTTATCACACACACACTCATATATATATATATATATATATATATATATATATATATATATATATATATATATATATATATATATATGTACATACACACACACAAACATATATATATATATATATATATATATATAAAGGCATGAGAGAGGGGACAGATATATACAACCACAATTATGTGTATATATTTGTATATGTTTATAAGTTTATATATACATTTATATGCATATGTGCTTGTGCATGTTTCTCCAGCATATGTCAACACACCGATACATATATATATATATATATATATATATATATATATATATTGTATATGTACATAGAGACAGATGTATGTATATGAGCATGCACGTTTCTTGGCGTGTCCTCATGAAAGCTACTCTCAGATCTGCATGCCGACTAATGTATGTACACGACTATATATGTTCGTACAGATGTCGACATCGGAGATGAAACAGAAGCCCAACGAAAGTGACTGTTGAACAATGAGTTGTACAGAAATAGTACGATGTACTTAGACAAATGCACACTTTACAGAGATACCGCTTTACGAAGATCCTCTGTAGCCTCTTCAGTATAACACACACATACACACGTGTTCTTGTGTGGAGTGGGCGATGTAAGACATTTGTATATCGTCAATCACGCATTTGAACGCACATAGAAGCGTACAACCAAAGCGTCCCCAAATCAAGCTCGCCATCAAATAGTAACTTAAGCATAACCGACAGATAAAAAAAATAGATATGAAGCATAGATGTTCTCGCAATGTTCTAAGTGTTTTATATTATGTCTTTGTACCTTTTTGCGTGTGTGTGAAAGAGAGTGGGATTCTGTCTTGACAACAGAAACTGAGAGAGTGGGTGTTTTCCTGCGACCGTTGGTGCCTGCTTTCTGTGCTTTGACGAGTTGCAAATCAAGAAAAATGACACTCGAATTTTGTGCAGTATGACATTTGACTCGAGAGTCTTAAGGCTGACGTTCATGACGACAAAAAGAAAATCTAGTTTGTTTTTTTTTTCTTTTCACAAGAATAATATTAAGACGAGTTTTTCTGTTTTTAGTCTATGCCATTCTTAGAAATAGCGTAGCTGATATATAAATGATCTGGTCGAGTATTTAAAGATGGAGAGTGAAACGAAACTATTGAATCACCAGGAGATGTGATAGGACCTGAATATGATCGTCATGTACCGTTTGGTCGGCTTTTTATCGGACGGGAAATGACAAATCTGTTCTTCCATTCTCTCTTCCTATTCAAATAAACAACTCATTATGCAAACGAGTCATGTACTAATACACTGAGATGCCAAAAATGATAGGATGACAATACGACTTATCTATAAATATTTTCATGCTAATTGTTCTGTTGAGATTTCTTCTTTGCTACCAAGACTTTATGAATTTAAACGCCGTACTATACTGGCACAAATGGTATGCATGCGCATTGACAATGAGTCCAGCCGATATACAAAAATAGAAAGAGGCGTAAGGCAAGGATGTGTCTTCTCACGGGACTTATTCAACTTATACAGCGAGGTAATTCTGAGAAAATTGGAGATCCTAGCGGGATTAAACATTGGCGGCCACAATCTTACCAACATAAGATACGCAGATGACACGGTACTGATAGCAGTCACGGAAAAGAAACTACAAAACCTCTTACAGAAGGTAGCGCAGGAGAGCGAGAAGAAGGGACTAACCATAAATTATAAGAAGACAGGATACATGGTCATCAGTAATAGGATGAAAACGACGTGCGATTTGCAGGTCGGGGACACTAAAATCAAGCAAGTGCTGAACATTAAATATCAGGGAAGTGGTTTGACGGATGACGCTAGGTGCGACGCTGAGATCCGAAGACGGATTGAGTAGAGTACTGCGGGACAGCAGTATTTCTTTGGTGACAAATAAAAGAGTACTGAGTTGCTACATGACATCTGTCTTCCTATACGTCAGCAAATGTTGGACGGTCTCCTCAAAGTCATCTTTGAAGAGACTCGAGGCAGCGGAGATGCTAAGGGTACCATGGTGCGAGCCTGTGAGCAACGATGAGGTCTTGGAGAGGATACAAACAAGGAAGAAGCTTATACATAACATAAGGAAGAGGCAGATGAAATTTCTGGGACACATAATGAGAAAGGAGGGTCTGGAGAATCCGATACTCAAAGGTCGAATAGACGGAAAAAATACAGAAGTGAAAGCAACACATGTCACACATGGCCGGCTTAAGCAAGTAGATAGCAGAACATGGTCCGGGTGAATTGGTAGAGACACGAAAATTATTGAGAGCTACAAGGGACGGTGGGAAATGGAGATCCATGACCGCCTACGTCCTGAAAGGACACGGCACATAAACAGAAAGAAAGACTAGATTGGAGGCAATGTCTCATCATTTTACAGTTGACATAGCTAGATGTAACCGTAAGTTCTATGCTTACAGTTTCTTCTATTGCACTTCTCACTTGTTGAACTCTTTTCCGGATTCTTGCTTTCCAGTCTACTTATTCTTCAAAACTTTAAATGCAATTTAATTCTTGTTCTTTTATTGTTCTCTATCATTTATTATCTATTTTTTCTCATCCTGCGTTTTAGTGGCTTTCTTATCTTGCTTGAAGTAGGAATGTTTCTTTTTTAAAAAATAATTGCAAATGTAATGTGAGGAGACGTCACTGTAACTTCAGGTCATGCATATTCCCAGACATATATCAATTAAGCTCTCCATCAGGCTGGTTATGATAAGGCAACGTGATTTATCAGAGTTCGAAGGGGCACGCCAGATGCATAGAACTTAACATTTTTGAAACTGTAGACATATTTCACACCCTTAGTTTTACGGTTTACTGGGAATTCTTGATAGATGGGACCACCACCCACTATAATATTAGAATATATTTTTAGGTTTTATGAGGTTTTTGGAGATAATAACGATTTACTGACACATGTCCTACTAATTAATCCATAGCTGGTGGGAAGAAATGAATTCATACCATTCTTAATGGTATTTGTGTGTAAGTGACTATAACGAACACGCCTGGAATTCAAAGTCGGCTCTCTCTGATTTTCCTATTCTGTATGGATATTTACGGTTTATCGGGAATACTTAATGGAAAAGATTACAGCCCATTGGGAACAGCGTAGTGACCGACCACAAGTTCTTCATTATCATGACCACATGAGATCTAGTAGCAGAAAACTGACCAGGATGCCATTGTTAACAGCACGACACCGGAAACCGAACCTTATACAGAGTTGTAACGTCGCCATATAGAGATGGGCGAATCGAATTATCCAAAGTAAAAAATAAAAATTTAAATACTGCTTTATTTTTTACATAATTTTATACTAAAAATATGTAAACACACACACACATGGATTTATTGATTTTTTTACGACTTATAAATCTCTTCCGGGTTATTTAAAACCAGAATATAATTTTAGTTTGTAAGAACTTTTTGGAAATAATAATGACTTATTGGTGTATGTTCTACTAATTAACCCATAGCTCGGGGTGAAGAAGTGGATTCATACCTTTTTTAATGGTATTTTCACGTTAGTGTAATATAACGAACAGGACTGGAATTCGAACTCGGTTCTCCGATTCCTAAATCCGAAACGCTATACATTATTCCACTTTACTGCCCTTATTATTTTTTAAATATTTTTCCCAACGTCACGATTATTTTATTTCAGTTTATTACATTTATACACTTATTTTAGAAGCCGAAAATTCCCCACCGACTTAATTTTCAATTCGGATTCATTACACCACCTGCACATCCAAGCTACAGCACCTGATATTCCTATGCGGTCCCACATCTAAGTTCTGACCGGACTTGACTTAACTTCAGTGATGATACGAGAACCGGTGTTTCAACATTATATGGCCGAAAGCACACAAACACATATGGGAGAATCTGATAACAACGTGGTAAAAATTATGTATAACGTATTTCACCCTCCAGTTCATCCTAACTGGGCACGTCGGCGTGCTATATGAAGCTTGCCTTTCCACATCAATTACGACTGAATAGTGAGTTCGATCTTCAGAAGGGCCCTTACTTTTGGCCTTGTGCCACATCTAAGCTACGCTTAGAACTCATCCTGTCGTCGTCATTATGCCTGAATAACCACGCATATATGCTCATTATCCATCTTATTTATGCGAAAACGTCATTCTATATGACCATTGATACAAAGTTCAGTTCTAAAAGCACGTATTGCCTATTGACAGGCCTACGTTAACCCAAACGCATTCAGTATAAGAATGAATGTATAGATGATGAGGGTTAGGGTTAGGGTTAGGGTTAGGGTTATTCTCTCTCTTAGCTTGATTTAAAGCTATCTGCAATTTGTGCTATACTAGCCAGTCTGTTGGCTCGTACTTTGTTCTTTCCATTTTAACATTTATAGGACTTGGCCACCTGTCAATACGACATATGAAGAAGCTGTCCTTAGCACGTATCTCTGGTCATAATGGTTCAATTTATCGGTACGCATATGCGCGCGCACAAAAAAATTGTGTGTCTATAAAACGTGAACGCAACTTTTAAAACCATTAAAATGGAAAGTAATCAACATAATTTTTTAAATAAATGTGTATGAAATAGAATTTCTGAAATTACAACAAATTTTCAATTGTTCCTCCATTTGGTTGTATAACCAAGGTTGTACGTTTGATCAAATTATTGATAAACTATCCATAACTTTAGGTATGCGTTAAACTTCTAAGGAATATCTTCCACTTGAAGGAATATCATGAAGTATCTGTGCGATTTCAAAATTTTCTATCAGGCGAGTAATTTTGATAGAGCAAGAGAATGCCATTTTAAATCATTCCTTGCCTTAGAAGCTCACATTATTGCTGCTACACTCTTATTGATTATTATAATATAGCTTCATAAGCTGAAGTCAACAGTCTAAATTAAGCTTATATGCTTTTAATGTTACAAATAAATAACGTGTCATTACATGATTGATCAATTTTCCAAACATTAAAACTTGCACACATTTGTTTTCACTCTGTATATATATATATATATATATATATATATATATATATATATATATATATATATATATATATACGACAAAATATAGTATTAAGGTATGCAATATTTATGGGTTAAAGTGCTGCATATGACGATAGACACTAGCATGTAAATATAAAGTGGACATTGACCTAACGCCGACAATCTTCAGGCCATATATATATATATATATATATATATATATATATATATATATATATATATATATATATGTTTGTGTGTGTGTGTGTGTGCGTGTGTGTTTGTGTGTGTGTGCGTTCGTGTGTTTGAAAATATTTTTAGTCGCACACCATAAAAGTATTATTCTTAAAACAGGGAGCATTTTATTAATAAAAAATAAACGTGTCATTTGCACATCTATCTATAGCTTTGGCTTTAGTGATGTAGATTCTAAGACCATTTCTTCGAATTATTCTATATGTATGTTTGCCATTGCTTTTGATAATCCCGAGCCCGTTGCTAAGTCATCATGTTGTCGATATATGTATGATCTAATATCGAAGTGTGTTGTTTATGTACAGAAAGTCAGCATCTCCATCGGGTTATCTCTTGGTGTACTGCTCCATCAGGTTATTCATTGGTCTACTGCTCCGTTCTCGCAGGGATGAGTCTGAGGTCTGTCTGTCTCTGACTACCGATAGCGCGTCCTTCGTGGGTACCTTAGTGAACAAACTCACTACGCTCAGGCTCCCAATCTGTTTGGATTGGATGGGAGCATCATTGACTATTTCTACGAAGTGGGCGGAGTTTCAGACATATGAAGGTGACTTTCCTATTAATAGGTCAATTATATCGAAAAAGAAGTGATTCGAGGAGTGGTATACAGAACCTTAGTATGTAACAATTGAAAAGTAGCTGATATACGTAGATGATACCTTCATACTCTGGCCACACCAGGAAGATGTCCAGCTGCTACTGAACTATATGAACTCAATAAGAGCATTGATACAGTTTACAATGAAGAGAGAAAACGACAACAAACTCAGATTCCTGGATGTACTAACATCTCCAACAGAACATGGGTTCAAGACATCCGTATACCGCATGCCAACATTCACCGGAAAAACACCTCAACTCCAACTCCCACCACCCCTACAGTGCAAAGAAAGGGATCGACCGCTGTTTAGAACATCAAGCAAAAGTCATAAGTGGCGACTCAGAGGCATATGAAAAAGAAATGGCCAGTATAAGCAACAACATACAACGTAACAACTACCCTGGGTATATGGCAGCAGCTCCGACAAACTGGGATAGAAGGGTATAGAAGGATGATTAAATAATTTTTAAGAAAATTTCAAAAACAAAGTGTTACCTCTTTTCCGAATGATAAAGGGGAAGGCGAGAAAACAGAGGGTCAGAATTAAAAAATTGTCTATTTTTAATTCGGACCATGTATTTTATCACCCCCACCTGTATCTTTCGGAAAAGAGGTAACACTTTGTTTTTGAAATTTTCTTAAAAATTATTTAATCATCAATCACTTACCATCGTTTGAAGAGGTACAATATAATGCCGAAACACGAAAGTTATTGTATAGCGATTTCAACATGTTTTTTTTGTACTATCTTTTAATAATAATAATAATATATTGCTCTACTTTGTATTGAGCACATTTTAAAATGTAAATGCTGCGAACAGCGTAATTTTACTTCGTCTGTTCTTTCTTTCATTTGTATATATATATATATATATATATATATATATGTGTGTGTGTGTGTGTGTGTGTGTGTGTGTGTATATACGCGTGTGTGTGTGTGTGTGTAAAAACATTTTGACTTCCACAACAACCTCGTAAATTTTTTTAAAATGGGGAACATTTTATTAATCAAACTCAGATCCAACAGTATCATCTTGATTAAAAATAGAAAAACTTAAGGCGCTATTCGTTCAACGCTTTGTCAGAAGTAAATATCCCGACAATATATATATATATATATATATATATATATATATATATATATATATATATATATATATATATATATATATATATTATCTGTCCTGATACAAAGTACGAAGCCGAATAATGAAAAGGTATTTAAGAAAAAATATTTTTCACCGTATCTCCTTCCTTGGCAATGCTCTTAATCCATTGCGTCGTCATAAATTACACAGACTGAAAAACGTCCATGGGTGTTTTCAGAGCAAAATTAATTTCAAAATTCAGCGATGTTGTAGGCATATTGATTGAACCTCTTCTTCATTGACCCACAATGGTGACATATGATATGGGGTCACTTTTAATGAAAGGCCAAATTTGTGGTTGTTTCCAGAAAGGGCAGTTTTCCCAAGCCTTTGCTTCAGATGTGAAGTTGCACCGATGACTCAACAACTCATCAAATAAAAAGGTATTGAAGGGTCCTCAGAAAGTAGTCTTTTGTTCATTATTAAGGGTCTTCCACCATGTGATCAAAGAAGTTTTTTGGGTTTTTTTTTTTAAGCTACCATTAATTTAAACTTTTCTTTGTGACGTTAGCGTTTTTCTGTCTCCGAGATAAGATGTATAAGTGTGTGTGTATTTTTTTCTTTCTGTATACGATGGCAGGCACTTGTAAAATAAAACGGTCCCACCAGCCGTAAAGAAAAATAAAGATACAACAAAGCAAATATTGAGTGAAACGCGTGCAAGTCAACTTGTACACGTGGAGGAAGCGCGCCATGGAGTTTGTCATTTCACCAATTGCGAAATCCTACCGAAGTGCTTTTAATGGCTGCTACACTAAAAGTTCTGCTTAGAACTCTTGAACACGAGCCCTCATCGCAAACCTGTCGTAATCCTGGAAATATTTCAAGTCAGGCATGAGTAGCTTCTAGAGTGAATCAGAGAAATCGAGAAGAAATGCGAGAGTCAATGCACAGTTGGAACTCACTTCTTAAGTATATACATACACACACACATATATATATATATATATATATATATATATATATATATATATATATATATATATATATATATATATATATATATTGGTATTTACAGGAGACTGCTTAAGAAAGGGATGCCTCATATGGAAAGAAGGATGACCCAAAAATGCGCATATATGTGTGTGTGTGTGTGGGTGTGTCTGTGTATTAAAGACAAAACAAAACCGTCGATGGAACCAACGAACGACTAGATGAGGATCTTCGTCGTTTAGGGTCATATTTTCATATGATAAAAAGTTGTTAAACTTTGTGTGTGTGTATATATATATATATATAGAGAGAGAGATAGATAGATAGATAGATAGATAGATAGATAGATAGATGGATGCTCTGTTTTTATTTATTTATTAAAAACTATATTTATATCTTCCAGCCTGAATATTCGATAAATTTCGTCAGAAAAATATACGCGCTCTGGCAGGATTCGAACCTGCGTCCCCTAGGTGTACCCCACTAGATTTGGTGTGGCCAAGACCAAGTCGTCTACGTAGGACCTCCTGATCAAACAAATCCCGAATAGTGCTTTTGAACACACATCTTCTTCCCGATTCTCGAAATATATATATCTGCTCTGTTTTGTATCCTTACGTAAACAAAGACTTCTTTAGAAAATGGATATATATATATATATATATATATATATATATATATATATATATATATATATATATATATATATATATATATATATATATATATATATATATATATATATATATATATATTACGCGCGTACACAAACACACACACACATATATATATATATATAGATATATTTCATAAAAGACACTTTTTGTTAAGGAGTCCACCCCTTTTTTTATACAAGTGGACTCGCCCAGTGTGTACTTGTACTGCTACCGGTGAATACCCGGGAGTGAGACAGTCAGAGAGTGAGAGTGTACAGTAACCGCTTTGTAGGAGTCACAGTTGCGAGCACGTAGACTCAGAAGGAAGTCATACTTCGATACTGGATTTCCCAGACTCTATATATATTATTATTGCTACTAACCGCATTTCTGGATCTACTGACCGTATTATCTCTTGTATTATTAGGTCAATACATTTACTTGCTATATTTCATTCCTGCGTTTGTCATCCATTTGAGACCGGATTTCATCCCGGAATCCACAACACTTTTGTCTTCATTAAATTCATAGGTATTTCATATATGTAATACTTGTGACATTTTATTTGTCTTTCCTGCATTTTCCTGCTTCTGGTTTGCAGTTATTGTTTTGTATTATTTAATTCTCTTATTTTTTAAGTTGTTGTTAAAGATTTTATATATTTTCTTAAAAATCTTTTCACCCTTTTTTTTATGTCAACGAACACTTGTTGCCAATTTTGTAATGTCAACGAATACTCGTTGTCACTTTGGCAATACTTGTTGTAGTAGAGACTTTGTAATCGCAGCTACAACTATAGTAACGCCGTTAAACAATATTGGTGTCAGACGCCTTAAAATAACACTCACACTAATAGTACTTGCTCGATAATAATCGTTCGAACAGTAATCCGTATAGTATTCTGAGTAGAGAAATAGTATAGTGAATAGAGTAGAGAATAATGTTCCGTATCGTAATAGAGGATAGATTAGAAATAACGATCAATTAGACACACGCTATTTCCCATATAAGCGTTTCCTCTATGGTCACTTGGTCTACTTAATTCAATAATAGGATCACCTGTGTTGGCTCACTGGCGATCTATGTTCAAACTCAAATATCGGTTGCGACAGTTTATTCCTATGTAACACACCCCAAGCAAGGCAATAAAGTCACTAAGACGCAAGGGGGTTACTGAGGGTGAGAGAATATGAGCTAAAAGAAAGACGAGAGAACAATAAAATAACAGGAATCAAGATCAAAAAAAGATAACGACTTACATAGATTTCATTTAAATCTTTAAAGATCAAAATTGACTGGGAAGTATGAATCCGGAAAAAAGTTTCAGTCGCCAATTTGGTAGTAAATTCCTAAAGTCTACGTATTATAGAGGAAAGTTTATCTGAACAATTGCAATGAAAGTAATTATAGAAAAGGCATAGGGAAGCTATGTTACGGCGGTGGAAAGTGACTGATGTCGAGATGGCAGGTCAGCATCAAAGTCTTTTCGTTTGTAGTCGTTATTTAGTTGATAGCTAGTCTAACAAAAACAAACCAATGATGCGTTTCATTGCATCCCATCGCATCTGAAGTTGATAGGGTGCCCTATAGATTAGCAAAAATTTTAACACTACATTTCGATCGTTGTGCCTTCCAGCCTTATATCAGTCTTAGCAACTTACAGGGAATACTGAAATGAATGCTTTATTTAAGTTACCTAGGCAGACCGTTCTCGTTCCAGTGTCTAGGCATATTTCGCATTGTTCTTATTTTTAGTAATATTAACTTATTTGTACTGAGTCCAAGTACACACTCTCCTGTAGGACAATAGCCTAGTGGATTAAAGGATTGGTTTATAAATAAATAGTTCAGTTCAGAATTCTCTGTAGGTTACCTAGATCGATATACATCTGATGAAGACCGGAAGGAAGAACGGCTGAAACGTTGTGATAACAACAACAATGATGAGGACAATAGTCCGAAAGTAAATACTGTAAATAAATAAAGGGTTACGGTCAGAATTCCCCGTAGTTTACCTAGATTGATATACATCTAATGAAGGCCGGAAGGAAGAACGGTTGAAACGTTGTGATAACAACAACAATGATGAGGACAATAGTCCGAAAGTAAATAGTGTAAATAAATAAAGGTCTCCAGTCAAAATTCCGTGTAGTTTACCTAGATTGATATACATCTGATGAAGGCCGGAAGGAAGAACAGTTGAAACGTTGTGATAACAACAACAATGATGAAGACAATAGTCCGAAAGTAAATAGTGTAAATAAATAAAGGGCTCCGGTCAGAATTCCCTGTCGTTTACCTAGATTGATATACATCTGATGAAGGCCGGAAGGAAGAACGGTTGAAACGTTGTGATAACAACAACAAAAATGAGAACAATAATGTTTTTTTTTTTTTGTTTTTTTTTATGCCAGCCAATACTCGTTGTCACTTTGGTAATGCTCGTTGTAGTAGAGAGTTTGTAATTGGAGATTACAACTATAGTAAGCCGTTGAACGATACTAGTGTCAGGCAAATTTGAATAATATCGCACTAATAGTACTTGCTCGATAATACTCGCTCGACAAGTAACCCGTATAATGATCTGAATAGAGAAATAGTATAGTGAATAGAGAATAGCGTTCCGTATCGTATTAGAGGATAGACTAGAAATAACGATCCGTATAGTATAGAGGATAGACTAGGAATAGCTATCGTTAATCGTCAGCTACTCAATGCGTTTCCTCAATGGACACGTGGTCTACTTAATTCAATAATGGGATTGCTTGTGTTTGCTCACTGGCGATCTATGTTCAAACTCAAGTGTCGACAGTGACACTTTATTATTTGTTATGGTGAAACACACCTATTCTATAGTTAATAGACCTAATATAAGTAGGAGTAGTAAGAGAAACGAAGGTCAGTCGATGTCGGACGACAGTTAGTCGAATACGAAAGTAGTCAGCGACCACTACAATATTACTCTGCGTAATACCTATTATATCAAGTTCCTAACCTTTTGTACGTCGAACTATTTAGGGCCGATTTAGTACAAATACAAGCCTCCACTGAGAAATCACTCCACAACAACTTTGGCGACGAGAGATTCGCACTCATACGGAAGAAGAAAAAATTCGCTCGCCACAACAACTTTGGCGACGAGGATTCGCACTCATACGGAGGAAGAAATAATTCGCTCGCCAGAATAACTTTGGCGACAAAGTCTCAGATTCACACTTAAAAAAAAAACTTGGCAAAGACGTCAACTTAGTGACGAAAAAATCTGTCGTATTCTCAACTGAGAAAAGAATTTTTTCCCGATAATATAGTTTGCTCAAATAGGTCACGAATTGCAAATTCGTACCCCCCTTTCGCTTTTACAGTATTTAGGCATTGTGTAAACTTTTTGCGAAGATGTAGGAATACAAAAATATATTCCGGGAATTCTTTAAGTTCCAGTCGGAACAATAGATGACAATATTAGAGCAACAAAAAACATTCCAGATGCAGCTACAGGAGGAAACATTTAATAGATAAATGCAATTCCAACAAAAAATGGAACAGATGCATAGGGGGTTTCAAAACAAAATTCTGGAAATAACTGAGAAGAGGAAAGAGAAAAATCTACAAAATGATTCTTTACCAGAGAATACAATATGGAATTCAATTGAAATATTCACGTACATTCCAAATGAAGAGATAACTTTTGAGGAGTATTATAAAAAATATACGGACGTGTATAACGAGGACTGCCACTCGTGGTCTGAAAGAAAGAAGGTTAGACTTCTTTTAAGCAAGTTAGGAACTGTTGGGCATAACAAATTGGTAAACTTCATTTTACCGAAAAAAAACTAGCTAGTTGACATTTACCGAGGCGGTAAATATATTAAATGAATTATTTAGTAAGAAGACATCTCTGTTTCACAAGAGGTGGAAATGTTTGAATCTGATGAAGTTGACGAACAAGACTATATAACGTACGCAGACAATGTGAATAAGCATTGTGAAGAATTGGTGTTTGTTCAGGGGGCTGGTATCGGAAAGAGACGCAGAGTTGAGAAAATTAGTAGTGGCAAAATTGGAAAGCGATCCAAGTATTACGATACAGTAATTGGCAGAAGACTGCACAAGATATGTTAGCGGAAAGAAACATTCAAAAAAGATAGAGAAGTCTGGCGTTTCGCATGTAAGGAAATACACTACAAAGAAGAAAGTCAGTCTACCAAAAAGAATTCTAAAATTGCGGATTATCAAGCAAAAAGTGAAATACCAGAGAAAAATAAACAAAAACTCCCGAAGCCATGTTTTGCTTGCGGTGAACTACACTGGTACAGATACTGCGATTTTATTAATAAAATATGTTTCAACTGTAAGAGAGTGGGTCATAAAAGCACGCAATTCAGTTCAAAAAATAAAGACAATAAAATAAGAAAATTAAAGTCCAACGAGGTAAATGATGGAATAAACAGAAAATTTTTTACCGTCGAAATAAGTAATAAAAATATAAAAATGCAACTTGACACTGGCTCAGATCTATCTATCATAAATTTGCATACGTGGAAGAAGTTGGGGAAACCAACTTTAATGAAGACAAAGAAAATCGCGAGGTCAGTGACGGGAGAAAAAATACAATTTATTGGGGAATTTGTTACAAGCCTCACATTAAATATAAAAAACGCGAAAAGCTAAACTATTTGTCATAGAAAATACCACGAACTTACTTGGTACGAATTGGATATCAGAATTCCAATTATAGGATCTACCGATAAATCCTTTCTGTTACAAGGTAGAAAGTTTAAACACCGAAGCCCCAAAATTAATAAAGAAACTTAAGGAAATATTTCCTACTGTTTTTTCTCCAGGGTTGGTACGTGTACCAAGATATAGGCAAAATTCCAGCTAAAAGAAAACGCTCAGGCGGTATTCAAAAAGAAAAGGAATGTGCCGTTTGCCTCAATTGAACAGATAGATAAAGAATTGGACAGATTAGAGAAAACCGGTGTACTTAAAAAAGTTGAGTATAGTGAATGGGCAACACCGACGGTATACGTGAAAAAAAGCCCCAGAAAGTTACCCGCCGCCAAGGACATGCAGTATTATTAAATGATTTAAGTCAACTGAAGTCACCACAGAAAACGTTAAGAAGCACAAGATCAACAAAAGGGAAGCTAGAGGCTGAACAAATAGAACCACAAGAAGAACCTACAGAATCTGTGACTCCATCCTCAAAGAGGAAGGTTGTTTTTGGTAACACTGTGGAGTTACCAAAAAATAGAAAAGCGGATTGGCAATATGATGTACTTGGTGAAAGGCGAAAAATTCACGTGCAGAAGGCACATTAACCAGATCAGACGACGCTCTTCAGACGTGGTTGACAGCGGTCTCGCAGAAGAAACACCGATGAAGGTGATTTTCGATACGTGTGATCTAACAACGCCTGCAACGATTTTACCTGAGCTACGCCGATCCAGGAGAAAAAGAAAGGCAACTGATCCTTTAAAAGTGGACCTAAAACGTAGGAGATACGCTACGATGTTGCTTTTTTTTTCTTCATATTTCCTGTAAAAAATAAATAAAGAAAACTGTTTTACTCCTACGAAGTAAAGTTTTAGGAGGTGAGTGTTATGGTGAAACACACCTATTCTATAGTTAATAGACTCTCCCACCTAATATAAGTAGGAGTAGTAAGAGAAACGAAGGTCAGTCGATGTCGGACGACAGTTAGTCGAATACGAAAGTAGTCAGCGACCACAACAAGATTACACTGCGTAATACCTATTATATCAAGTTCCTAACGTCGAACTATTTAGGGCCGATTTAGTACAAATACAAGCCTCCACTGCAAAATAACTCCACAACATTACTATATAACATAATTCGAATGTAAATAGTGTCAATAAATAAAGTGTTCAGCTTAGAATTTCCTGTAAGTAACTTAAATTGATATATATCTGATGAAGGCAGGAGTGAACAGCGGCCGAAACACAGTGAAAACAACAAAGATGCGGACAATATTCCAAATGTAAATAGTGTAAACAGCCTTTCATATATTAAAAGTTCTGGCAACCCGGTCGAACGACTAAGCGGTATAAATATGCCAGAAAAATTCAAGGCGACTTTTGCTGTTTAAACGTACGTGTTAACGAATAGAACAAATGCAATAAAATATTTACCTCTTCTTCCACCCAGAAGATAACGTTTTCAAAAATTACCAATTCATCAAAAAAAAAAAAAGATTCTTTTTTATAATCCGATATTTATAAGTAAAAAATCGGATTATCGATAATATCGCCACTTAGCAGGTGTTTATAGATTCTTTTTTTAGAATTTCTATAGACCTGTTCTTTCCCAAATATCTTATCCAATCAACATATTTCTGATATACTGATGGAGTCGCCGCGGTTCATTATATGCCCGATCTTCTTAAGGAACTAAATAACATCGTTTCTTGATTAGTAGAAATAGAGATGCTATCCCTAAAAAACAAAACCAAAAAAAAACAAGAGAACCAAATCACACGTAAAAAAATACAACTCTTAACATAAGATAAATATTAGTAGTTAATCCCAAACTACTACACAGCACTCCGATGGTTACAACGTTCGTTTTCTGATCATAAAACTCGGGTTCGAATTTCACCATGGTCGATTTATCAGTGAGGGGACTTTCTGACGTTATCGGTCTGGAAAGTGCCTGAGAGCAATACCACGGGTTGACCCAAGCCTTGTGAGTGAAACTGGGTAGGCCGTCGATGGCTGTGCTAGCACGAAGTCACAAGTCATCGTGACCGAGGGTTTGAGCATGCTAGCCATGTTCAGATTGTTGATCACGCTAGATAACTCGCTTCTCTCCCAGAAACTGTAACTAAGGTCTGCTCAGTATAGTTGCATTATAAACCACAGTTGGGCTCTGTGGGGGGTTGAACAAACACAACATGCGCCTGAGCGAGCGTCTGCAGTAGGGATTGGCTATCCACCCTAGTAGACGGGAATCTTAGAATCCGAGTGGTCAGCTATTAAATAACCATACAGCACTCATTGCAAAGAAAAACTCACAATACCTGAAGCTATTATTACACAAAAGAAAAAACCCAGATTAAATAAATGGAAATAGCATTTTAAAACGTGTATTTTTCCCAGTATAAATTTCTTAGAAGTGTTTTAAAAAATGGGAAATGTGACATCGAAATCTGAATGTGTGTCAGATTAGGCAAAGATGCCTTATGAAAACTAAGTAAAGTATTAAGAAAAATGAAAGTTTTGTTTGAAACAAAATGAATAGGAGTAGATAGATGTGCCTATCGTCCTGTTCGCATACCTTCCGGGTATTTTGAACATGTGTAGAGGTTTATCCCTTGTTTCCTGTGTGAAGAGTGGGATCCGGTACCTTCTAAAGTCAACTTCAATTCTATCTTCCTAATGTCGCTGCCCCAGCAAATGTCTGTACCATACCCTCATATCCTTTATTTGGGTGTTATATCTTTCTTCTGCTGATACTTTATAATTACTCGGGTCTCTGTTTTTTTTTTTTTTTTTTTAGATTTGTCGCAGACCTTCCACATTTGTATAGACCCCACTATATTTTCTCTTCGAATTACATGTGCTATCCATTTTAGTGTTTGCTGCTGTTGGTAGTCCTCAAGTGGTCTGCCTTCTGTTATTTGGTACAATTCTTTGTAAATCAAAGCCAATCTAACAATGTTCAAAGGATGATAAATCATTTCCAAGACCCTCAGTCTTCACTCAACAGTAAATTGACGATAACCCCTGAAGAGTGGACAAAACACTGGAGTCTGGGATGCTGAAGGTAATATAAGTCAGATAAGTAACAAACTTTTACTTATATTAATTCTAATTATATATATAATTATGATACCTTAGTTAAAAATAGTCGGATCAAAAGCTACAAGAAAATTGACACTAATAACTTTAACCAGATAGATAGACTTATCAATTACTGACAAACTACGGATAAGTGATCGGGTCAATAAACTGCTAACTAAGGAAGCTTATGTTTTGTTAAAAGACCATAAACCCGAATCAACTAGGCTTATTAACCCTACTAGTTCAGAAATCGGTAGAATTAGTAAGACCATCTTGGAAGGAAGCAACCACTCCATAAAAAACACCCTTGGACTCTTACAGTGGATTAACACAGCTGATGTTATCAACTCCATATCGAAGGATCTGTTCATTTTGGCCTTGGAGTTTGCTCGAGAATACTTCAATATTTCTGAGAGTGAAGTGGATACAATCATGAAATGCCGAAATTCTGTTCTGGTCTATAATGAAAAACAGTGGACCAAAAGGTTTTTCTGTGTGTGTGTATATATATATCAAAATACGTCTGAATGTTTATGTATTATGATCTGATTGTGTATGCATTGTCTTTTGCAAGACGTCATCCTCCCCTGCCTCTGTTTATGATTCAAATGTATCTATGTTGTCATGAAGTTCAGAGCAACATTTGATCTTAACGTTTATTCCAACTTAATTTCAATAAAAACAAAATAAGTAGAATAACATATGTATTTTTTCTATTTTCCTCAGTAATTTTATAATTTTAAACTTAATATGGATTAAATTTAAATTTTAAAATGGGTAATTTGTAATTTCAACTATTATCGTATAATTTAAGATTTATGAGAATAAATTCTAATTTAATGTAACCCAACATTAAAGCATTAAATAATTATTATAACCTTAGTTCGTTGTCAAGTTTTTTGAATTCTCGTATACTTGTATTTTGATTGGTCATTCCAGCTTATGTAACAGGGATGGTTAATTGATTTGTACCTTTTAAAACCCTTTATTCTGCATTCAACATCATCACTTGATAAGACACCAAAAGTGTTGAAACAAAATAGCTATTTTTGTAGTGATTTTATAGCATTTTTATGTTATAATTTTTGAATAAATAATTATATTTGCTCTACTCTGTATTGAGCACTCTTTTAAGAATAGTATTTATTGGTTACTGGGATTTATTCCGTATACACCAATCCTATAGTTAGGTACACGTACACACACACACACACACACACACACACACACACACACATATATATATATATATATATATATATATATATATATATATATATATATAGATATAGATATAGATATATATATATACTGGGTGTAAAAGCAAAATTGTCTCTGTGTTAGATTAAGGTTTGAACCGTTGTACCTTAGAAATGATTAGTGGAAGTTGCCGATGGTTTTATAACACTACTGGACTCCACTTTGAGCGATAAGAATGTATAATTACTCTCCAAGCCTAAGAGAAGAATCGTGATGAAATCGACCATAAACGAAAATAGCATATTCATCATTTAATCATAGCTCAGGAGTGGAAGCTCATGAAGGATTGAAATTATGTTGAACCCCCCCACACACACACACACATATATATATATATATATATATATATATATATATATATATATATATATATATATATTATTCCAGGATCATTTTTCAACTTATTTAAGATAATCTTCGCCCTCTATACACATCTAACTTTCTGTACTAGAGTAACAAAGTTCCTCACACGTTTCACGCACAATTTCATTTCCAAGTCTTTTTTTCACTTATCTTTGGACTGTCATAGCTGAAACTTCACTCTCAAACATTTCATGGATTGAGTTGGATCTTTTCTAATTGATCTCTTTAGTTCTAATTTGAAATGATGATCCCTCTTCTTGTTGTGACCTCCTGATGCAGTTTTCTTCTCTACTGCTCACTCTTTCTAAAACTTATTCCCCGTTCTCTTGATTGTTCTTGAATGGAATGTGAAAATGGAAGCCAGAGTATGATTTTTTTCATCTTACCATTACTCATTTTGAAAGTCAGTGTTGCTGACGCAAAACAATTTTATCTTGTTCTCTTTCTAACTGAATAACGCAAAGGGTTTTTCAATGACTTTTACGAAAAATGGTGTGAAGAATGCTAAACATCTTATTTGAAAACCTGTAAAAAAGAAACTCTATTATTTTAGTGTTTTTTCTTTAGATATTAAACATTTTGTGGGATGAAATTTTTATTGTACCGCGATTTGGGCAATTTTGCTCAATATCAAGAAACTAATAAGGCAACTTGAAAAGATCAATATGAAATAAGTAGACAAAATATGTATATATTTTTCCATAAAACACATATATATATATATATATATATATATATATATATATATATATTGAACAATAAAAAAATTAAAAAATTACAATCTTTAGACACACTGGGTTGTAGATTAACATTCTTTCGTTTTTTTTATTATTATTCCATTTAGATTCCTTGACTAGTTTCGACCAAAATGGCCATCATCGGGAGGAGAAATATTTCTGCTTGCTGCTAGCAGTAAACTACAGAAATGAGTCTTTTGCTGGAGAAAATGAACTTTTGTCTGTAGTTTTCATTTGTTTCTTTTTATTTTTTTTATCTTTTTAACATGAATCTTTTAACATTCCTTGTGTTGGTCAAACAGTCTCTTTTAAGTTGTTATTTGAGATAAGAGCTGGATAGATACATGCTGCTCTGAATTCTCTGGTCAGTTTGACAGTTTTATTGGACCTGGTGAGGGGATGTGTCTCTGTTTAGTGTTTGTGTGTGTGTTATTTGGTTCTTAGGGAGTGAGTGAGTATGATATGTGTAAGCGTGTGTATTGCTGTGGGTGTGTGTTATCATTTGGCTCATTAGGGCGTGAGTGAGTATGATGTGTGTAAGTGTG
Organism: Acanthosepion lycidas; assembly: GCA_963932145.1. NCBI lineage: Eukaryota > Metazoa > Mollusca > Cephalopoda > Sepiida > Sepiidae > Acanthosepion > Acanthosepion lycidas. The sequence continues at coordinate 68,105,943 of OZ010574.1, read as the reverse complement.
TATATTCGTGTGGGTGAGTGTATAAGTGTGAGGCCTCCTCACCTCCGTAAGCATGACTGTCTTTCGTGGGTGAGAAATGTGGGTAGGTTTTGATTTGTTGAGTTATATATATATATATATATATATATATATATATATATATATATATATATATATATATATATATATATGTATATATATATATATATATGTATATATATATATATATATATATATATATATATATATATATATATGTAAGCAAATATATGGATATAGATCCGACAGTATGAAGAAAAATATACGGAAAAAACAAACAAAAATCCTTATATCAAATTATGCTGTTTTAATGTTAATATGATGTCAACGTCGGACGTTTCGGTCTAATAAACCATCTTCAGGACATATTCATAAAATATAATTAACATTATCCATTCAACATGACAAAGACGATGGACATAAGAACAAGACTTATCCAATATGTCCTGAAGATAGTTTATTAGACCGAAACGTCCGACGTTGACATTATATTAACATTAAAACAGCATAATTGCATATAAGGATTTTTGTTTGTTTTTTCCGTATATTTCTCTTCATATGTATCTATATAGATATATATATATAGGCAGCATATCTTCATTCAGACATGTTTCCTTGAATAATATCAACATATTGTGTCTACTTATGTTTATACTATTCCTTTATCTCCCTTTAACTCAACTCTCCATGTTTTTTTCTTTCATTTACCTTGCCTTTGAGGACACATGGCCCAGTGGATAAAAGCGTTGGTTAGATCCAGTGACAAATAGCTGTGAGTTCAATACCAAGCCAGAGCAGTTGTGAAAAAAAAACTTGGAGATTTTAGTTAAAAGGGAGATAACTGAGATATCCGAAAGAGGCATGGCCCGTAGAATTGGAACAATCTACCCAGGTAGACGAAATAAAGGATTCAGTTCGAAATTCGAATCGCCTGAAGAAGGCCGAAGCATGCAACGGCCTATACGTCATGAATAGGACAATAAAGATGAGGAAAACAGTCCGGACAATGTAAATAATGTTATTTCGTAGAATATATATTTTATACTGTAGTTGCTTCCTGTTAAATTCAACCTTTGTATAATATTCATGGCTCTCCACAATTTCCTGTCCTTTGTATTGCTTAATAGTTTTTCTCGTTTTGTTATCTCTCCCTGTTCCGCCATCCATTAACTCAAGTTCACTAGGTAAGTTATGCATTGTTTTCGCCTGACCCTCTTGCCTCCATTCTGTTCTGTGAATGGTAAATTTTCCAAGACCTCTTTCATCATTATGTTCCCTAGAAATTTCAACTGTTTCTTCCTGATCTTAAATATAAGTATACTTTTTGTTTCCATTTTCTCTAAAATTTCGTCGTTGCTCATATGTTTGGTCACTGGTATTCTTTCTGTAGAACCACATTTTTATTGTTTCAATTATCTTCTTCATCTATGAGGAGATTGTCATTCGGTGGCATAGAGGAGAACCAATATTACATAACAGTTCAGTATTCTCTTCTTCTTTTTTTGTTTCTAATGAAATTTTCCCTTTTTTTTAAATAATTTGCTTAGCTTTTCGAAAAAGGAATCTTTCGCTATCCTAATGCATCTATGTGATTAAAAATGGTTTCAAGCAAACAAATCCTTTAGGATCCTTCATCAGGTCAAGCGCCACAAAATTTGAAATGATGATCTTTACTAAATAACAAAAAACAATTACTGGGAGAAGAAGAACAACAACTGGATAATACATACAACTAAAATAGAAAATAATGCTTTAATCAAGATTAATATATAGATAATGAAATTACGAACTAACCATGAGCTTAAACAAAAGGAAACAGTGAGAAACTCCCATGAGTATTCGAAAGAGCAATAACAGTTAGTGGACTTGGGGAATTAAGGTGCTAGAGGACGTCTATTTTCAATTTATAATCAACATCTGAAAACACTAGTCGAACAAAACCTACATCAAAGTGTTAGAGAAATATCTCAGATAATGGTTGTCAGCATTTCAACAATATCGGACCGTCTCAAGAAAATTAGCAAGGTGAAGAAACTTGATATATGGATTCCATACGAACTTATAAAAATGAACCTATCAGAATCAAAGAGTTCGCCATTTTGAAGTGTGTTCCATGCTGTATCTTCGAAAATCGAATGATACATTTCTTGATGGAATAAGGACTTGCGATGAAAAATCAATCCTTTATAATAATCGTAAAAATGGCTTGACCATTACAATGCACACAAACAATTTCCAAAAACGAAATTGAACCAACAGAAAATTATGGTGACTGTCTGGTGGTCCCCTATTGGCATTATCCAAAACAATTTTCTAGTATAACAGCCGCATTTTATTGCCAGCAATTGGATGAAATTAACATTCAGTTAAGCAAAATTCGAGCGGCATTATTTAATTGATGAAATCATATTCTACTCGGTCACATATTGCCAGGATGTCACTGCAGAAGCTCACCTACTTAGGATACGAAACTTTGCCACACCCAACTTATCCCCCTGATTTCTCACACACTGACTACCATTTTTTCAAGCATCTTGACTATTTTTTAATCCAAAAGACATTCCGTTACAAAGAAGATGCAGAAATTACATTCAAAGATTTCGTGCCGTCAAAACATTTAGAGCTTTATCGTAAAGGCATAAATAATCTTGTAATTTCATAGCAGAAATGTATAGATGTCCAGTGTTCCTAATGCAACTGATTCAAACAGTTTAAATACTTTAATTTAGAAATAAATGCTGATTCTAAAATTGGTCATTATTTTACAAACAACACCTGACAGTGTTAGCTATTGAAAATGAGATTTATAACAACAAACTCTTTCTTAAAACATGGATTTGGATTCTAACATTCAGATTTCGAGGATCAAATGCTTCACTTCACAATCTGGTTAAATTTGAACCTATATTTTGCATTGAAAATTGATCATCTGATGAATTGTTAAATCTACCAATGTTGGCATAGCATTTGTATTCCTATGTAGAACTAATCAAAGTGGTGCTGAAATATTCTCTGCCAAACCTAGAAATTAAACCCCCGCCAAAAATAAAAGTTTCTTATTTTTTGTCACTTAGATTCCACATTCAAAGATTTCTTGGCTTCTAGAGTTTTACTGTATGAATTTCTGGAACGAGGAGTTGTCCTTATTTACACTGTTTATATCCAGACTATTGTTCTCATCTTAGTTGTTATCACAATTTTTAGGTCGTTGTACCGTCCGGTTTATGTCGACCTGGGTAACAGGTTGCTCCCTTGTTTCCACTGAATCAAAGTACACAGTTGCCGATCCAAGAATTGGACTTGTAATCACTATGTCACCAAATTAACTAGCATATGTATTAATCCACTCGATCCCGTAGAGTGTTATCGTAAAGGTATGACGAATCTTGTAACTCGATGGCGGCAGAGATGTATCGATGTTCAGAGTTCCTACTTTGACTGATTGAAACACAGTTTAAATACATTCATTCAGGAATAAAATTTGATTATAAAATCGGACATTATTTTCTGAACAACCTAATAATGCTTGAAATGAGTGGATGTGATCGATATATTATGTTTTGGGTTTTTTTTGTTTAGAAAAGCGAGATGTCTGTGGAACATTAGAAATTAATTAAATATTTCAGCCAACATTTGAAATGATATTGCCTTCTGAAAATAGCAAAAAGTACGAAGGGTCATAATTTAAATCCAGGAATGGCCCTGTAAAAGCAAAGTGGGCTTACCTAGTCACTATCGTCTATAGCTTCGCTTTAAATCTGACACAAGCCTGTAGTATCCAGGTAAGCAAACATTTCTTCCACATATTAAATTGTCAAGATTCGAGACACCATCTTTTTATAATTTTTAAAATTGCAAAATTATCTGTTGCCATCTACTGAATTGTTTTGCTATTCGTATTTAGTTCTTCTGCTATCATTTCTATCTACATTTTGATCACTTCTTTGTGTTTTGGCCTGCCAACCTCTTGTTTCATTGTGTACGTCTTCTTGTCGTTTCTTGAACAGCCTGCGCCATTCAAATGCACTCCTGTTCAAAGCCATTTATATAATAAATGCGAATTTCAGTGCTTCACTGTGTCACACTTTTTCAATTAAAAGGACACAATTCTCTAACATTCAAAAGCTCATTTTGGATTCCCAAGTTTTCATTACTGCGATTGTTTTCGGTGATTTTTAAGTCACTTTTTGCGACGAATTTTTTCTACAATAACAATTTTTATAACTTGGAAATAAACTAGGGAATAATTGAAATTAATTGCTAAATCCAGCGAAAGTCACCCATGAAACAAAAATAATTGTTTGTACGGAAAGTAAGCACATACGCACATCAAATTGTCTTTAAATTACGTAGCGGTAGAAAAATTACCATTGAACTTTTAAAAGGTTTGCAAAAATGTTAATGCAATACTTAAATGCAGCGATCAATTTTAAGCTCTTCTGTAGTTTATTGTTGTCTCTCACATACGGCAGCAACGTGCTTCGCAAAAAGAAATCTTCGCCAACAGAGGACTATTTTGCAATCAAAAGAGCCAAGGCTACAGCGAGGAAAAGAAGGTCCTCTGCAAATGAAAACCAGATCAAACGGAAGCCAGGCGAGCTTTCAAAGCTGAGACTATCTAAAGACTTAGCGGCTCTCAAACACCTGATCAATCCTAAGACACGATCAAGAGCCCTCCACAGGAGCTAGCTTAAATGCCGCCCGATATTTTTTAATAAAGTTTATGTTTCACTAGAATTTATACCAAAAAAGTCGATCTTCACCGGCTGCTCAAGATTCTTTCGATGCCAAAAATGTTCACAGTTCCTATTTTAACTGCTTTTTTTTTATTTCGGGGATAAAAGTTGATTAAAAAAAATGGACATTGTTTTCGCAACAGCCTAATATATTAGCTATGATTGTTTTTGATGAACATCCTAACATTTGTGCGTGTCTGTGTGCGTGTGTGTTTGTTTGTTCAAATCACTACGTTTGAGTGGCTGGGTTCTCTACTTTTCGTCAAGAACGTGTCGTATCTTCAAAATTGGCTGACTCACCGAAGCCACAATTGTGGGAAAGCTATTTCAAAAACCTCGAAAGAAATGACAACACTTTCCTTTGGAGCATCAGAAAATAAATGAAATATTTCATTTAATATTTCACTAAGCAGTTTCGCACACAGCAAGAACGAAGTGAAAAAAGGAAATAGTTTGGGCATAGTGTAAATCAGAAGAATCTATTGCAAAGAAATTGTCACTAAAATAAAAACAGGTGATATGCATTAAATGATCCTGGCTATCTGTAGGGTAGCATAACTGTCTTTGAGTTTGTTATTCCAAACGCAAGTATCTTGAAATCGAAGCAATCACTGAGACCACCTGGAAAGGCAACTTGCAAGTTTTGTGTTCAGTGAGGCAAATCAGTAAATGAAGTTAGAGAGTATTTCTTATTTTTTTTTATATTTTTTTTTTTACAGTAAACTTCAACACAGTTCATTTATTAATAAGGCAGTACCATCTACTCTGTTTTTTATTTTATGTCGATGTGCTTGTATCACGCGAGTTCACAGCACATCCTATCGACTGGAGATTCAAGTGTAGAAACATCAGTGAACCACTTAACATGATTTACGACGTCTGAAAAGTGAAAGCTGAAAAGCTCTTATACAGCGTTAGACTTTTGTTTTATGAAAGAGAATAATGCCCAAAGTGTAAAATCCCCTTGTTCCGTCACCTGCTCTTACTTTGTTTTTACTGTGATGCAAATAAATTATCTTGAAGCCCTCAGTACTGCTATAAAAGTTAAGTAATGTTTGCGACGCTGGGAAGGTTTATGTTGCTTAAACAATATCAGAGGAAACCGAATCTATCTTCTATATATAAAATTCTGTGACTTCCGTCCGTCCGTCACACCCTCTAAAATAACCATAGACTGAAGGATCGAAACTAAATTTGGGGGAGAAGTACAAACAGATAAGGGGGTACAAAGTACAGTTGGTTTAATAGGATGCGTAGCTTAATACAATAAATTTCCATTAATTTGTTGTTTTTTTTTTGAAAAATTAAAAGTTTTATTATTTCACATAAGAAAAAAAACAATTTAATGATTAAAAAATATAAATACTTATTTAATAAAAATGCAATATTGTTTTTTTGCATATCTTTTCTTTCCGTTTTTGGTAAAATACTCGGACTGAGGAATCGGAGAGCCGTGTTCGAATTCCACTTGAATCCATTACTTTCACTTACGTTCTAATACCCTTGGGTAAGGTATGAATTCTCTTCTTCTCACCCCAGATATGGGTTAAATATCAGGACATACTAGGTTTTATAGCCTTAGATGGCAACTGGTCTACAGAAGAAAGAAATGGCAACCTACTGCGGAAAAAAAACTGCCTCATTAGTCATGTATCGAAAGATACATGATCACCTAAGCGTGTATCACGCATGACACGTAAATGATATTGATACAGTAGTAGCACTGTAAATATAAAAGCACAGTAGGGAGAGTTAAAATTATTGCTATTAACGCAACTAAATATATATATAAACAGTTACAATTATATTTTTCTAAAAAGCATATTAAATAACATCACGCAGGTATATTCTCACAAACTTTATATATCAATGTTACTAGAATCAAATTACTGTTGAACTTGCTAAATACAACGGTTTGCTCTATTTTAATAGTTTATTTTCTCGCTTGTGGAACTCCTTTCAGATTTCTTGCCTCCCTGACACCCACAATCTCCAAAAAATTTAAATGCAACCTCAAGTGCCATCTTTTGTCTTTCTGAATCCTGTTTCTGTATCGTCCTTTACCTCTCTTCTCGTTAAATTCATTCTCTTTCACTCTCTGTAATCCCCTTCGTCCTAGTGGCGTTATCCTCTTACTTAGGATGAAATGATAAAAAATTATTAAAAAAAATTATATACAGCTTACGGCAGAAATACTTTACACATATACATCCTAGAAATACTTCCAATATAATGGTAAGAGATTAGCTAGATGAAGACACCATTGCCGCTAATGTCTTACCATTTTGTGTGAGGCATTTCTAGGAGATATATGTGGGAGGTATTTCTGCAACGATCTGTATAATATACAGTTCTGTATATTTTATTTCGTTTAACGGCCTGAATATTCGAGAATTCTTATTAAACAACATGCGCTCTCCGGCAGGATTCGAACTTGTGACTCCTGAGCAGATATGAAAATATCTAGAGTCTATAACTAGAATAATTTCGCTTAAAGGCACTATTCAGTCATGCCTAGTATTAGAGCATGTAGAATCTGAACGTTGATTCCCACTGACCAAGAGAACGCAGTTTCGAATCCTGCCGGAGAGCGTATATATCCTTTAATGCAATCTCATGAATATTCACCCCGGTAGATGAAAATAAATAAGAGTTTGGAATAAACAAAGAGATTGAAAAATAAAATGTGAGAATAAAATAACCGTATTGTCTGGAATAACTTTGGAAAAATCAAAATTTAAAAAGCCTGTTTGGGTCGTCTATTCCTAGCTTATTGAAAAAAAGGTAAACTTTATTGAAAAGCTTATCTTTTACTGTATTACACCTTAAGCAAGGCGATAATGCCACTAAGATACAAGAGAATGAAAAATATTTTAGATGAAAGCGGGAACCCAATCCTAAAAAGGAAACAAGACATAAACCTCTGTTCATGTTAAAATGGCTGAGAAGGGCTGTGAACCGGGTGATAGGCGAACCTATCTACTCCTAATGATGAAAATGAATTAAAAATTTAAAAAAATAATAAATAATATTTCAGAGTTTAGGCAGAGACGTGTGAAGTATAAAGTTGAAGTAGAATTTAGAATGAACCGGAAACCCAATCCTAAAAAGGAAACAATGACTAAACCTCTTCTCTTGTTCAAAAGATTAGTAAGGACCACGAACCGAGGGATAGGCGAACCTATCTACTCCTGTTACCTTTCAAGTAAATTTATAATTATATCCTCCCAGAGACTTTTTTTTCTTTCCCAGCAGAGAAATAGTCAGATTCATTTGGTCTTTCCATTTGATTAATTTTGCCCCATTAAGAGAAATCTGTAAAAACCGTGAAACAGGTTAATGAGGATGTGTAATATCTAGTGAATATAGCAGATAATTAGAAACTTCAAAATATGTTCGCTAAAAAATCATGGTGCCAGGTAAGATCATCGAATTCTTTTGGATAAATAAATCGAATACTTTTGATTAAATAAATCCAGACGGAAGACTTTCTCCAATTGCATTTGCTCGGGAACGTGTGGGTCAACTATAAAAGTTCCATAAGATGGCGTAGCGGATTTGACGAGAAGAGAAAATAATGTGAATGCCACATCAAAACGATGCTCGACATTTTCAAAAAAGAAATAGGTTGCGATTCGAGAAAACGAGAAATACATAAATTCTGCAATAACTTATCCCAAGTCTTCTTTATTCGATAGGTTTCTTGAAAGACTGCGTCTATTCAGGACGTAGTCGATCATGGCTCTTCGCACATCGCATTACTTTATTATCTCTGAATTGCCATGACTCGTTTGAAAGTTAATGGAGTGGTTTCACGTTGCCTTTTTTACTGTTTGTGATTCAGAAATAATGTTTTCTTAAACTGGTGGCTGAGTAAAGAAGAGACGGGTTCATTCCTTTCTCAAGGGCATTAAGCGACAGTGGACGCAACAAGCCGGAATTTGATTTTGGCTAGCAAGGTTAGTGAGGAGAAAAGAATTTCTCAATATGAAGTATTACTAAGCAGTATCAATCTTAATTCTTTTTAATTCATTTTTCTTTCATGTTGCTTTTTTCTTCTTTGCACGTAATAGTAATAATACACGTGCCGTTTATACTCATGTATCATGAAGCCCTAATTTTGAAGCTAATTTTTAGAGGGTCGCATCGTACATGAGATATAAAATTAGCTTATGTACTGCTGGCCCTGGTTCCGCTGTTAATCAAATCCATTTACTGTAGTCAAATTAGCTCCAAAATTAGATCGTCAATGTATGCATGTATATACTGTAATTGTATTCTACTAATTCATCTATTATTATTCAGGCCAACTTCCTTTCTAGGGAATGCTTATCCGCTTGCTATTTCTACCATTCCGCAATCCCTTCAAATGTTGCCCCATTTACACACGCTAATTATTTCGGTAAATCATATTAGCAATATTATTGGTCCTGATCTGGTAGCTCGGCTTCAGTCACTTTCCTAACGCCGTCAGGTTGACTCTCTCTGTGTCTTTTCTATTAATACTTTCATGGTAATTGTCCAGATGAGCTCTTCGCTATGCTATTTAGATTTTTGAATTTAAGCGAAGTACTAGACTGGCGTCTAGATTTCATCAATTTACTAGAAATAACCGTAAATTTATTTTCTCGCACTTCTCGCCTGTGGAACTCCCTTCCGGTTGCATGTCTTCTTGATAATTTTAATCTAAAAATATTTAAATGCCATATCAATCGCTAGCTAGTCTCCTCCTGATTACTCTTTCCTTTTCTTTCTCATTATTAATGTTTCTGTTCTTAATGCTTTCACACCTTGTAACCCATTGTGTCTTAGTGGCTTTACTTACTTGCATGGGCTGATACCGATAAAAAAAAAACAACTCTTGCCTTCAATACGCCCTGTAAGTGTTAAATTTTCCAAGTACTCTTCATTTTGTATCCAAGATATTTCTGTTGCCACAAGTTTGCACAAGTGTCTGGGAAATCTGTCTAACATTCATTTTCATATAGGAATATTAATATCACTTGAGCTGATAATGATTATTATTTGTGTTTAAGGAAACGCTCAGGCAGTTATATATATATATATATATATATATATATATATATATATATATATATATATATATATATATATCCTACCACCATTAAGTTACTAGCACGATTCAAAAATAATTACCTCCTGACGAGAAGGCGTGTCAAGTAAGCTGACAATGAAATTTCTATAATGTCAGTGTTAATTATCATTTTCACTGCTTCAAAAATTTTCGTTTTCCCTTAATACGCCTTTGCAACTTTATCGGAAAGAGTTGTATACGTTTTAATTTCACTTCAAATAAAAAATAAATGCGTGCATAAAGAGGAAAAACGGTATCAGATAATTCAAAATTATTCATTTCTTCGAACGAAACAAGTCAGTACTTCAAAGTACTTCATTGGTGGAGCAGCCTCAAACCGATGGCATGTATTGCTTGGTGTTGACAGAACCGAATTTCGTCCAAACAAATACATCCGATTTATTTACATAACTTAATCACCAAAAAAGGTATACACTCATCCCATTTTTTATATATAAATTTCCGACAGCAAAAAATGAAAACTCATTTCCAATTTCTGCAAAACAGCGTTTCCATTCATCCTGACCGTTTCTGATTTATAAAGCAGCATTTTCAATCTATTTTGATGCAAAATTATCTCAACGCATTCTTCCATTCTTCAGCAAATTTAGTACAAGCCAAATATTGCATATATATATATATATATATATATATATATATATATATATATATATATATTAGGTTGGTGCAAAAATAATGACGTAATAATGTCGTTTTTTGACGTATTTTTTAACGTCAAAAAGCGACATTATTACGTCATTATTTTTGCCCCAACCTAATATATATATAAAAAAATAAAAAAACAAATGAAAACTACAGACAAAAGTTCATTTTCTCCATCAAGACATTCATTTCTGTAGTTTAGTGCTAGCAGCAAGCAGAAATATTTCTCCTCCCGATGATGGCCATTTCGGCCGAAACTAGTCGAGGAATCTAAATGGAATAATAATAAAAAAACGAAAGAATATTAATCTACAACCCAGTGTGTCTGAAGATTTTAATTTTTTAATTTTTATTGTTCAAAATATAATATATATATATATATATATATATATATATATATATATATATATATATATATATATATATATATATATATATATATATATAGCATAATGAGAAGCCACGTATACTTATTATTTCTGAAGAAAGATTGAGGTCAATCTAAAATATCAAATATAAATAAATAAATAAATACTTTCATAAAAAACATTATTATTTTTTTAATTTGCAACTTTTTCTATATATATATATATATATATATATATATGTATGATAGAAATTATTAGGAGGATCTGAGATAATTATAATTAAGTAATTCAGCGACCCTAGAAGAAACCTCAACAGAATGCAGAAAGCACTAGACAGCCGTTTCGTCCTATATTTGGAACTCATCAGCATTGCACATCCACTACCGAGAATTGACACCCGGACGGTTACATTATCAGGCAAACATGGTACCAACTGTACCAACGGGCCTCGGTGACGAAGTGATCGCCAATTAGACTCGTTATAGGGCCGCTCGATCACATATTCCGTGGTGGAACTCATACGGGTTTCCCTTACCCATATGACTGTGCCCCCACGAGCCACGACTACTATCCCCAAGCCGCTCCATCCAGAACATTAGAAGACGGTTCAAGCAAGGATATACAAGTGATAGAAAAAATTATTAGGAGGATTTGAGATAATTATAATTACTTATATATATATATATATATATATATAGATATATATATATATATATATATATGTATATATATATATATATATATATTGCTTAAATGTTATTTTTTAACTTGACGTATTTGACTAGATGTTCTTTTATTATTTATTTCTTATTCAAATAAATATACATGTAAAATAGCCCAAATTTAAAATATATATGATTGTGAAATAGACCTTATTCAAAACAAAATATAACTTTTAAAAGTCCTTATTCAAAATAATTATAATTTTAAAATGGACTTTATTCAAAATAGATATAATTTTAAAATAGTCCTTATTTATATTAGATATAATTTTAAAATAGTTATTATTATAATAAATATAATTGTAAAATTTTCCTTATTGAAAATAACTATTATTGTAAAATAGACTGTATTTAAAATAAATATAATTTTAAAATAGTACTTTTTCAACATAAATATAATTTTAAAATTGGCCTCATTTAAAATAAATATCATTGTGCAGTAGTCATTATTTAAAAATATAATTGTAAAATGATCTTTATTTAAAATGGATGCAATTGTAAATTAGTCAAATTTAAAAAATAATCATATTTAAAATAAATATAATTGTATAATATTCTTTATCTAAAATTGATATAATTTTAAAATATTCCTTATTCAACATAAATATAATTTTAAAATAGCGCAAATTTAAAATAAATATAATTGTAAAATAGTCCTTATTTAAAATAGATATAATTTTAAAATATTCCCTATGCAAATAAATATTATTGTAAAATATTCCTTATTCAAAATAAATAAAATTTTAAAATTTCCTTATTTTAAATTGTAATTGTAAAATATTCTTTATTTAAAATAAATATAATTTTAAAATAGTTCTCATTCAAAATAAAAATAATTCTAGTATACCTTATTCAAAATATATATAATTGTAAAATAGTCCTTATTTTAAAAAAATATTGTTGTAAAATAGTCATTATTTAAAAAATAGTGTACGATAATCCTTATGTGAAATAAATATGATTGCATAAATATCCTTATTCTAAATAAATATAATTATGAGATAATAGAAATGTAAAATAAATACAAGTTTAAACTAGTCCTTATTTAAAATAAATATTATTGTAAATAGTTCTTATTTACAACAGATATAATTGTAAAATAATTTTATTTAAAATAAGTATCATTACAAAATAATCTTTATTCATTATAAATTCAAGTATAAAATAGTTCTTATTTAAAATAAATGACTGTAAAATAGTCCTATTTAAAATATATGCAATTGTAACACAATCCTTATTTAAATAAATATAACTGTAAAGATGCCCATATTTAAAATATATGCAATTACAAAATCGGCCTCATTTATTATAAATCCAACTATAATATAGTTCTTATTTAAAATAAGTATAATTATATAATACTCCTTAATTAATAATATCATTTTAGAAATGTAGATATTTAAAACACCATTGCAAAAGTGTATTTTTCTCGAAAAGATAGTGGCTATTTTAGTAATATAAAACCAATGGCTTTAATTGCATCCAGTGACGCAGACATGTTCCTCGTTTTTGAGTTTTATTAATTATACTTTGCTTGTAAATTTTTCGAGAAACATGAAGCTAAAAATTGTGCCACTTCTCTTTTTTTTCCATTTTCAACAATTTCATTAACAAGAACAATTTAATACCGCTCCGAAAAAACATTTGCTAGGTAGTGTACAATAAACAACCAAGACGCAAAATCGATCAGAGAAACATTACTGGGAAATTAGTTATTGTTACACCAGAAAGATCTTATCTCAAACAAAAAGAAACAGATAAACGCAACACAGAAGATGGTTTCTTTAAGAAAATGAGGTAAAATTAAAAAAAATGTTAACAGATTCTATCATGGCGGAAGAATACAAGAGCTGGTAGGATGTTGGGTAAGAAGGACCCTACCTCTGCACCTCTTTTTTTTTTTACTACCTCTGCCTCCCTTTTTACCTTGGCGACCCACCGCTCAATTCCAGCCGCACCCACAGAGTGGCATTGTGTTCTTCAGTGCAGCTGTCATTCAGGGAAGCGCCTATATGGTCTTGGACAGAATGTATGTCTTCGGCGAGAGAAAAAGGCGACCGTCAGGAGGGGGACATGCTGAGAAGGGTGTTCTTAACATGCACAGGTGTCTTTATTCTGTGCTGTTCGGTGTTGTCTCCTTTCCTTGTACAAAACAGCTGAATTAAAAGAGAGAGAAAAATTACCGAGGAAGGAAGAAATATATAAGTAAATAAATAAAATGATGAGGTGTACAAAGAGAGTGATAAACAGAGAGGACGGTGAACGGCGTTTTGGAGAGAGGTCGAACATAGACTATAAGATGGGGAATGGAGAGATGAAAGAAGCAGAACATAAGTAATGAGGCACCAAGGAAGAAAGTAAAGAAAGAGAGAAATATGAAGGACGGCAAAAATCGGAAAAAGAAATAGCAAAAGAGAGACAAATTGGCGTGGGGTTGGGCCCAAGAAAAAAAAAAAAAACACGACCACAACACTAAAAAAATAATAAAGAAAGAAAAACATTTTAAAAGCAGCAGGTGACAAAATTTACTCGCTGTTCGTATGTATACCGCTTGAGATCATTGAAGAGCCACAAAAGTCAGAATATATCATTGCGATTTCCAGCTGTGAATTATTTCTTCTGTATATATATATATATATATATATATATATATATATATATATATATATATATATATATATATTCATCATGAAAGTATATCCGGTGTTGCCGGGGAGCAACTGAATATAGCGTAAAAGAAAACAAGGAAGGGATTTTTTCCAGTCAAATCTTATTTAACATTTATGGGTAACCATTTAAAAAATACGAATATTCATTTATAAAATCAGCTTACTTCAAAGATGCAAAAAAATTCTTGTCTGCTGCTAAGAAAGTTATTTCACTGCACCGTGCTAGACACTTTTCTCTCTGGAGTCTATCTTACATAGTTATAAGTCTACCATTCATGCATACTTTGAATATTGCTGCCACATATGGTCCTGTGCTCCTGCTTAGAGATTCTTGATAATGTTCAACAAAGAATGAGTAATATTATTGGTCCTGACTTCGAGTTTCGGCTTTAGTCACATTCCCACCGCCGTAATGTAGCTTTCTTATGCCTTTTCTATAAATAATTTCATGGTAACTGTTTCGTATTTCGTTCTGCCCTTCTCGTATGGCTAAACATCTCACTGATTTTGATTTTCAAAGAACATCCGATGTGAGGATTGACGAAATGTTCAGAAATTCTACCTGATTTTTTCTGTCACATCAATCGTCAGCAATTTCCAAAAGATGTCTCACGTCTTTCGCAATTTAGCCTAGATTGGCAACAAGGTTTCATCAATTTACAGTTGGATTGGTTAGATGCAACCGTAAGTTCTTTGCTAACAGTTTCTTTTCTAAGAGTTTATTTTATCGCACTTCTCGCATATGGAACTCTCTCCACATCTTGTATACATTTAATGAGGTATAAATAAATCACGTGTCATTACCTGATTGGTCAATTTAAAAAAAAAGGCAAAAAAAAAACCCCATTAAAACTTGCTCACATTTATTTTCACCCTGTAAGTTCAGATGTATTTTCGATATTGACTAGTTTATTTACAAAATCATAAGAAATAGAAATTTTATGTAATATCAATCCTGTTATATGGCAGTGAATGCTGGGCAATTTCGTCACAGATGAAAAGGACACTTGCGGCAAAAAGAGACGTGGTTCTTCAGAAGAATTCTGAGAATATCATGGGTGGGACATGCGAGCAACTAGGATTTTTGTTTTTAGGAAAATGAGAACGAAAGGGACAATTGTGCTTCTGATCGGAAATGTTTGCAAATTCTAGGATACGTAACGAGGAAAGAGAACTTGGAGAATTTGATACTCTCAGGACAGATTGAGTCCAAGAGGAGAAGATATGACTAATGAATGAATAAAATATACCTGAAGATTTTGTGTAGGAGGTCTGGGAGATATAGTAAGTTGACAAATATTGTCAGAGCTAGGAAGAGTATTTTATGAAGAGCAATGATCGCTCGCATTCTGAAGGAATGAAATAAATAAGAATAAAAATACCTCCAATATACTATTTCTGAGATCCCAAAACATTTTCTGGGACCACTCTGGCTCCCAAATCCTTTTTTGACCCTCGGATACAATACTTATTTCTCATAGATCCTAATGTAATATATTGGGTGTTTATTCATAAATCATTATGACGTGGGTGAATATGTGCGTTTTCATTTCAAACAAACCTCGTTTAGATAAACGACCACAGACTGATGAAAGAAGGATGGCCAGAAAGTGGAAGAGTATAAAAAGCAAATGTCAGAAGAAGTTTTTTTTTTTTTTTTTTTGGCGGGAGAATAAATGGGATTTTTGAAACACTAGCGATACATAAATAAAATATGTTCGCCTATACAACCAGGATTATCAGCTCAGTGTTTCATCTGGTTTCCAACAAAATGTCAGGCTGATTTCGATAACGATGGACAAGGTGTATTTAAATGGACATCGGCGCGAAACGCGAAAACGTTCGAATTCCGGCCTAATAAGTTGCGTTCATTTTCTCTCAATTATCCCTGGAGAATGTATGCGTTATATACCGTACTTACGAACACGAACGTGTATGTTTCAATCCTCGCAAATACTTTGGACACTATTGTATGTGGAGGTAATACGCTGTTTAAGCTGTCAGCGTGAGCTGCCAGTGTGGGAAGCTCTTGCCGTGTCGAATTCTCTGCACAAAGGCAGAGAGAAACCCGGACGAGGCTACGTTTCACTACATTAAATTTGGCCTTGTGCCGCATCCTACCTCGTGGGGAAGCAGATAAATATCGTAATATGCTGTCTTAGTTCAGTACTAGCAGTGGTCTACCTACTTCGCACTGCTGACGAGTATTGTATTTTGTTCATGTTATAAAGATTACTATTTCATTTCCAACCTCCGTTTTGGTTATTCCTTATTCAGTAATCCTTTCTAGGTTACAACAGTATGAATCAATCTCTTCCCTCACTAGCTATGGGTAAAATAACAGTGTTGCCCGGACTTTCAAGTTTTTTGGGGAAGACAAATATAAGAGAAGGAAAATTAAGTATACCAAACCAGAGAGAAGGTAATAGGAAGCAACACAACTATCCCCCCCACAAGAAAAAAATACATGGCAACAGATAATAAAGTAAAGAAACACGCTGGGTACTATGATCGGATACGTCCTGAAGAGACATAGCATTAAAATAAGAAATGACTTCTACCCGGTACTCTAAGTGAATTCGTTTAATCAATATTTTTTTCTTTTTAATTTGCATTCTTTTTATCCTATTCATGTTTTTCTCCCCGAAAAGTTCAACCAGAAAGACATAAATCCATCCCAACCTTGAATCTGTGATTGAAATGCTAAACTGAACTCTCTAGCCTTTGGTGGCAATTTCAAACAGTGGAAAAATCCCGCAAGAAACTACTCCACTATCTTTTCCAAGAAAGCATGACAATTTACAGAAAATAATAAATAGGAGTCCGTAGTAAGATATAACCACCTACATCCGGAAGAGGTAGGGCATTTTAAAAATTGCTGGGAACTCTAGCGTTTGGTGATAACCAGGCTGATAGAAAGAAATCTTTGAATACCAAACTGTAGGGAAGGTAACAGGAAACCAATCCATTATCTTTCCTAAGAAGGCATGACAATTCACAGATAACGAAAAACGGAAGCTGCGAAGGACAATGATCGCCTACGTTCTGAACATATATAATATTTAAAAAAAAAAGATTATATATACTAAACTTAGCTTGGTATGGCGCAAAGACTGATGGAAATGGGGATACTTTGTTATTCTTGTTTTTCAAATGTGGAAAGACTAAACTAGCGTGAAAAAAACCCTATTCAAATCTCCATATATTATTATTATTATTATTATTATTATTATTATTATTATTATTATTATTATTATTAAAAAATAGTTTTATTTTGCAGTTAGAATATATTTGGAAAGATTATATATGCAGTTAGAATATATTTGGAAAGATTATATAAAACTAAATTTTTTTCAAATCTCTTTTTATTCAATAACGGATGCCATATCAATGCACATTTAAACGATGTTAAAATTGGGCTCTTGTTATTTATTGGTTCTAAATTATTTTTCTCAAATAATTGAATACTGGAAATCTGAAACAGTGTCGAGAATATCATAAACTGAACCTGTGAGTAACGACGAAGTTTTAAAGGAAATGGGGGAAAAAGTACAGTTATAGCTAACATCATGAAGGAGACATTTGAAATTTCTATGGCACATAATGAGGAAAGGGGGTTTGGAAAATTTGATACTCGCAGGACAGATTGAAAACAAGAGGGACAGAGAAAAAAAGAACACATAACCTATCTAGTAAGCTTAAGTAAATGAATAGCAGACAAACGTTTAAGTGAAATATGAAAAAGGCAAAAGTTATTAAGAGCTAAAAGGGACAGGGAATTATGGAGAGCCATGATCGCCAACACCCTGAAGGGAAAGGACACATAGACGAATAAGAATGCAACTTAAATGCATAAATCTTTAATGTTTAGGGAAAAGTTTTTTTACTGTTAGTACATCTAATTAAAGGACCAAGAGCCACTCAAGATAGAGGGTTACTATTTGAAATTGTTAACGGAGGGGAAGGAGGAAGTAAGTGAGTTTTATGAGGACAAGTATTAGACGGTTTATTGTTTGATTGTTTAGTGACAGATTAACCTCTATAGATTATTTAATGCCGAAATTTAAATATTTTGAAGACACTTTGGTGGCTTCAACTGCAGAGAAAATACATTGCTGGCCATTTTGTTATAAGATGTATGTTGGTCATTTTGCTATAAAATGTACTGCAGGCTACAAATATGAACTGTTGGTAATTTATTATATAAAATGTATCACTTGTATTACTATAAATTGTAATAAATGGTGGTTTACTATTTGCCCATAGCTTGGACCCTAACAAGTACTACCACCCCGGGAACCACAGCAGTTAAAAGATGGTTCCACGCTTCACAAAACCTCCAATCTCCCTTGCTGCCGGATGTAGTTTATTGTCAGATATCACTTGGCCCTGGAAATAAGATTGTAGTTTTCAGGGAAGCAATCTCTCAGGAGTTTATTCCACAAAGTAAGAGTTCTGAAGAAAAAAGCTGTTTGAGTAGAACTTGCTTTTTATTAAAGAAAACGGAAGCGATAGTTTGCCTCCGTGAACACGGTATGGCAGGTTCTAGTTCTGAAAGTCCAAGCCGTTAGCACTCATGGTTGTAACTGGTCCGAAACATTTGCTATAGTTATTATGACATAGTAGTGAGGAGGTAGCAAATTTTTAATCTGTGGGATAAGGGTTGCTGGGTGGAGAATAATTCATCACCCACAAGGCCACGTAAGCGCATTGGAAATATGTCGAGGTTAAACGGTGAGGATTAGACACCATCAGCCTAAATCTAACGGCAATGGTTCAATTTTCGTTTGATCTGACTCTTGTAAAGTGAGTTTTATGAGGACGAGTGGTAAGGCTAGTATTCATTTATCACCTTATAGACTCAAGCATAAACAACCAATATTTATTTATCACAGAATGAAGTAAATTCTTAAGACTCAAATAAAAACAACCAATATTTATTTATCACCGAACGAAGTAAATTCTTAAGACTCAAATAAAAACAACCAATATTTATTTATCACCGAACGAAGTAAATTCTTAAGACTCAAATAAAAACAACCAATATTTATTTATCACCGAACGAAGTAAATTCTTAAGACTCAAATAAAAACAACCAATATTTATTTATCACCGAACGAAGTAAATTCTTAAGACTCAAATAAAAACAACCAATATTTATTTATCACCGAACGAAGTAAATTCTTAAGACTCAAACATAAACAACCAATATTTATTTATCACAGAATGAAGTAAATTCTTAAAACTCAAATATAAACAGCCAATATTCATTTAGCTTTCCTCAAACCAAATAAACACTTATAGACTCAAATATAAATGATCAATATTTATTTATCACTGAACCAACTTATAGACTCAAATATAAACGATGAAATTTTGTTTATCCCCGAGTCAAGTAAATTCTTAAATAAACGACTAATTACAAACGATTCTACCTACCATTTAAATACTTTACCTATCGCTGAAACAAGTA
This sequence comes from Acanthosepion lycidas, assembly GCA_963932145.1. Taxonomy (NCBI): domain Eukaryota; kingdom Metazoa; phylum Mollusca; class Cephalopoda; order Sepiida; family Sepiidae; genus Acanthosepion; species Acanthosepion lycidas. The sequence goes on along the minus strand of OZ010574.1, from coordinate 68,086,199 downwards.
CATCTTTATAAACTCAAATTTAAAAAAAATCAATGGCCCACAAGAGCTGATAAGTAAAATCAACCGACTCGTAACCTTCAGAACGTATATGTATATATCTACATTTCTGTAGAGTCATGAGACCAGCGACTAGCGTTTCGAGAATTAGATCTGTGGATTCCTTCGAAATTATCCAACTATTGTGAATACATTGACAGCCCATTCTTCACATCTTATGTGTTTTATTTTGTTTTTATAGTGTTACCTATCTATCTAATTCAGCCTTTTATATGATGTAACTTCAGTACTTAGCTGTTAAAAGTATATAAACCTTCCTGGATCCGAGCCGCAAGCTTAAACATGCTCTGTTTACTAGCAGCGGCTGGAACCTCTCTGCTCCTCACTAGTATGCCAGTGCCATACAAACAAATCGGACGAGTGATTAATGCAAACAATACGTGGCCCCAGTATGTGAGGGACGCATGGTGAATTTGTTGTTGTATGAGAATGACTTTTTTTTCTTAGAAATTTCTTTCCAATATGAAGATGGGTCTTTCAAGTCGCAACGTCTTCTAAACAGGAAAATATGGTATTCACAAATAAAGGATTTTTTTTTATCTTTTTTATTGTAAAAATATTTTTTTCTTATTATCTGTTACACCCAGTTACTTAATTTTGTGAAATTTCGAGAAATTAAAATTTTAGCCTCTTCACATTTATATTAGTTAAAAGAGGACTTCTTGGAGAATTTATATCATTAATTTAATCATTTATCAAAAATCTGCTCTGTATCGTAAAATTTAATAAAATGCTATAAAACTATATTATTCAATTAGAAATTATTTTAATTGGTTTTATAAATAAGATATAAGGACACTATTCTTCTTAAGATAAAAATAAGGATTTTTGCTTTCATTTTTTTAATTTTGATTAGAAAAATTTATTAAATTTTATATGTTTTCAAATTCTGTATTAATTTCAGTCTTTTAGATGACATTATTATTAATCATAAATCGAAAAGCATAATACAAATCATCAAACACCAATATTATAAAAAGAATTTGAATTTTTGTAAATAGTGGCGACCATACACGGCATTATCACAAAATAAGAGCGATAACTATAAGAAATTTAAACTAATATTTCTAAAATTCAATAAAAGATTAGATTACGGAAAATATTTTCCTAAATTCTTATGATTACTGAGTACTTAAAAATTATATAAAAAAGCGCTGACGTCATTTTCTTCAATTATGTTTTACAGATAAAGTCTCTGTCAACACAGCTACTGTCAGGTAAAAAAACACGGCTCCCCTAGGGTTAAAAAATCCATTTCTGCAATATTTTAAAGTTAAGGTAAATAGTATTTGCTTCAAATCAGATTAATTATACTTTAAATCAGCTAATAAGATTTCAAAAAAGTATATTTTATTTTTGGAAGATTTTTTAATAAAGAGGATTACATTGCGATGAAAGACGATCATCAGGTTTTTTAGAAAAAAAAATTCTATTTTGATTATTGAAAATATTATCTTGAAATTAAAATTAAAATAAAAACTTCAAGAAAATTTTTTTTATTTTTTTTTAATCTTAGGTATCGCGTTTTTTTGTTGTTTAAAATGAAATTAAAACTGTATGATTTTGATTTGATTGACTTATTTTTTATGGGTTATCAACCTTTTGCAGGTTGTTCAAAGCTAGAAATTATTTTATATTGCAAGAATTGTTTGCAGATAATAAAAATTTACTGACACAAGTTTTACTAATTAACCTATAGCTGGGAAGTGAAGTAGTGGATTCATACTGGAAATGAAACTCGGATCTCAGATTTCCAACTCTGGACCGTAACTATTACACCACGCAATTACATGCAAGCTTACAGCACCTGGCATTCCCAAGCGGTCACTCATCTTGGTACTGACCAGGCTCGAAATTGCTTAACTTTTGTTTTACGGGAACTAATGCTTCACTGTGATGTGGCCTTAAGCTCAGCTCTTTGATTTCTCATATCTAGCCGTTATCGAATACACCACCCGTACAGCCAACCTAGGCATTCCCAAGCGGTCCCCCGTCTAGGTACTGACCAGGCTCAACGTTGCTCAAATTCGGTGACCCTACGGGAACCTGTGTTTCACCGAACTTGTAGCCGTAAGCTTAAACGTGAACAGAAATGATGCCCAAAATTGAACGAGTATTTTTCTTATATTCTAGATGATACATTTATATTAAAGCCGTTAGTCGACTATATGATGGATAAAATAATTCACGTCTCAAAATGTTCTAACATCATCATTTTGGTTAATTCACACCGTACACAATCTTAATAATCCCGGTACGAACCTGACGAGTCGGAAAACGAAAGTCAACATGGTTATTGATTTTAATTCGATCGGTGAAAAGCTGACCGGTCACATTAAATACCTCAAAAGTCAAACTAGTAAGTGTTTCTTCATTATCAAGCTGATCCTGAATATTCGTCTATCGCAATGAACTGGTGTTTTCTCTAGGGCACTCCTTAACTTGAAAATATATAGGAGCTTAAGCTCACATCAGGGCCCTTGTTAAAGATGCTGTAAAAATGGTAGCTCCCTTGTACCTTGCCCCTGCTGTCATCCTCTTACAAGAGCCAGATCTGGCCGAAAATAAAGTACTGCTACTATATCTTGGCAGAAGCTGCACATTCTTCATTTTCTAGTGTCGATGGTGTTCAAAAGCGGCCTTAAGGGTGATGAATTGATTTCACATTACAACAGATAAACACGGGACCATTTAATACTGTGTGGGAGTATTTGAAAGGGTCCGCCTCTCAATGATCCGACGGCTGCATGAGTGTATAGAAACAAGCGGAGGACATTTTGAAAATTTATGAGTTGCCCTGTTGAGGTACAACGATAGCCTTTTTGGACATATGTTTATATAGACATTGTACCCTGTTTTGCCGTCAGAATCCGCCAGCACATTTTTTAAAAGTATTTTTGGAAGGTATCTTGGATTTAACAGTCTCTACCGTAAACGTTAAACTTAATAATTCAAAAACGAAGGATTTGCGGACATATGTTTATATTGACTTTTGTCTTTGTTTTAGTGTGATGAATCCGCCCCCAACGTTTGTAAAAGTATGTTTGATATACCCAGTATATACAGGATCTGAAATTTCTTATGAGGAAAGGTGGCTTGGAAACTCACAGGGCATATTGAAGGAAGGAAGATGCTGACGGGCAGCTAGTCGAATGCTAGTTCAATATTAAAACGCTATCATATGATGGTATATATGTATATATATATATATATATATATATATATATATATATATACTGACATTTCTGGAACATACTGAAAGGAAAGATGGCTTGGAAATTTTCGCACGCACAGGAAGGAAAGAAGGGCAGAGATAAAATACCGAGTAACCGTCATAACGGGTTTACGAGAAGGAATGCCATAACGGTAACAACGAGGAATGGCGAAGATAAAAAAAAACATTGCTTAGAGAAACAAGGGGCAGTTGTGGGGGAGCCATGATCGCCCTCACCTTGAAGGTACACGCAAATAAAATAACGACTATGCAATATATGCTTTTCAATTATCTCTTTATAAAATCATTAGGATTGAATTCTCTATTAAAATATTTATGTATTTTGAATATGGCTTCTTAAATAAATGTCTTGATAAAATTTCCCTTTTTTTCTTGACCACTGATGATATAATAAACAGGTAGTTCAGATATTAATTACAGTGGTGTGATTTTATTACGAAACTGATATAACTTCAAGGAGTGTTATTTTTCTTTCACATTTAAATAACTGCTACACTTGCTTTTGCCTGTTTCGTCTTGTCGCAGGGTAGATCATGTGATTACAGAAGATTCATCAAACGAGACCGAGGCAAAAAAAATTCAATTAAATTTTTTTACACCTTATTATTATTATTATTATTATTATTATTATTATTATTATTGTTATTATTATAGTTTTTTCTTCCTTAACTTTTTAATGTTTTCTTCAAAGTAACGCTTCCAAATTTTTATGAGCACTGAATAACTGCGTTTTGTCGGGCCTTTTATCGTTGAATCTGGTCTGAAAATGTATTTGGCAAGAACAACTCTAATTGAAGCGAAGATGCTAACGGGCAGCTAGTCAGGAAGTGATGTAAATCTCCAAATCCCGCGAGAGAAAAGTATTTCTCGTGCATTCTCATACGAGATGTTTGTGAAGATAGGGAAAGGATGCGCGAGCGCACTCGTCTGTAGCAGAAGTTGTGCTGTCAAGTGATTTTTCAGCGAGAACTGACGTGCGCTTTCAAAAAGGTGAAGAAAATGGGTTTGCGCGCGGAGGGGTGGCTTCTATTTAATAGTTTCGAGCGTATAGCTACATCTGACGTTAACGGAATAAAAATGATTATTTTTTATTATATATATATATATATATATATATAATAAAAAATAATCCTGACGATTGCATATAGCATGAAACAGACTGTCGCCTCTAAGTGTTGACTTCTATGTTCACTTTTATATTTACACACGCTCTATCTCTGATATTGAGCACTTTATTCCATAAATATAGCACACCTTAAGACTACATTTCGTTATATATATATATATATATATATATATATATATATATATATATATATATATATATATATATATATATATATATATATGGTTAGGTGTAAGGCACTATCGAAAAGTTCAGAAAACCTAGATTAACCAAGCTGCTTACTTATCAAGTAACCCCATGTTTCCAATGTCCCACCGGACATTCCCACATTTCTCGAATTGATTCTAATAGAAAATAAATAAACTCATGTTGATCATTTTTTTTTTCATTAAGGAAACTATATCATGATGTAAGCTCTTCGAATTTGAGGATAGTCTTTCATATAACGCGAAGTTCGCGAGAGCGTGAAACTTGAGTTACGACTTGAGTAGTCCTTCGCTAGATATTGATGTTGTGAAGCGTTTTTTTTGCTCTGTCTTGATAGTCTAAGCAATGAGCACTTTTGTTTACTGTGCAGGTAGGTGTTTGCCATTTGATCGTTTTTTTTTATTTCATTTTTTTTTTTCTTGTTTGGGATTTTTTTGTCTAAGTTATTTTTAGTCTCGTTATTTTTTCCCAACATTATAGTTTTTATTAGTTTATATATATATATATATATATATATATATATATATATATATATATATATATATATATATAGAGAGAGAGAGAGAGAGAGAGAGAGAGATAGATAGATAGATAGATAGATAGATAGATAGATAGATAGATAGATAGAGAGAGAGAGAGAGAGAGAGATACGTCTAGTTAAACTTTTATTGTATTTTTCCAATTTTCGGATATGTTGAGTATTGTGCTCGAAATAGTTGGTAAACTGTTTGAAGTTCATATTTTGCTATCTTTGTTCAATTACTTTCAACAATTGCAGTCATTATCAAGAACCGATGCGGTGTCTGTGTGATAGAATTCCTTTGTCTACATCCTGATTTTCTTTGCGGACGTTCGAAAATGGCAATGTGTAACCTCTATTCGGAACGAGATCGCACAAAGTGATTGCGATTTACTTATTTATTTATTATTTTTTTTATTTTTATTTAATTTATTTTTTGTATTTTATTATTACAATAAAATATTTGCATCAATTATACCATATGCACATTAAAATACCTTCTCCTGTGGTAAATGATGTTCCGCTCTTGAAGTCCTTCTTGTGTTTCTACCTTCGATGATTGTTAGGACAAACTTGAGACACACACATTACGCATATAGGAAAAGGAACTGCATCCTTTGTGAAGGTTGCATGAATGTTAGAGCAATGATCAGTGTTCTGCCTTGTAATTAGATGTTCAGTGCGTGATCCCTAAAACTTTGTGATGTATTTTATGCACACACGATTTTTAAGGCATAGCGCGTAAAACATTTACATAATATATAATGCATAATAATCAATACGCAATTTAAAACACGTAATACGCTTTGCATAAAACATAAGGCGTAAAACATTTCGCATAATTATAATGCATAATACATTTTACATAATGCCAAATGTGTAATGCGTTTTACATAAAGTATAACACAAAACATTTTGTATAAATTTAACGGACAATACATTCTACGTAATACAACATGTCCAGTATATTTTAAATAAAGCATGAAATATAATTCAAAAATATTTTACGCAATGGAAAACATGTAATACATTTTATATGAAGTATAACGCATAAAACATTTTGCATAAAATATAATGCAAAATACATTTTATGTAATTCAAAATATGTAATATGTTTATATAAAACTTAACACAAAAACCATTCTGCATAAAATATAATGTATTTCGTATAATGCTTAATATGTTTTACGTAAAACATAAAATGTTTTACATCATAATACATGTTTCATATTTTGTCTTTTGAAGCAGACTAAAATATTAAATACAGTGAGATTGAATTCCCAGACCATTTCACAAGTAGGTTACTCTTAAATTTTAATCCACACTTAAAAAGAATCCTCATAGATCGAAAGAAGAAGATCGCAAGTCTTCATCTTTCATTTCCCACTTTGCCACAAAGAAAATTCCAATTCTTGCGAGGCTAAAAGGTTCCTTTTTCGATTGCCCACTATTCAAATCCAGAAACATATTACCGATAGAGACCTCATTCGTTTTATTCCGTTGGCACAATTTGAGCCGCTGTGATCACCAAGCTAGCAATGGATTCAAAATAGTCTTTCCATTTCTTGTCAGTTGAGAATGTTAGCCGGAAAAGGTGCAACCAGTCACCCTCCTGGAGGTTAGCATTATTTTGTCGGCTGCACACTACAGTAAGCTCAATTGGGCACCGTCTGTGAGAAAAAAGAAAAGCACCATGACGCAATTAACTTCGCTAGAAATTTGGAAACGGCCTGCTGTACTACTTGGCATTCGCGCAAGAAGTTCCAATATGAGCATTTTAGAGTGTATGAGGACAGTGCAAAGGATTCGGAAAGAGTTGGATGAGTCTAATGGTGATTACGGAGGTGTTTGAAGTGATCACTAGTGATGACGACGTTATGCCTTCAATCATCTTTCCACAGAGTCTCAGACTCAACACGGTGTCCTACATCAAGTGCCTTGAGGAGGCAGTGCTGCTCTGTATCATAAGGGTAACGGCTGGACAAACCTATGTTTGGCAACAGGACTCTGCACCATGGTACACAAGCAGGAAGACCCATTCATGGCTGGCAGACAATTTCTGAGACCCCATCACCCCTTGCATCTGGCCACTTAACTCCCCAGACTGCAACCCACTTGATCATTATGTGCGGGGCGCAGTTGAGTGAGAAACCAACAAAACTCCTCGTAACACCAAAGATGACCTGAAGGCAAGGATTATGGCAGCATTCACCAACTTAAACAAGGAGACTTTCCAGAAAAGTTGCAAGTCTGGGGGTTGTATTTGAATCCATTGGCGATTTAATTTAATAAATTTACTCTTTAGTATTTCAAGATATTTTTTGTGTAATTTTAGTAAATATATCTGTTAAAATGAAATGTCACAGTTAGTTTCATTTTTGCGTAATTTAGACGACAATTTATCTATCGCACCCTGTATATTATCGAAATGCCTCACCATGTGGTGCTGTATTTGATTCTCTCAAACAAAAGACCATTTTCCTTTTGCCCCCAAACATGTCCGACTTGCATCATTCAGCTGACATGATTGATCGAAATAGCCGCTGGAACAAACCGTGCTGAACCACCTGCGCATGCCCAAAGGGACAAACATGACCAACGTCTCCATTACTCCTACACGTGTGGAACGATGAGCCGCTATATGTATGCTGTGGCCTGATTTTGCATCATCATTTGTAACTAGTTTGGGAAGAGATAATAATTCTTTGCTTTAAAGGATTGTTTTTTACGAGCAATCCTTTTCTTTTAGAAACAAAATAACATTTTCTCAATTCATTGATATTATGTATTTAATGACGGCCTCTAAACCGTATTTGAAATAAGATAAGCATCAGGAAATCATAACTAAATCTTAATATATTTTTTTATATAAATTACGATAAAAACACAGAGATGTTAGTAACATCCGTAAGTCTCGAGAGTTTATGGAGTCTACTAAGGTGACTAGTTAATCCACGATGAAGGGGACTGCTCAGACACATTTTTGTGTTTGTTCAACATCCACAGAACCAACCTTTTACAGTTCTGGAAGAGAGGGTATCAGAAGTTCGACTTGTCCGCTCGAACTATTGGTCACAATGAATTGTCCCTTTCGTCAACTCACAAGACTTGGTTCAACGTGTGGTATTGCTTTCATTCACATTCCGACAGTGCCGAACGCAGAAATGGTATTAAGAAATTATCGCCTGGACAAATCGGTTGTGATGTAATTCAAACCTCGGTCTTACTGACAGTATGCTAAAGTTCTAACCACTGATTGAGTAAATAGAAATGATATATGTAATTATTTACTAAGCTTAGTGTCAGCAATGTTTAAAATCCATTGAGAATTAAACTCACTAGTGATTTTCAAATACTAGCTTACCTACCACTAACCAGACACCCTGGACGAATCGAACAATAGTATTTTAGTAACAATAGCTTAGTTCGGAAGCAAGGAATCAGTTAAAGAGCTGCTAATAGGGATCGAACTCAAAACTCAACAGTAAAAATCAAAGACCAGCTTGCTAGTTTCTTATGACGTTAAACAAAAATACTAAATTTTTTAGCAAAAAAATGCGTCTTGTGAAAGTATTGATAAAATCTTGAATAGGCAGTTTTGGAGAGATGACTAAAATAATTGTCTCCTACACCGATACACAGTAATGACCACATAAATAAAGAGGAGGAAGTAAATGGTTCTTCATTTCCATTCCTTACAAGACAGGGATATGTCTAAAGGCTTTCCTTAAAACGGATTCTTTCGTTGCCTTTCGTGAATGTTGCTAAATGTATAATTAAATGTATTGATAAATATATATACATTTGTGTACGCAATATGACACTTTTGTTTTGTTTGTCCTTTAAATCTTTTAAATCATTCCAATCCATGCAAGGTAATAAAGCCACTAAGAAGCAAGGGGTTACTGAATGTGAGCAAATATGAGAAAAAGAAAACCTTATTAAGGAGACAGCACGAAAAAAGAAAGGGAATTAAGACAGAAGTAAAAGATTGACATCGCACTTAAATTTTTGAAAGTCAAAATTGACTGAAAAGTAAGAAACCGGAAATGGATTCCAAAGGCGAGAAGTGCGAGAGAAGAAACTGTTAGCATAGAACCTACGGTTACATGTAGCCATTTCAACTGAAAAATGATGAGATCTTACCGCCAATCTAGTATTGCGCCTAAATTCATAGAGTCATCAACGATTTATCAGAACAATTAGCGTGAAATTATTTACAGAAAAAGCAATGGAAAGTTACAGTACGGCGGTGGGAAATTGACTGAAGCCAAGAGGCCATGTCAGATCCAATAATAATGGCAATAAGATCTGTAAGTTTTTCTTTTATAACTTTCCCATTTTGTTTGAGTTAAATATTAAATGAAATTTCATGCATGTGCATAAATATTTAAATTGACAATGTATATATATATATATATATATATATATATATATATATGTGTGTGTGTGTGTGTGTGTGTGTGTGTGTGTGTGTGTGTGTGTGTGTGTGTGTAAAACAAAGCATAATATTTTTTCTAAATAAATCCACATTACAACCAAAAACGTTTAAGGCAGCTCTCTTCTCTTCTTTTTAATATACATACTTTTCTCTCGTTGGAACCACTACAACCTCTCTCTTATATATATATATATATATATATATATATATATATATATATGAGGGGTGTTGTAACCTAGGAAAGGTTAATAAATGAAGATTAACCAAAATGGAGATTGGAAATTAATTGGTAATCTTTATAACAACAACAAAATACGCTACTCGCCAATGGCGTGAAGTAGTTAAATCACTGCTGGTGGTGGACTACTTAGATGGTATATTACCCTACCCCTTACAATAGTGTGCAACGTATTTATGAAGACTGGGATATCCCCAATAGTGTTCATAAGTACGCTATATAACAATATCCGAGTGTAAAATAGTTATTTTTGTAGTGATGTTATAACATGCTCATGTTATAATTTTTGAATAAATATTATATATATATATATATATATATATATATATATATATATATATATATATATATATATATATACATATATATATATATATATATATATATAGAGAGAGAGAGAGAGAGAGAGAGAGTATGACAATTAAATTCATAAAGTCTACGTACCAAAGTGAAGCGTTCATCAGAACAATTATCCATAAATTATTTATAGAAAATTACTGGGAGGCGTCAATGGGAAAGTGATTGAAGGCCGGAAGTCAAGCCAATAGCAACAACATTGCAGGTTTTTTCTTTGTATTTCATGAAGAATCATTAAATGCATAGCAGAAGCACCAGACCAGATGTGACAGCAATATTCCATGCATGAATGAATGGTATACTTAAAATGTCTAAGATAGATACTGGAATGGCATATA
>OZ010574.1:67935680-68068180 GCA_963932145.1 Acanthosepion lycidas | reverse complement strand
CTTATGTTTGATTTCATCAAGATTCTTCTGTTAAGTTTGGAGAGTTTGCATTCTCATTGCTCAAAGTAGAGTCCAATAGTGTTATAAAGACCACTGAGAATTCCAATAAGATATCTTTAATCATTTCAAAGATAAAACGGTCCAAAGCTTTATCTTACAATTGGACAATCTTGCTGATACTATAAATCTATATAGGAATATATGCAAAATTTGAGCTCAATTCGCCCATGACTTCTCTCTCCAAGTGTACTTTATAGCAATTAGCATTGCTCAATATCTGTGTTATATATTATCTACTTCTAGGCTATATCACTTTTCAGGTTTAACTAATTTGCATATTGATTTTAAAAACGTATATTTAATTAATTAACTGTCATTCATTATTGTTCTTTTCGGGGATTGCTTTGATTTTCACATCAAAGATAGTTCTGTTTAGGAATATTGTTTTATATAATGCAGAAAAGTGTTTGAAATTTGCATTTTACTTGACCTTCAACAAGTTGGCATCTGTTTGTAAAACTTTCCTTAACTATAACAAGCCTGCCCCAACACGCGAACAATTGATTTCTTCTCTCTTTACAGTCACATTTTTTGAACAAAAATATTGAACGTCCACAACCACTTTCATAAATAGTGAACATTAATCCCATAGAAAAATAACTAATTTTTCCTGGAAAAATTACCTGGTTATTTTTCTAAGGTAAGCATTTATAAGTTTATAGACCTAGCATCCATAATTAGCTGCTTTTTTACAGAAGTTACAGTGTGAAATGGAATTTTCTGAGTAAGTATAACAAATAAAAAACAAACAAACAATATTTCATACACAAATGTATCCCCACGCCGAAAGGAAATATAAAAATACTTCCTTTTTAATTTATTTTTAGAAAGTCTTAACACGAATAAGCTCATGACTAATTTGCATATACTGCTTAAAATATATTCTATTAAATGATTCTCCTCTTCTTTTAATGTTAATTAGAAATTCATTCACAATTATCAGTTAAATGTCTAATATCTATTATTTCTTCTTGATATTAATTTCCAAAGGACTTACTTCAAACTTTTTTTGTTTTTTGGCGTGTGTTTATTATATCTAAAAATACTTTGAAAGAGCTGTAATTCAAATAACAATTTTGGTTTAAATATATTCTAAGTCCGCTAAAAGTAAATATTAAATGTTTTAAACACTTACTACGATATTTTACGATATCATTAAATGAATACTTTTTTAGCAGTTTTGGACATATTAAAAATTTTCAACATTTTAAACAAAAATTATAAACAAATTCATTTTTACTTTATACATAAATTTCGTATTTTCCATGTGAAACAAACTATCTTTAAACATTTTATTTTATTCATTTTCCATCTTTACAAATACATTATGCATGAAATGTTTATTGTTTAAACAAATTAATATATACAACACGAAATAAGTGTACTGACGTTAATTACTTTTTCTATTTGTTTTCTCCAGTGGTGAAAATGATTGAAATATTACTTCTGTTAATCCTCAGTGCTGAAATTGTTCAGCAAGCTACAAAAAGAAAATCACTTCATGATCCCCGGATGAGAGCATCATGAGCCAGTGAAACTCCATTACAAGGCAGCTACAGATTTGGTTTAGATTCAACATATACCTTTTGTTAACTTCCACAAAGCTGCATTCCAATACAATTGCAATACTGATTATGCAAATCATCAAAAGGTGCCCCTTGGACTAATAGACATAAGATTCAGGGATGAATCTGATAATATATGTATTGCGGATTCCGAGATGAAATTCGGTCTGCAATGAATGACAAACGCAACAAATAAAGATAAGAAATTAAATGTATTTACACAATAATACAACGGGTAATACTGTTAGTAAATCCAGGAACGCGGTTAGTCGTAATAATAATATATATAGATATAGTCTCGAAGTAAGACTTCCTTAGAGTCTACTTGCTTGTAACTGACTTCTACAAGCGGTTACCTCACACTATTACTCTACCTCCAACTCAATCACAATCTCTGCTCACTCTCCCTGCTCACTCTATCTCCATATTCTGACTGACTCTGGGTATTTAACGGCAGCAGGCCAAGTGACACTCTGGTCGAGTCCACTTATATGAAAAAGGGGAGGACTCCATAACAATATTTTGTAAGAAAGGAAAGATTCAACTAGCAGAACTTCCACTACCTCTTGAGCCACTCGTCTCTCTCCTGAATGGGATTTCTCAAGAATCAAAAGATTTTCTTCAGCATATTAGGGCCTACAATGATTGCTTTGCTATGGCCTCATTTGGATCAAAAGATGCAACACTTCCAGGATTGAAATTAACTTTCAGATTTGAGGGTCATGTTCGCCACATGATTTGTCCCCTTCTACCATAATCTAATGAGCCACACCAATTATGTCATATCTACTTCATAGAGGACTACCAAGCACAAGTGCGGACCAGAAGTATGTTTGATAAACTGAAATCTGACATTATATTGACTCTTCAAGACTTTTTGCTTGAGCACAATGTTTATGATAGGGAGTTCAAAGATTAATAGTTATAATTATCTCTACTGATTCAAGCAACGATTCAATCAGTTCTTCGTGGATATGTATGAAAAAAATGTAATCAGAAAGGTTATTTTTTTTATCAAAATGAGTCAAAAGAAACTAATACCAGAGTAATACATGCGCCTAAAGTTTTCAATTCAAAATGCTCTCAATGCGGGACCCATAGTTATTTTCGCTTCATCAGTCACAGGTGAACCAAGGTATATGCATGAAAGTGTTCAAGATAGATTAACTTGTGTCAGACATTTTGGCAAAACAGATTTGTTTGTTACATTTACTACAAATTCAAATTGGCCTGAGATTTTAGAAAATCTTCTTCCCCGACCATCTACAACAAACAGGTATGATATTGTTGCTATGATTTTTAAGCTGAAGGTCAAAATAATGATGGATCTCATCTATAAAGAAAAAATATTTGAACCTGTAAAATATCACAGGTATTCAATTGAGTGGTTAAAGAGAGGACTGATACATGTATATTTACTTTTAGGGTTGGGGGAGAATGTCAATCCAAATCAAATAGATTCTCTCACCAGTGCAGAACTGCCAAATGCTAATGAAGATCCAAGGTTTTTTGAAATAGTAAAAAGACATATAATTCATGGACCATGTGGTTATTTGTATTTCAATTGACCCTGTAATGTTGATAACAGATGTACAAAAATATTTCCAAGAAAATTCGTCAATCACACAAAAATGGATACAGAAGTAAGATTTAAGGTGAAGTATTTAGAGTTAAGCCTGAAAGAAATGGACAAAAGATACTGGCAGACAGCAAAGCATACAATGATCACATTAATGTGGAATTTTGTAAAAGGGTTAAGTCCATAAAGTATGTGTGAGAGTACATAAATAAGGGTAGTGACCAGGCTGTGATTGCCATTGACAACCACAATGGAGTAGAACAATTTCAGTCAGGAAGATACATTTCTAGCAATGTAAAGTCTTGAAAATGTAAAGTAGGTGTATTTTACTGAATACAATGCCCAGGAATTGATTGAAACTAAAAACTAAAAAAAAAAAAAAAAAAAAAAATACCCTAATGGCATTCTTTAACCTATGGAATGTCAATGACTTTGCGAAAACAATTCACTGTCATGAAGTGTTTAAATATTACACATTCAAATCTGGAAAATTCAACAGAAGAAAGCAAGGGGAAACTCATCCCACTGAACCTGATATTAAATGTAGTGATGTACTTGGTTAGGTTTATAAAGTATATCCCCAAAATTCTGAATGTTTCTTCAACTTCTTCATAATGTTAGGGGTCCAAGATCATTTCAGAATTTGGAAACAACTAATGGACATATTCTTGAGACATACAAACAGACATGCATTCAGCTTGGCTTTACAGAAAGTATTGAGCATTGGGACCAAACTTTACAAGAGGCAGTTTCATATCAATCACCAAAGCAAATAAGGAATCTCTTTGCTGTTATGATTGCTGCCTGTCAAATTTCAAATCCAATGGATCTGTGGATGAAATACCAAGAAGCTATGACTGAAGACATTCTTCATCATATGCGGGTGGACTAGCCATACAAAATGAACCCAAGGATTGTGAACATTGCATTGTGGGAAATAGAAGATAAGGTACTAAATGTGACACAAAAAGAACTGTCCCATTTCGGACTTCCCAAACCAGAGATTCAGATCCCTTAAATAGAGAAATTATGATCGAGACTGGATAAAACACTGAAGAGTTGATCCATCAAATATAGACTAATGCACATCCTTTTAAAAATGACCAGAGAGTCATCTACAATGAGATTATGTTAAGGATCAACAAATCTGCTGGAGGAATTTTCTTTTTGGATTCTCTTGGAGGTACTGGCAAAATGTTCCTAACTAATCTTCTTTTATCTTCAGCTAGGGTGCAAAGAACAGTAGCTTTAGCAATCCAGTGTGGAAAATAAATACAGGTACAAACCTAATCAAGGCACTTCAGATGACTGACTTCATAGTCTGGGATGAGGACACTATGGCACACAAGGGGGCATTTGAGGCTTTAGACAGAACACTGAAAGATATATATATATATATATATATATATATATATACCATATATATATATATATATATATATATATATATATATATATATATATGGTAATAATACTATATGTTAATCCGTAGGGAATTTTCAGGAGGATATAGATCCAGGGAGAGCTCTACGTCAAAAGACAGAGCAAAATTCACATATATATATATATATATATATATATATATACATTCTACAGTTAAAAAGTTATATATATATATAACTTTTATCTGTGAAATATCTATCTATAAATATATATATTATCATCTATCTATCTATCTATCTATCTATCTATCTATATATATATATATATATATATATACATATACATATACATATACATATATATATAATATAATATAATATAATATAATATAATATAATACATCACCCGCCCTACAAATTCAAAAAAAAAATTGTGCGGCGGGGATTTGTAGGTTGTATGATTTGGATCGTGATTACGATTCCAATGTAATAAATTGTAACCATGGAATATTATTGCTTGAGCCTTTTACACAATATTCTTATTCTCTGCTAGACATTGAGTTTTACATGTATTCTATCCTCTTGGAAATATATATATATATATATATATATATATATATATATATATATATATATATATATATATATATATGGGAAAAATGTATAACAAAGTGGAAAAAGGTTTCTTCTGATGCGTTTCATTCTATAGTACCCCATCGGAGTAAATTTGTTATAATAAAGACCTAAAGGACGAAACGCATCACAAGAAAAGCTTTTCCAATTTGTCATACATTTTTCCTCAACATTGTTTCTTATATATAAAATATATATTATTAACTCATATATATATATATATATATATATATATATATATATATATATGAAGAAAAATATACAGAAAAAACAAACAAAAATCTTAATATGTAAGTCTTCTCAATTTACTTTATAACATGGAAGACTTCAAGCTTGTACGAAAATATAAGGATCTATTGATCTCAGCCTATTCCTGTCAGTAAGGAAAGGATTTATTAACGAACTGTTTAAAATTGTTCCATCGTGCTTGTCTAATATTTTGAAATCATTTTTGATTTACTTTGTAACATGGAAGACTTCAAGCTTGTATGAAAATATAAGAACATATTGATCTCTGCGTATTCCGTATATCAACGGAAGGGATTTCTTGACAAACTGTTTATATGAGAAAATAGTTCAATCGAGTTTGTTTAATATTTTAATATTTTGAAATCATCTTCGAATACGTTTTCACAACATCGCCCACGTGACGACGACGTGATCATATTTTAAACGGAACGCTGATCTTATATAAAAAATGTCAGTTATCCGTTTGGATTAGTTGTGCTCTTATGTCCATCGTCTTTTTCATGTTGAATTTTATATGTTTTAATGTTAATTATGTTTTATGAATATGTCCTGATGATGGTCTAAAATAGACCGAAACGTCCGACGTTGACTTTATATTAACATTAATACAGCATAATTACATATTAAGATTTTTGTTTGTTTTTTCTGTATATATTTTCTTCATACTGTCGGATCTGTATCCATATATTTGCTTACACACACACACACACACACACACATATATATATATATATATATATATATATATATATATATATATATATATATATATATATATATATATATATATATTCTGTAGTTTAGTGCTAGCAGCAAGCAGAAATATTTCTCCACTCGATGATGGCCATTTCGGCCGAAACTAGTCGAGGAATCTAAATGGAATAATAATAAAAAAAAACGAAAGAATATTAATCTACAACCCAGTGTGTCTGAAGATTTTAATTTTTTTATTTTTTTATTGTTCAATATATATATATATATATATATATATATATATATATATATATACAGAGAGGGATAGAGAGAAATTGTAGAAGAGTGAGAGAGAAACAAGTAGTTACTCCCAAATCCCGATAGAAAATCTCTGCTATATGGTATCGTTGTTGTCTTCCATCAAGGTTCAAATCTGGTTGACGTCACGTGCACAGTGTTGTCTGTTATATATCTATGTATCTTCACTCGATCGTACTTGATGCTTAATTTTGATTCGCCAATGCGCTTTTGTTATCACCTGTTCTCGAGGTTTCGTCTGAAGTATGGAAAATCCAATGTCATTACTACAAATTAACCCCTTTGAATTAGAAAATCGATTCTGGAACTTCGAGAGAGAGAGACAGAGAGAGAGAGAGAAAGAGAGAGTGCGTTGATGGGTGGGGTTTGTAGATATCTATCTGTATCTAAATAACAATGCGCCATCATTATTATAATTATAAAGAAAACAGTATGTTCACGGTTGCATCAAACAGGCAGACGCCATTGTTTAGTCCTCTTAAAAGGCCGGAACGAACGTGACGGTAAGACAGACTTTAGAACCGCACCTAAAGTGATTTTTCTCGCCTTTGCAAACATTGGTGTTCTCCTTCAGCTAACAAGCCGGCACGCGATAAGCAGCGGCAGTCCATTATTCTAACACAGCGCAAGTAAACAGCGAGGACGGTTTCATAATCAATTAATCCATAGAAATTAAAATTTCAGCGACTTAGTCCCCGGCTCGAGCAAATTGTCCGTGATTTATGACCCGGTATCGGGATAATGAAACCGGCTCTACTATTCAGAATGACATTATCTGGCCACCAGGGAGACCCCGAATTACTGTTGATTGATAGATCAAATTTCTCTCTGAGTAGCCCCCTTGCCATGATTGCCTTTCTTTGCCTTTCTCCCTGCTGCTCCTGCGGCTAGTGGTAGTGGAGCGAAGAGTGAAGCAACGCGGCTAAGGGTCGAAGGCATACGCTCGCACGGATAGAGACGATGGTTGCGGCAAGGTGAAAGGACGGTAGACGCCAAAAGAACTGACAGGGAGTGGCCAGTTGTAACGGCGGCTGCCGAACATTTTCAGCAGCCACGACTGTTGTAGCTGTAGTCGGAACTACAGCAGCAGTGAAAAGGGCTATTGTTAGAAGGAAAGGAAAAAGAATTAAGATTTATATGGCGAAGTGGCGTTGTACACAGATTTCGCAATTATAGATCTGACTGCGAAAAGACGGTGGGGGGGGGAGCTGACTGAATGGCTTTGCGAACTTATGTCGACGCTTTCGTGATAAATTTGTGGTAACAATATAGGCGATTCGATATCGGAATAAATCGCAGTCGTATTTTTACACTCGCAGTAAACGGTGTTCGATGTGCGGATAGTGTGACGATTAGCGGCGCTGAAAGTAAGCTCGACGAGCCGGGTTCAAATTCTAGGCTGATCTGTTCACTTTCGCAAAAATGCTGCCGGGGAAATCCGTCTTCCCCACTCTCGACAGTTACGAGTTAAATAGTAGAGTAAACTAGGCTTTTGACATTGAAAGGACTATTCTGAATTCCAAACCGTGTGGAGAAAGCAACGAGAAACCAATCCATTCTCCCCCCCCCACTAAGCTATGGTAAAACACAGATAATAAAGAAAAAAGAGTTCATGGAGGGCCATGATCGCCGTCGTACTATTAGGTTGGTGCAAAACTAATGACGTAATAATGTCGTTTTTTGACGTTAAAAAATACGTCAAAAAACGACATTATTACGTCATTATTTTTGCACCAACCTAATAAAAAGATGTAGCATTAAAATAGGTAAGCAATATTACAGCAGCTGGTAGCAACGGGGACTTCATCAGGAGTGGAGGTTTGCTTGCTCGTTTCAGTGTAATTAGTTCGCGCCATAATAGTTATTACCTATTTTGGGCTTTGTTTAGAAATAAAATGAACTAGAAATCCCCTTGAAAATGTCGCGTTTTATCCTAATTAATTTTCTGTTGAGTGAGTAAGTTAATAAGCTCCTTGCGTGTTCCACAACTATAAAATACTCGTGGAAGTTTCCCTATTGCGTCGTTAAATATTTAAGCTTATTTAAAGAAGTAAGAGGGTACAAATGTAAAGATTAGAAGATGAAAAGGATTTCCATTTCGCTGAAGCGGGTTAAACACATGCGTGTGTTATCGCATCTGTTATCTTCTCTTTCTTTGTCTCTTTCACTGGAATTCGATTATTTATGAGGTACTCGTCGAAGATAACGTACATGCTAACAAAAGAACAAGCAGAAGTGATATTTTTTAAATCGAATTCACCCCAAGAAAAGCGACTAAGACACCAGGGTGTGAAAGAATTAAAAAATAGAAACATTATTAAGAAGCGAGAACGATGGAAAAGAGATCAGGAAGACAGTAGATAACGATTCACATTGCATTTGAATTATTGAAGATTAAAGTTGGCTGGAAAGCATGGAGCCAGAAGAGTGTTCCACAAGCGAGAAGTGCGAGAGAAGAAACTGTTAGCATAGAACTTACGGTTACATCTAACCAGCTCAATTGGGAATTGATGAGACCTCGTCGCCAGTCTAGTACGACGCTTTAAGTGTACGCGCCATACTAAACGGTTAATCCAAACAATTATCATGAAAGTATTTATAGAAAAGGCAGAGGGAAGCAGCTTTATGACAGTGAGGAAAGTGACAGAAGCCGAGTGGCCAGGTGAGGACGAATAATATTGCTGATTCTTCTTTGGATTTTATCAAGAATCTCTAATTAGATAGCAAAAGCACCGGACCATATTTGGCAGCAATATTTGAAGCATGGGTTATTTAATGAAATGCTTTTTGTCTGAAATTCTGCGATTAGAAGGTATTATTTACATTGGGATTAATATCATCTTCTTTTCTTTCTTTTTTTTTATCACAATATTTCTCATTGAGCTCTCCGGGCTTCATGTGACTCTCAGACCAGATATGTATGTATGAATATTAGTCTTGTAGATTCCACTGTGGTGAATAGGACAATAGCTTCACAAACTAGTTGCTATCGTCATGGTCCCTGTAGCAAGTAAGTTTTACGGTTTGGAATTACTAACCTCTCACCCAAACCGGTTGGTTTGCATAGTTGTCATTCTCCTACAATGATTAACAACCAAGGCTAGAGTGCATTGTCTATCCTTCTATTTAATTTATAGCAGGAAATGTGAAGATATGTAATCATATTCATCAGCTGGAATCTGAAATCGGAACGCTAATCCCGCTTTCAGCGCCGCTACATTACATGCGCATCTTTCGATTCTAGAGCCTAGGGGGAAATTTATTCAGGTTGCGAAGGTAGATGTTTGTCATTTCATTGTCATGTCTACGGATACTTCTCCTTGGACAATTGTCCTTTTTAGTAATACTCAGTTATACCTCCTCTTACGAACATAATCATGTATAGTAGAAACGGGACTAGCAATTCCTCGTTACTTACATGCTTCGTCGATGATATTCTCACCACCCTTCTGTATAACTACTTCTATGTCGCCTCAAATCACCTCTTTATCTGTAAGGAACCGGTTCAATATTCCCTGCTCTAGAGAAGGATTGATACTACACAACATTTCAGCACACTTCTTTTTGTCTCACGAATTTTTCCTGTTTCTTAATACTTTGTTTAGCTTCTAGAAGGCATCTTAACTATTACAATACGCCTCCTTCACAAAATCGACGTAGCAAACAACTCAGTGTCATTAGCAAAATCTTTGCCTCTCTTATCAACCCAGTAACAGTTACTCCACACTCCGGATGCAACGTCCTGGTCGATGAACAGTATGGGTTTTGCATTTCTAGGCCCATCGCTGATGTTTTAACACAATAAAAATACCTCAATTATACTTTATCGTGAGAGCCATAGCCTAAGATGTCTCAATGGCTTTTAATAAAGTATGGCACAAAAACTCTAACAATGCCAAGAAGGGGGTCTATACAGTTATTATATTTCGTTTTACCATATCATATAGTATTTTTCGATTAGGTAATTCAGTATGATTGGCCTGTTTATGCACCCAATGAGATCAACGCGGGCGTCCTCCAAGGCTCTCTCCTTGATCCTACCCTCATCAGCTTTTTAGTAACGATCTAACGATCATTTTTAGGTGAATGGTAAACATCTGTGCAGAGGATGACACACTTTACTGAATCACGAGACTTTTCAAGCATTGCAGATGATCTCTCCGCGGAATTAGCTTGAATATCTCAATGCGAGAAAACTGGTTTGTAATTTTAACCAAGCTAACATTATTTTAGCATTTACCAATCAGAATTCGAGTTTTCTCCAGTTGCGGGACTCAAATTCACTCCAGACTTTTTTATTTTTTTAAATCATTTCAAAGCAACAAAGTTACTAACAGGCAGGGGAATACTGAGTGTAAAATAATGTAAGAAAAATAAAAACATTATTACGTAGAAAGAACAATAAAAGAACAGGAAGAGAGAAGGAAATGATTGACATTCCATTTAAATTTTTGACGATTAAAGTTGGCTGGGAAGCATGGCGCCGGAAGGGAGTTCCACAAGTGAGAAGCGCGAGCGAAGAAACTGTTAGCATAGAACTTACGGTTACACCTAACTAGCTCAACTTTAAAATGGTGAGATCTTGCCGTCAATCTAGTATATAAGAACAATTCGCATGAACGTATCCTTAACAATGCCTTTTCTATAAATAAATAAATTAAAGGAGAGAAGATAACGATTGGCATTGCATTGAAATCTTTGAAGATCACACCTAACTAGAAACAAGACCCTAAAGAGAGTTCCATAAACGAAAAGTGTGAGAAAAGAAACTGTCAGCATAGAAGGGTTAAATCTAACAATTTCTACTGAAAAATGATGAGATCTTGCTGTCAATCTAGTATTGCGTTTAAATTCATAGTATCTAAGTATCATAGATGGAAGTTTATAAAAACAATTAGCATGAAAGTATTTCAAGAGAATGTACGGCGGTGGTGAAATGCCTGAAGCCGAGTTGCCAGGTCAGACTCAATGATATTGTGGATTCTTCTTTGAATTTTATCAAAAATCTCTAAATATATAGCAAGAGCACCAGACCAGATGGAGAAGCAATCTTGAAAAAATCGACGAATGGTAGGCTTATAAAATATATCTACCACAACACAGGGAATCAAATTTCGGAGCAACAGAGCTAGCAATTGATTCAATATAATCTTTACACTTCATATCAGCTGAGAATGTTAGCTCGAGAAGGCGCAGAGTCTCACTCTCCTGGAGGTTAGCATCAGCCATGCTGATGCAAGACAGAAAGATGTCTCTCAGACAGTTAATAGGATGCATTTTCGTTTTGGAGACATTAAAATTAACAAGCCATTCCTTGTCTCAGTTAACAACAGAGGGTAGGTCATTTTGAGATGAGCCGTCAATTTCACCTTATCGAATCGATCAGACTTACTGTTTTATCTAAAATGTTTGATGCATTAAGCTTCAGGTAAAATAAATCATCAGCATATATGTCTAGTTGATAAATTAACCTCAAAGTAACAAGGATTCATTGTTTTAGATATTTGGAAAATGGTCGGTAAATGCTCATTCCATTACTCCAGAAAATAACTGAATCTTTCATTCTCGCTTTATCTTTAAAAGATTCCGATTAAACCAAAAATGTAGTCTTCCTGCCATATTTGGGCTGGGAATGCCCAATACTTTCCAGGCTTGTTAGATTTCACACTTCTTTGTCTTGTCGTGTCAGGTGTGCCTTATTTTCCATTCTGCCGCCCCTTTCCTCACAGACGCTATCTATCGCTATTCCCATTGTCAATCGTCAGATGAGAGACGCTGTTTAGTGACACTAGATCAGACCTTTATAGATATTACTCACTGTGCTAGCACTACGGAGTGTAATCACCCCCACATTGTCTCTGTATTCCAAAAGTAAGGAGGAAGTTTCACTCGGTCAGCTTTTTCCCAAGTATGGCTACTCTGTGAAACGGACTCCCGAGTGGATATTTTCCTAAAGAATAGAGACCTATACGTGTTGACGTGTCTGTGTGTGTTTCCCGTTTCATATGGTGCGCCAGCACCCCCACTACCACCTTCAGGAATCATACACATGGACACTACCAGACTGACACAAAACTGCCCACTGGGATCTAAGAACACACACACACACACACACACACACACACACACACTAACACTAACACCGCACGTGAGGGTTCCCTGACAAATGAAAAACAAATAGTACAAAGTACTTAAACTTTCTCTTCCATATTTCATCTGCCCCAAAATTATGATGAAGCTGAAACAAAAGGGAAACGTTAAATAAATGTTTCTTATTTCTTCCTTTACATATCATTCTTTCAGATTTTAATCCATATTTGATATGAATTCTGTTGAAACTTGACTAATGCATGGAATAATAATGCAACACAAAATGTACTTAGAACAAAATGTATTGAAACAAGAAAGTGTACACAATATTTATATATAGTCTTTTGTATATTCCTGGGAAGACCGTTCCTGGAGAATGTGTTGACTGAGTCGCAGTCGGGCAGAGTCTCTGGTTGAATCTCTGTATTTATCTATCCACCCACGAGGATAAAATGTGGCACAAGGCCGGTTTAATGTGAGTATCTCCGAGCCCGTAGGCTCGGCCAAAAATATAGCCTTTTTGAACCCGCCTAGACGGGTTCAAGGCCTGTCTACCTCCCGGACGAAACCTTGCCCTTCGGCAACGCTTCGCCCGGGTTCCTCTCTGCTAATGCATAGAGTTCGACAGTTGATCTCTGGTTGAATCTCTTCATTCCTTTCCGGTACCAACCATATTTATATGGTCGGTACTCCACTATGCAAATTAGGTGGATCCTACCACAACAAATTCATATAACAGTCTTTTTGTGGATGACAATATATATATATATATATATATATATATATATATATATATATATATATATATATATATATATATATGTTGGACACAAGATTTTTCCGAAAAAAATAATTTCTGTGGAAATTGTCAATAAATGTATGTGTAGGTAAATCAAGTCTTAGATTAGTAGCATTATCAAAACATAACTTTTTATCTTCTAAAATATTCTGAAATATTCAATGTTACTGTGTATGTCCTGCATATATATATATATATATATATATATATATATATATATATATATATATATATATATATATATATATATATATATATATATATATATATATATGTATGTATATATATATATATATATATATATATGTATATATTTATAAATATATGTGTGTGTGTGTGTGTGTGTGTGTGTGTGTGTGTGTGTGTGTGTGTGTGTGTGTGAGTGTGTGTGTCTGTATTTAGGTAGCAAGCACTATTTTATATAAGTTTCATTAAAAACGACCAACAAGGTACTGCGGTTAGTTTTTCTTTTCTTGTGTTCTTATAATATTCTTCTTTTCTCAGCATAAATTACGTAGAAATTGTCCAAATGTTTTGTATGTCCGAGCGCGCTTTCGGCAAAACTTTTACCCATTAACAAGGATGATTTTATTTATTACTTTTAACTGAATGATTTATATATGTATCTAGAGTCATAGGAATGTTTTAGCCCATTGTGTACATGTTCGTAGTTGATATTATTGACTGTTGGCTTTTTTTTTATTATTATTAATAATACTTCCATTAATTTTAGTTTTTTTTTTTTACATATGGATGGTGTTATTGTGTTTGTATTATCAACGAATATGTTACGGATATAGTTTGCTAGATCTGTATGTGTATTTAAGTAAGACCTAACTGCTTTACGGTCAGAGAGAAGTAACGTGAGTCTTCTTGTTAAGCATGTTGTAGTATATCCAATTTAGATTGATCAGAAACACAGTTCCTTAAAGGACATGTGAATTCGTAAATAATACCATCCATGATAACGACTAAAAGTATAGGCGAAAGGGCTCGGACATAATCTAGCATGACGTTATGTGTAACGGCTATTGGAACTTGTCGGTTCCTTTTAATCAAAATTGTTTATATATATATATATATATATATATATATATATAGAGAGAGAGAGAGAGAGATAGAGATAGAGATAGAGAGGGGGGAGGGAAAGAGAGACACACACATCCATACATATATATATATATATATATATATATATATATATATATATATATTATATATATATATATGTGTGTGTGTGTGTGTGTGTGTGTGTGTGTGTGTGTGTGTGTGTGTGTGTGTGTGTGTGTGTGCAAGCGCATGTGTGCCAGGGGTGTTGAACATTTAATGATTAGTCATTTGGGTAAGTTGGGCAGGCCCCAGGCACACACACAGACACAAATATATATATATATATATATATATATATATATATATATATATATATATATATATATATATATATATTGTAAGCGTGTGTGTGCTCTTACGCAAGTGCCAGTGTATACATGTGTGTGCATGGGTTATATATATATATATATATATATATATATATATATATATATATATATATATATATATATATATATATATATATATATATATATATATATATAATTATTTATTTAAAAAGATGATTCCAACTCGCCAAAGTTCCTTAGTATTTTTGTTATTATTTTTTTAAAATAGTGCTCAACACGAAAGTAGAGCATAAATATAATTATTTATTTAAAAATATGATTCCAACTCGCTTAAAATAAATAATTATATTTATGCTCTACTTTCGTATCGAGCACTATTTTTTAAAAATAGTAACAAAAATACTAAGGAACTTTGGATTATTTACCAAACCAGTTTCTTTCCTATTTTCTACAATATTTTCACATATATATATATATATATGTGTGTGTGTGTGTTTGTGTCTGTGTCTGCGTGTATGTGTGTATATGTGTGTGCGACCCAATAAATTTAGTTAACATTTTCATATGAAACTTGTATTAATATTAGGCATTCACTATGTATGGCGAGCATCGAAAGTCAAGAAAAACTGATTGTAATTGGGTCAGGAATTAAAACAATACTTAATGAATCCTCACATGCCTCATTCTAGTCAGACACATAATAGAGTTATTATATTGTGTGATATTGAAAATTTAAAACATTTCATTTTAGTACAAATTCATTGTATTTCAGGAAGAAAAAGTTTGTCAGTAGTTATGGATTAAAGAAATCAAACTGATAAGATAAAGTTATTAAACGTCGAATGTTAATTAGATATCCTTGCGTTCGGTAATTTGGAAAGTCCCTGAAAAAAATATGCCACAGTTTGGCCCAAGTTTTGCGAGTGAAATTTGGTAGATGGAATCCTCGATGGTTCTGCTAGAAAGAATTTACAAATCATCGTGACCGTAGGTTTGATTTATTGATTCATTCGATTTTTACGACTGATCAACCCTTTACTGGTTAATTAACGCCAGAAAATATTTTTTAGCTTGTAAGAATTTTTGTCTTTTTTGCGAGATAATAATGGTTTAATGATACAAATTTTACTAATTAACCCATAGATGGAGAGAGAAGAGGTGGATTCATGCCTATCACAATTTGCGCGTAAGTGAATATAACGAATCCAAAATGAATCGGAACTCGGCTCTACGATTAACAATTGTGAGTCATTGTCCATGATACTACCTGTACATCATATTACCTCGTATTCCCAAGCAGTCCCCCATCTAGGTACTGGCCAGGCTCGATGTTGCTTAAGTTTCAGTGATCGTTCGGTAACCCGTGTTTCAACGTGATGTGTCCGTAATCCCCGAGGGTTTGAGTGTACTGGCTTCGTTCAAATTGGCAATTACACTAAATTATGAGCTCTCTCCCAGAAACCGTAACTACAATCTGTTCAGTATAGTTATGGTATAAACCATTCTGTGAGTGCTAAAGAAACACTAATTTGCCTGAACGAGCAGAGGGGCTTGGTCGGAAACGAGTGATCTGTCATACATTTAAACATATAATAGAGTTATTATTAGGTTAGTGCAAAAATAATGTCGTTTTCTCACATATGTTACTATGTGAGAGAACGACATTATTTTTGCACCAACCTAATATATATTTGATTTTAAAATATTTGCAACAAATGATTTTAGTATAAAAAGTTATTAGAAATAATGAAGAAAGGTCGATCGCCAGTAATTAACGCAAGTATAAAGAATGACAGAATAAAATTATTCTACGTTTAGTGTTAAAAATTTAGAATTAATATAAAATGCACTGAGAATCGAGAAAGGAGTAACGGTTTGAAATCCGGAATTAAAACAAGAATTAAGGCGAGAATAAGACAATCACACAGATGGTTTGTTATTAATATATAAGCATAAATATAAGTTTGGTGCAAAAATAATGTCGGTTTTTGACGTTATAAGTAAATTCATTTTCCGACAATGAGACAATGAATCTCACCATAATCGATATGCCTGAAAGGTGAATTATTGATCTTGCCAGCGTTCGTCACATTTGGAAAGTGCCTGAAAACCATACTATGGGTTGACCCAAGGTTTGTGAGTGAAATTTGGTAGACGGTACTATTTTAGATAACAGTTACGAGCCATCGTGATCGAGGGTTTGAGCGTACTAGCTTTGTTCAAAATCATAATGAGCTCTCTGCCAGAAACTGTAAGTAATATCCTCACAGTTGGATTATTGAACAAACAAAGAAAAATATGCCTGAGCAGGTATCATTTAAAGGGATAACCAAAAATGAAGTGTCGCTTGTTAGAAATGAATTTATCAATACTCACGGAATCATGCACTTATTTACAATTTATTTCAGTATTAAAGATAAGGAAAATGAAGTAGAAAGGTGAGTGATCTGGATTTAAAACATATTTTACTCACGGAATGATTTGATGTGATGTTAAAGATTTACAGGTGATTTTAGGGATTTACATGTTATTTTAGTATAAAATGCACTGGAAATTAAAGAAGAAGGTAATTGTCAGAAAGAAAAGTAAGGATTACGGGTAAAACTCCAGTCTGATCAGGAGAGAAAAGAATTCAATGAGGTGAAAATGCATTGACAGTGCATTAAACTCACAATTCACGACAATAAACCCCAAACAAGGACCATACAAAATAGCAATCATCGCAAAAGCAATAATTAAAACAGTGCAATATACGACGGAGTAGGGAAAAAAAGACAGAGATCTACTCAGAGTGGCCTGATGTAAAAATAGACACCAATGGTTCATATATACAGCCATGGCCAAATTATGGAGCACCTATAAAAATTTGAGATAATAGTTTAAACCTACGTATTTCAAGGTTAAGAATCGTACAGTGAACAATTGAGAGCAAATGTAAAATATTTAACAGTAGATTGTAGTATTTTTTTTACTTTAAAGCCTCTCTCAAGAGCTTTAGCTGAGTTTCGTACTAAATTCATTCCAATATTCAAAATGATTTATTGTCATACTAAAGGTTGTTTCGTAGTTTTCGGGTAATATTTGATTCCTACCAATGTATATTTAATTGAAAATGCCTCCAGAGTAGCAGCTTTCAGAGATTAAAAGGGCACAAATTGTTGCTTTATCTGATGAAGGATATTCTCAGGTAGAAATTGCCAGGAAGATGGAATATTCAAGAAAGGGGGTTCAAACAACGATTAAAAGGTACAAGGAAACAATGTCTTTCAAAAACAGAAAAGGACAAGGCCGTAAAAAGTCTACAACCGCCAGGGAAGACAGATCTTTGAAAAGAGCATCCCTTGCAGATAGGAGGAAATGTTTTTCAGATCTTGCTGCTGAACTTAGGGAGGATGCAAACAAAAACATATCAGCTCGAACAGTGCGAAGAAGGTTATTAGAAGTGGGATTAAAAGAATGCAAAGCCAGGAAGAAGCCATACTTGTCTCAGGCCAACAAGAAAAAACGACTGGAATTTGCAAAAAACCATGAAAATGGGACACCTGATGATTGGGGAAAAATTGTTTGGTCTGACGAAAGTAACTTTGAGGTAAGTTAACAGCTTCTATTTCCTAAACTTTGGATGTAATAATTGAAATTTTTATGTGAATACATATCCATAACATTTATTCAAAAATTGTAACAAATTCTTTTTTTTTTCATTAGGTTTTTGGCACCTCTGGAGAGGTTTATGTTCGCCGTAGGGAAGTAGAGGCATTTCATCCTGATTGTGTGGTTCCAACTGTAAAATTTGGAGGAGAAAGCGTAATGGTTTGGGGCTGCATGGCTTCTTCAGGCACTGGAATGTTGTACACATGTGAGGGCAGAATGAACTCCACAATTTGTACTAACATGCTGGACCAGGTTTAACGAAACTCTTTGACGAAAATATTTAATAATAACATTTCAAGTGATGTAATCTTCCAACAAAACAATGCTCCATGCCATACGTCAAAAGTTTCAATCGGTTGGTTTGAGAAAAAAGGGGTTACAGTGATGAAGTGGCCCGCTCAATCCCAAGATCTAAATCCCATTGAAACTTTGTGGTCCCATTTAGGGAAAAGAGTGAGAATGCACAAATGTTCATCAAAAAAAGAATTAGAGGCCAAACTTCATGAAGATTGGCAGAAAATAGATCCTACCACCTGCAACAACTTAGTCAATAATATGCAAAAACGAATAAAAGCTGTTATAAAGGCAAAAGGAGGACATACCAAATATTGATGGTTGTTATTAATGTTTACTCCACTATTCTTAACCTTTAAATATATAAGTTTAAATCATAATTTCGATTTTTCATTGGTGCTCCATAATTTTGGCCAAGGCTGTATATATATATATATATATATATATATATATATATATATATATATATATATATATATATAGTTAGTACAAAATAAAATCCAAAATTCCCCATATGAGGTAATTTGGGATTTTATTGTGTACTAATAATTTGATCTGTAATAATAAATACATTGACCTCATTTTGTGGATCAGCTTTAATATTTATATTAATAGGATCCACTTGGATAATATACCAACGGATTAATTACATTTACTACACACATACACACACACACACACACACATATATATATATATATATATATATATATATATATAGATAGATAGATAGATAGATAGATAGATAGATAGATGACAAAGTGGGAAAATATTTCGTGTGTAACAAGAACAATATTGGCGGAAATGTATGACACGAAAACTTTTTACACTTTGTCATACATTTTTTTACAAAATATTTTTCTTGATATATAAAAATGTATTTATAGTCATCTATCATATATATATATATATAAATATATATATATATATAAATATATATATATATATATATATATATATATATATAATTATTTATTTAAAAAAAACAAATTTATAACATAAATATGTTATAAAATCACTACAAAAATAGCCATTTTGTTTCAACACCCTCGGTGTCTTATCAAGTGATGACGTTGAATGTAAAATAAATGGTTTTAAAAGTTTCAAATTAATTAACAATCCTTCGCAACCTAAAAAAATCCAAGTTAAGCAATATATTCTGATGAATAGGAGCCAAAGTGTTGCTGATACTATTTTATTATTTTGTCAATCATTTAAGTTGTCGAAATATACAAAACGTGCTTCTTTTTAATGATTTATGAACTTAAGCCCTAATTTAGTGTTCACTTTCATTATGCAAATGGAAAATAAAACAAGAAAAACACATTTTATACTAAATTTTATTAATTGAATTGTGGCGCATATGACAATACATCGTGTATTCTAAGTCCTACATTACATAATACATATGTATAGCATGTTAAACAAAACAAAATAAGTCTGTTAATGCGGCTACGAACAAACATGACATCCTCCATTCTTCAAAACCGTTATGAGGCGTCTGTCCACTGCTGACGTCAATGTTTCAATTTCAGAAGGTTTGATTGATCAGCAAGCACTTACAATTGCTTTGCACAGGACTTCTAAGCTGGTGAATTGCTTGTTTTCAGCATTAATCCGCCTCTTGACTATAGACCACAAATTTTCTATTGGAATTAAATCAGAGATTTTTGGATTAAATTTTGTCCTTTCAACCCATGGTCTGATAGCCAATTGATGGTGCTTCTTGATCTATGCGCTGGAGCATTATCCTGCTGAAATGTCAACGATCTTCTTTTCTGAATTGGTTGTTCATCAAGCCAGGGCAGAAAGGCATCTTCCAAAAGCCTACAATATGCATTTGAATTTAGCTTAAGCCCTTTGGGTACTTTCTGTGGGCCTATTAGTTCATTTCCGCGGATCCCAGCCCAAAACATCACTCCTCCGCCACCCTGTTGTCGACGAATGCGTACTCCTGCTGGTCGACCATTTAACACCCATCCAGATGACCATTCATCAGGCCCATCAAGGGTAGCACGGCACTCGTCAGTGAAAATCACATTGCTAAAATTGATCTTCATGTAACTGTGTGCCCCTTCAACTTTTTTCATCTTGTTTGCTTTGCTCAATGGGGGCCTCTTGATGGGACTCTTCACTTTGGCAAGGTCTCGAGGACCTCACAACGGGTAGTTTTACCAACTTTGGGCACTCCAACGCTTTCAAATATTTTTTTTACTATTTTCATGCGGTTTCTTCGAGAATTCATATTTAATTTGACGAAGATCTCTGGCAGTTAACTTTCGCAAATGCGATCGTTTAGGTGTCTTTCTGCATGATTTACTGCCTAAGACGAATGCTTTGATTGTACGGTGGTCTCTATGTAACTTTTTTGAAATTTCTACCGTTGACAGACCCTTTCCAAGCATGCGAGTAATTTCAGCATGATCGTTTTCAGTAAGACCCTTTTTTCTTACCCATATTAAGGATTTATATGGTGATTGCTTAATCAGACCGAGCACTTGAAACTGTGCCTTTTTACATACTTTGAGAAAAAGAACCCTGTTACTATACAACTTTTTTTCATTGATCATATTCTCTTGTCTGAAAGTATAATTTAATCTGCAAGAAGCACGAAAGCTGAAAAAAACAGAATTTATTGACACGTTAGATGAAAATATTACTTTGCATAATCAAGCAGAACGAACTGTGTATATATATATATATATATATATATATATATATATATATATATATATATATATATATATATATATATATATATTATTACCTTAAAACTATACATTAAAGCTATATATATATATATATATATATATATATATCTTATTACCTTAAAACTATATATATATATATATATATATATATATATATATATATATATATATATATATATATATATATATATATATATATATATATATATATATATATATATTGATAGCATCATATGATAGCGTTTTAATGTTGAACTAGCTGCCGTCAGCCTGTACTGTCTCGGCTCCAATCGTCTGTTCTGAGTTAATTTAATTTATTGCCCCTCTTTACCTTTATTTTCCTTACGCACAGATTTGTCTTTCATTCCGACCTGAATATAGCTAACCAAACATGCATGGATAATATATAAATATTTACTGCACAGTTAAATGATTTTTCGAGAGAAATGCATTAAAATTAGTATGAAATGAATGCACATGATATTAACAGAATCATGCTATAGGCAAGGATGAGCTGAACGTTGCAAACCCCTTCAAAAATCTGATATTTCTTTAGATGGTTCGAATTTTAGTGAAATGGGTTCAAAATAGGAGAACGTTACAACATTCCCTCTATAATTAGAACTTTAATAACGCACTTTCCTATTGAATGCATTGCAAGTATTATCAGCTGAATAAACCAATGAAGAAACATCGTACGCCATTCCTTTCTTGGAATTTACACTATTAGGGCTTATTAATTTAGCTAATTTGCCATTCAATTACACATATTCATCATAAATAAGCTGGTCTTAATTAAGGTTCATCTTTATGCTGCGAAGTAAATTTAATCATGGCTGACAACTGAAATATTGCCTCAAAAGCAACCTCACTCCTTTTCTCCTTCTCCTCTCTTCTTCATTTTCTTCTTCTTCTTCTTCTTCTTCTTCTTCTTCTTCTTCTTCTTCTTCTTCTTCTTCTTCTTCTTCTCTGACCTAATGATCTCTGGCCTTACATTGCACTCTGAAGATTATTTCATAACAGTGAGTCCTTCTCAGACGGATCACTTCATACTGGTCAGAGATCATTTCAAATTTAAGTGAACCTCCTGACAACTGAAACGGCTGTGACGGGAGAAAATGAGTAATTTTGATATTAGGTAAAATACATACACACACACACACACACACACACACACACATATATATATTAAATTACATATATATATATATAAAAATATATATATATATATATATATATATATATATATATATATATATATATATGCAGAGAGAAAGATTCTGACATATATTAAATTACATAAATATATATATATATATATATATATATATATATATATATATATATATATATATATATATATATATATATATATATATATATGTATATATATATAGGGATTCTGATATTTAGTAGATTATATATATATATATATATATATATATATATATATATATATATATATGTATGTATGTATGTATGCATGCATGTATATATATATATCTTGTGGTGGTGATCCACGAAACTGCGTAGTAGGGTGAAAACTAATACAAAAACTGAATTTACAGTAAGTATTTTTTTCTATTGTAAAACATTATATATATATATATATATATATATATATATATATATAGAGAGAGAGAGAGAGAGAGAGAGAGAGAGACAGAGACGGAAAGGAGATAGATAGATATTAGGTATGTGCAAAAATAATGTCGGTTTTTGACGTTAAATAATACGTATAAAATAATACGTTTTAAATAAAACATTATTTTTGCACCAACCTAATAGATAGATAGATAGATAGATAGATAGATAGATAGATAGATAGATAGATAGATAGATAGATGTGTAGGCCAGTATATATCAAATAAGTTTCATTAAACAGTACTATCAGCTATCATTTTATTCAGGTTTTCCAACATCCGACTAAATAGTCAGACTTAAAACTTCCAAACTTTCTAATGTTACTATTTATATCATTCGTGTACATTCGATTATCAATACAGTTGTTAATAAGGACTACGAGGTATTAGTCTGATTATTAAATTAGGATTGGCAAATTTTGTCGTTTTTTGTAGGTTTCTTGAATTAATTTGAAATATATATAGGACTGGATTGGGTAACACGACACACAAATAATTCTGCAAAGGGAAAAATGCGTATGGTAATTGAAGAAATCAAAATGTTCGAAGAGGAGTATAGAATAGCTACTGCTATTACTCAAGCGAAACAGTGTAAGTGGACAACATGGAATGATATCGAACCCATTAAGCTTTTGTGGAATTCATTAATTGCGTTGGAACCATTGGCGATATCTTTCCTTCTTCGATCTACATACGATCTTCTCCCAAATGAAACAAACCTGAAAATGTGGGGATATACAGAATTCTGTTTTTCGTGTCAAAAAGACCGAGGTACCTTGCGTCATGTGCTTTCTGCTTGTCCACTTTCGCTCCATATGTACAAGTGGCGGCACAACAAGGTATTAGAGGTGATAAGGAATCTGATAAGAACACAATGTGAGACAGCAAATCAACAGCTTATGGAAACCAAGGAAACTAAGATTGAATTCCATAAGGAAGGGGAATGCCCTGCAAAGAAAAAACAAACAACCCCCAATATAAAGCTGCTGAGTGGTGCCAGTGATTGGAAGGTTTCAGTTGATTTAATGATATTCTTAAAATTTCCAATACACATCGCACAGAGAGACAAGCGTCCCGACATTGTGTTGTGGTCCGACTCTAAAAAGACTGTCTTCCTAATAGACTTAACAGTCCCTTGGGAAGAGAACAGGGTGGAGGCGCACGAACTAAAGAAAAACCGGTACGAGTCACTGCGTGCCGAGTGTGTGGAAAATGGTTGGACGTGTCACGTGATGCCTATTGAGATTGGGTGTCGTGGGTTTCTTGGACATTCGGTCATTTCCTTCCTTTCAAAAATAGGCATCACTGGCCGTTGGTTGGAAAGCGTTTCGCATCGCCTTCAAAAAACTGTTCAACACGCGTCAAGTTGGATTTGGTCGAGATCGAAACAAGCAAATAAAATGCGCGCAACATCACGACCTAACATAGCGAAGAGTTCATCAGAACAATTACTATCAGTATTTATAGAAAAGGCATAAGGCGATGGGAAAGTGAATAAAGCCGAGACGTCGTTTTTATTGATTTTATTGTCTAATATTGTTATATAGGAATAAAGTGTCGCTGCTGACACTGGAGTTTGAACACAGATCACAATGAGCAAACACAGGCGATCCCATTTTGAATTGGTAGATCACGTGATGGTGAAAGAAATATACATACATAGAAATTTGCGTGGCGTCTAAGTGATCACTATACGGATTATTTTGGAAGTGTGCTGGTCAAACTCTCTGCCTTCGGACAGAGATGATCTCCTGACGAGGCTATGCCGAAGACCGGAAAAGAACTACCCGACTCCGTTTATTACGAGGTCTCCAAGAAAATTTTGCCACACAATAAACTCGGCCTTGTGCCACATCCGAACGCGTAGGGTGGTTAGTGAATATCCCTATACGGATTACTATTAGGATGACTATTCGGTGGTTACTTTTCGAGCGAGTATTATCTAGCATGTACTATTAGTGCGAGTGATATTCGATGGCGTCTGACACCAGTATTGTTCAACGGCGTATATAGTTATATCTGCGATTACAAAGTCTCTACTACAACGAGCATTACGAAAGTGACAACAAGCATACATTGACATTAAATAAAGTGGCAACGAGTGCTTGTTGGCATTACAAAAAATATTATCAACGATATACTTTGAAAAAGTTTGATCGAAATGCTGGCCTCTTGAGAGGATCCACGCCACTATTTTTGTCAGTAATTTTAAATATATTCCAGTACATTCTTACTATACTAAAGAAAGGAGGTTGAAAAAAACAAAAAAAAACAAAAAAACAATCTACCACCAAAGTCAGGTGACTCATATACGTCCACCCACTGAGTAAGGACATTCATAAAATCGCATTACCCATTGAAGAGACACTAGGCGTAATGGATTTGTTAAAAAAAAACAAAAAAACATGTGGATCTGATACTATTGAAAAGTCAAATAAGTTGGTTCAGTGGAAGAAACAAACAAGTAATACAATGGTGAATTAGACAGGTTAGTATTCTTCTTTTTCATCTATGTGCCGTGTCCCCCCCTTCAGGACGTGGACGGTTATAGCTCTCCACAGTTTCCCACACTTTGTAATATTGTAATATTTGTCCTTTTATTATCCCTACCCATCTTCGACACCCATCTACAAAAGCTGTTTAGTTCGGTTACTCACTCTTTCTCTTTGCATGCCTTTACATGGCCCTGTGAGTGTCAAATTTTCCAAAACTTCTCTACTCAGAATGCATCCTAGAAATATCAAGTGTTTCCATCTTATTTCTAAGCATATATATCATTTTTATTTTTTGTTTTCTTTAAAACTTACATGCACGATCTATGGCTATTTCAGCATCCTTCTATAGAAACACTTTTCTGTTGCTTTAGTTCTTCTTTTCAACTTTTAAGAAATTGTCCAGCATTCGTTGTCATATAGGAGGACTGATATTACATAGTAGTTCAGCACTTTTTTTTCTATGATATATTACTGTTTGGTTGAGTATTAACTGATACAAAAAATTCGAAAGGGCAGTAAGTCGAATGGCAACAATATATACCAGTTGATTGAATAAAGATTTCGGTTCGAAATTCCAAGAATATTGCTGAGTCTGAAGTAAAACGCCTGAAGAAGGGTGCAACGGCCGAAACGATGTGGGTATAACAACCAATAGGGTTGATTTGCTTCATTCGTTTTCTACGGCTTAACAATACTTTGCAGATTATTTAAAGCCAGAAAATATTTTTAGATTCTAATAATTTTTTAGATTGTAAAAGTTTAATAATATAAGTCTTATTAATTAACCGATAGCTGGAGGAGAAGAGATGGATTCAAATCTTTCCCAGGGGTATTTGAGCGTAAGTGTATATAAAGAACCCGACGGGAATTGGAACTCGGCTATTTGGTTAACAATTGTCAGCCATTATCCATTATACCATCTGCACTTCGAAACTTAGAGCACCTGGTATTCCCAAACGGTCACACATCTAGGTACTCATCTGGCTCGACCTTATGTAAGGTCGAGCCAGGTGAGTACCTAGATGTGTGATCATACGGGAACCAGTGTTTTAACGTGATGTGGTGGTAAGCCATAGTCAGTATGAACAAATAACAAGGTATATAATAACAATAATAATAATAATAATAATAATAATTATTATTATTATTATTATTATTATTATTATTTTTTTTTTTTTTCTTTGCTTTCTGGCGTTTACACATTTCTTTCCGGGTCCTACCCAGGGACCTAAGGTTAGAAATGGCATCATGACACTTTTCACTATCAAAAAAATAAATAAATAAATAAATAAATAAATAAAAAATAAATAAAATAAAATAAAATAGAATAAAAATTACATAGATAAAGCCCGTCGTAAAGTGTCGGCTGTACTTGTCAGAACAATTTTTTGTATCTCCTTGAGGCATGGGCTTCCAGGAATCCCTGCAATTAGTCTACTGCAATCTTTTCCAACCAGTCCTAGGACTCCAACTAGTAACATATGTGAGAAAACGACATTATTTTTGCACCAACCTAATATTTTCAAGTGACCAGCTCTAGGACGGCACTCGAAGAAGACCTGAAAGCACGTCCAACCCATGAGAATGGTACGAATGGGGATTATATTCATATATCCACGGTCGCAGTGTTCATAATAAAGTATTGTATTCAGTGGGGTAGCATATGCGTATATACATGGCACTGGCTATAGTTAGTTTTAACTTAGTATAAGTTAGAGTACAACTACCTGGGGGAATATCAAACTTTAATATTGAGGGTTATTACAACAAAAAAAAATTGTTCTCACGAGTACAGCCCACACGTTATGAAGGGCTTTATCGATGTAAAATATGTTAGTGTGCCTTTTTTTTAATTGGTCAGTGGAAAATGTCATGATGCCATTTCTAAACTTAGGTCTCTGGCCGGGACCCGGAAAGAAATATGTACACACCAGGAATAATAATAATAATAATAATAATAATAATAATAATAATAATAATAATAATAATAATAATACCGAAGTCAAATAGTGTAGGAACATCGCGATACTAGTGAATGCCAGGGTAATTGATTACAAAATAAGTAGGTAGAAATTTATCAAGTTTTGAAATATGTAGCAGGAGGCTTATGTCGGAAGTGTCTTAAAAAATTAGTCGTTCCTGTTGTTGTTTGAATATTGATGAACAAAAATTCAAAAATTGTTTGTTGAAAATGAGGCCATAATTCGAATTGAGATGCTTCAGAGAACAGCATTACTTGCGACAACTAGATTTCCAAGAAAGATTTTGTTGACTTAGAGAGAATTAAGAAATCAAAAAAAGGGAGGGGGGCTGATAATAATATGCTTTGACCGGATCATTAAATTACAGAAGGTCTGCTTGAAAATAAACGCTAATAATAATAAATAAAAATTCTTTTTATTTTTGCGTTTTAAACATCTGTTTGTTTTCCGAAGAGAAAATTTCGAATGGAGTCTTGAACATCAACCGTACGAACTCAGTTCCTACGTTGTAACAATTTTGGCTAACACCAGATGAAATATTACATTTAATATTACTTTTCCACCGGAAATATCCGCAGTCTGGTGTTGAAATAGTGGATATTTTCTTTTCTTTTTTTAATTCTTTACAAAGAATAACGTTGTATGATAAGCTCCATCGATCCGGATTTGTTATCTTCCAAGAATATTGGTCCCACAATGCTTATTGCTTGTCATACATCACTAAGGACCAGATTTCAGTAACAAGGGCAAGAACCAGTTCTTGAAGGACGAATCAGAAGTCATTATTCTTAGAGTTTTTTGTCTTTTCTTTTGTTTGTTTTTTTAAGAAGACTGTTTTCAATATTAGTTTTTCGTCTTTTAAAGCGAAATCTGTTTTTTAATCACCAAACGTTTTTGCATTATATTTGGATTACTGAACAGAAAATGTATCTCTTACTGAATATTGAGGTAATATTTCATGATTATAGAAGATTAATTCATAGAGGTATTTATCTATTTTATTCTTTCATTTCTATTTCTTCTCCTCGATGTGATAAGATTATCTAAGTTCGGTTAGGAAATATTATTATATATTTTGTAATTTTTTCACAAACTTTTGTGTTAGGCGACTGAATTGACAAAATAGAAAAATAACAATGCAGCAAATTTTGTCCTTTGAAAGGTCTTCATCGAACAAAAGTAATAGATAGATAGATAGATAGATAGATAGATAGATAGATAGATAACAAATTGAGATAGATAGATAGATAGATAGATAGATAGATAGATAGATAACAAATTGAGATAGATAGATAGA
This sequence comes from Acanthosepion lycidas, assembly GCA_963932145.1. Classification (NCBI taxonomy): domain Eukaryota; kingdom Metazoa; phylum Mollusca; class Cephalopoda; order Sepiida; family Sepiidae; genus Acanthosepion; species Acanthosepion lycidas. The sequence continues at coordinate 68,039,339 of OZ010574.1, read as the reverse complement.
TAGATAGATAGATAGATAGATAGATAGATAACAAATTGAGATAGATAGATAGATAGATAGATAACAAATTGAGATAGAGAGATAGATAGATAGATAGATAGATAGATAACAAATTGAGATAGATAGATAGATAGATAGATAGATAACAAATTGAGATAGATAGATAGATAGATAGATAGATAGATAACAAATTGAGATAGATAGATAGATAGATAGATAGATAGATAACAAATTGAGTTTGATAGATAGATAGATAGATAGATAGATAGATAGATAGATAGATAGATAGATAGATAGATAAGGAACAAATTGAGATAGATAGATAAATAGATAGATAGATAGATAGATAGATAGATAGATAGATAGATAACAAATTGAGATAGATAGATAGATAGATAAGGAACAAATTGAGATAGATAGATAGATAGATAGATAGATAGATAGATAGATAGATAGATAGATAGATGTATGACAAAGTGAAAAAAGTTTACTTGTAACGCGTTTCGTCCTTCAAGGATATCATCGGACTAAATTTATTATGTTAGTAGGAATACACATGCGCATGAACGAAGGACGCTAGGAATTTGAGTATATTTTTTTATCAGCCGAATTCATTCAGGGTGTTTTTCTTTTTCTTTCCATCACTTTTCTTAGTAAGTATCCCACACTGTGATATGAGAAGATATGACAGTTATTGTGAAATGTTGTAAAAAGCAAGGGCGCAGATTTACTGTAGATGATCTTGCGATTAAGTCACTCTCTAGACACTGACGTTGCAGTAAATTATTTTCTCCTTTGATCAGAATAGCATTTTTTTATGTTAAAATTGTGGTCAGTCTCCTTACTGTGGGCAACCAACGCATTTGACATATTCTGTAAAATAAGCTTTTGTATTCGTATAATCTTTTTATTTAGATTCTTTGAGGTTTCTCTTATGTATTTTTGTGACAGTTATTACAGGGAATGGTGTAAAAATCTCCTTCAGGTTTTAGCTCTTTGTTTTGTTTAGTATTGACTAGGTTTTTTTTTTTATTGTTTTAGATGTAGTAGTAAAAATGTTATATTGAGTTTAGAAAAAGAAAAAGACTTAATGAATTTGCCTAGACCAAAAAGAGCACAGCACATGCGCATACGTAGTCCTAACAAATAACAAATGTAGTGTGAAACGTGCCAAAAGTAAACTTTTTCAAGTTTGTCATACAATTTCCCCAATACTGTTCTTGATATATAATGATATATACATATATCGTTACCACATGTATAGAAACCGACACAAGCACATATGATTTGCTTATAGTGGTGAAGGCTTTGTGCAGAACCAACCATACTTTTTGAAGGGCCGAATATAGAGACCTGGTGCACTACTATAATAGGTTTTGAATTCAGAGTTGTTCATCCATATTTACCCATAATAGGGAGAAGAAGAGGATTAATACATTTATTAGCACGCAACTGGAATTCGAACTCGGCCCGCAATCCGAGCCTCTATTCACTACTCCACCGTGCCTCCTATAAGTATGTATGTGCATTCAAGCATGTTTCTTTAAATAATATAGTCTGGATATGAGGGGTGATCAGAGGAGAAAGGAAGAGACAAAAAAAGAGAAAGACAAATGGCCTATTTATTTTATACACAGTAGCAATCTGAAGTTAGTTTAGACTTAAAGAAAATCTTCTTAAATCTATTAACAAAATATTATATTCAATAAGATATATTAAAATAAAGAATATATCAGAAAAATAATTATGAAAAATATAAAAATTATTATATTGAAATGATTATATTTTTCTTAGGATGAAGTATCTCATTTAACATCTACATTTAAATCAACATATTTTAAATTAAACATATATTAAACAATCCTTATCTACAAGGAACAACAGTTGATATTTATCATTTTATATGTAATATAATAAAGCAATCAAGAGAAAGAATAAAGAAAAGTAAAAATCTACACTTTATTTTCTAATTTAAATAAAATGAATGAACAAGTACCTTTAGAACAAATTTTATAACACTATACAATAAATAATTAAATATACATATATCAATTTAATTAATTAATTAGTAGTAAAAAGTTTAAATAATATATTAAATATTACATAAAAACTATTTATAAATAATACATAAAAATATATAAACTCCTTAAATATTATGCTAAAATAAATTTAAAAATGCCACATCATATACTAGCTGAATAACCCGCGCCTTGCTGCATGTCACTCTTTTTTTTACAAGAAAATGATGATTGATTTTAAATGATTGCTATAATTTGTGGTTAAAAATGATGCATTTCAATATTCTGACCATGACCATTGATAAAGGCTGTGATCTGCTTGCTGACCAGGTCGAGTCAAGTTCAAATTCTGGGATAGCCTGTTTGCCCAATTTCACACATGCGTACTTGGCTAAAAGCTGAATCCGTCTCTTCTCCTTCAGCTATGGATTAAATTAGAGAGTAGACTGGAATCTCTAGACTTGGTTCGCAACCAATCAAGGGGAAGAAAAAATATCTGAATTCAAAACGAGTCAGAAGAGGAATGAGCTACATCAGGCTATCTTACCCTAGACGCCATACAGCTGCAGTTGATATCGTGCACATGAGTTCCAGATTCAAAACACACCGACGGTTATAGTATGAATAACAAAATGAAAAGTCGCGATTTTTTACATATTTTTTCACACAATATAATGTCGTCCTCGTCCTGAGTATGACGATAAACTATATCCAGTAACAAGGCTGCCTCTTAATTGCTGTTGTTTCCAGGTCCACTGGGGTGACAGCACCTGTTAGGGTCCCAGATATATTTTTTCGTAGCAAAAATACCAGTAATACATTTTTGAAAAAAAATACCAGCAATACATTTGACTCTCGACAAAAACCCTCTTTTCAAAAATACGTCAATGTTACCAGATCTACAAATTGATTTATTACAAAAAACCATTAATCTATTCATACGAACCTATCCTAAATATCTTGTCAGCATTAATTAACTTATTGAAGTTGAAATCCCGTAACACAAAATAAATCAAACCAATAAACCAAACAATACAAGGATCAGGAATCTCTCAAGGCAAAATATATGAGGTGTTTTAAGGGCATACAAGTTTGATTTGATTTTTTACGATTTATCAACCATTTGCATGTTATTTAAAGCTAGAAAGCATTTTTTGATCTAAGAATTTTTTATGCATTCCAAAAGCTAATCAGTGTAGAAAAATCTCGTTAGAAACAAAGAAAAGAGTACTGAACCCTTACGTTATATCTGACCTCTTGTATGGCAATGAATGCTGGACAATTTGATCAAAGACGAAGAAAAAACTTGAAGCAACAGAAATTTAGTTCTACAGAAAGATGCTGAGGATACAATGGACTGAACATGTGAGCAACGACGAAGTTTTAGAGAAAATAGAAACAAAATGGAAACCTATATTTAACATCAGGAAGCGAGAGCTTGGAAAATCGGTTACTAACAGGACGTATTCAGTGCAAAAAGGACACATGAAAACGTATCATATACTTGACTAGCTAGAGAAAATGGATGGTGGAACAGAGTTAAGAAATAATTAAATTTATTTAGAGGTGCAAGGGACAGGAAATTGTGGAGAGCCATGATCACCTACCTCCTGAGGAGACACGGCATATACAGAGAGAATGATTTACTGATACAATTCCGACTAAGATGGGAATTCATACCTTTCCCAAGGAAATTTGCGCGTAAGTGAATATAGCAGGCTTCTTATATAGTTATTTTCCAAACGTAGCTTAGATGCGGCACAAGACCGAAAGTATGGGGCACCTAGTGTGGATCGAACTCACAAGCTTGCTAAGCTTGCTAAGCTTGCTAACCATTACATCGCATCGAGGAGCCCCTCTGCCTTCTTATATATAGCGACTACGGAGGGTGATTTCCAACAAGGTAAAAAGCAAGATAGATATAAACATATTTACTCTGAAATAACAAAAAGGCCTGACAATTGTTTAATCTGTCAAAATGAGTAGAAATGGTGAAAGAACGTACTCATATATTCTTTCCTCTTCCCGCTCATTATTAATGTTTCTGTTCCTAATTCTACCATACCCTGTAACACTCTGTGCCCTAGTTGCTTTAATGCCATGCATGGGGTGTTACCGATTTAAAAAAAAAAAAAAAAAAACGGGAGACGAGACGAGAAAAAGAAATAAACATACTTTTCCAGAAACTCGCACATGAGAAAGTCTTCGCGCATACATCGACTCATATACATTAATACACGCACATATACGGAAAGGTATGCATACAAACACGCATATATACTGGGTGTAACATGCAAAATTGTCCAATTCGTGTAACAGCATAATTGTCCATCCCACAAAATCCTTTATATCTAAAAAAACAATTGATTTTTTCCAGGTTTTCAGATAAGATGTTTAAGCATCTTGACACCATTTATCATAAGAATCAATGAAAAACCCTTTAATCAGCTAGAAAAGAGAACAGGTTGAAATCGTTTTTTTTTTGTTTTTTGTTTTTTTCAGTACAACTGTCTTCCCAAATTAGCAATGGCGAGAGGAAAAAGATAAATCAGGCCTCCAGTAATGGAACCAATATTCATACTCTGGCTTCCATCTTCAAAGTCCATTCAAGAACCATAAAGAGAAGGGTGAATAAGTTTTAAAAAGAGTTAACAGTAGAGAGAAAAACTGGATTTGGAGGTCACAACAGGAAGAAAGATCATCATTTCAACTGAGAGCAAAGGAGATCAATTAGAAAAGATCCAACTCAAACCATAAGACGTTTCGCAGGTGAGAGAGTAGTTTCAGCTATGACAGTCCAAAGAACAGTGAAAAAAAACTTGAAAATGTAATCGTACGTGAAACCTATGTTACTCCAGGACAGAAAGTTAGAAGGTTAGAGAGGACGAGGATCATCGTGAATATATATTCCCGGAATAATATATATATATATATATATATATATATATATATATATATATATATTTGAACTTTATTCCAATTTTTCATGAGATTCTAATTAATGATGAACATGTCCAGTGTGTGTGTGTATGTTTGTGTCTGTGTGTATTTGTGCGCGTGTGTGCGTGCGAGTTCTTGTGGATGTTGGGGGTTTGTTGTACGTGCAGAGTAGTGGTTATTGTCTCGGAAAATGAGACTGGCATGTCGAGTTCAAAATCTAGTCGAGTCCCATCTCTTTTTCTATTAGCTAGGAGTTAGTAGCAAGACACACTTAGATCTGTAGATTTGGGTGGCAACAATTCTATGAGAACAATTCTAAATTTAAACCGGTTGCAATGGAAATCACAGCAGAAACAACTAGTAGAGAGAAGGTGTAGCTTAATACTCCACTGGGTGCTTATAGGCAAATGTGTATAATCAACTTTATGAAATATCCGCAAAAGTGTAGAAAATGTACATATAAATGTACATACAACAATATAAAATACACTCCGTCTGCTTATATGTGCTATATACCTTCAGAAACTTGGCGATCATGGCTCTCCACAATTTCCTGTCATTTATAGCACTTACTAAATTTTATCTCTCTTTAACCCTGTTCACCGATATACACAAGTTCTTTGTGTAGGTTATGCGCTGTTTTCCTTTGTCCCTCTGGCCTTCAATATGTCCCGTGTATGTCAAATTCTCTAAGCCTCCTTTTCTCAATATGTGGCATAGAAATTTCAACTGTCTTTTTAGTTAGTCAAGTGCGTTTTCTGGCATATCAACCTTGTGGGTTATTTAATGCCAAATCTTGTATATACATATATACTATGTATATGATGATTTGAAAACGAATAATTTATCGGTAGCATTGTTTTTCAAACGACCAGAGCACATTTGTCTGTCCACGGTTAAAGTGATTCGAAGTATTTGGTGTTTTATATGTTTTGACACCTCCCCACTTCCCTCGGAAATCCAAAAATGTTATTTGGATTGACTTGCTCAAAAAGGTCTTTCAGGATGTCGACCTGGTAATGTTTGGAATGGATTTCATTTAATCAATGCATTTCATCAATATATGTTCCACTTTAAATGGCGCATGGCAGTCAACACAGAATGGAGAATCTTCTTCTTTAAGCAGCTATGAGTGTGTTATGTATGTGTGGCCCATGTGGTGTCGAGTAAGGGTTACTTCCTACTTTCTCACTTTTCTGTAACTCTGGTAAGTCTTGGTCGTTGGTTGAATCTTTTTTTTTTTTTAGCTTAGTGTTAGTGCATAGATAGCGGCTCGGATTGAGGAATCGGAGACTCGAGTTCGAATCCCAGTCAAATCCATTACATACATGCTAATACCTTCGGAAAGGTATGAATGCCCTTCTTCCCCCTACCCCTAGCTATGGGTAAATAGCAGGACGGACTGGATTCGATAGCATTGGATAGCAACTGGTTTACCACAGAAAGGAAAGGCAACCTACTGCGGGAAAAATCCGCCTCGTCAGTCATGTATCAAAAGATACATTATTGCCTAAACTGACAGTTAGTGCAGTTATTCACCTGTCTCTTCCTGATATTATTTAAGTCTTCATCTGATAAGGCCATTTAAGGAGATTTCAGGTTGATGCTTTGCTTTCCTTTCTTTTAGTCATGTTCGGTAAAACTACCTTTGACATAGCGTATTCTTTCTTCAATTTATTTGTCTCCTATACTTGTCATAACTGATTCATGCACCGGGGCATTTGAAGTGTTTACTGTTTACTAATACGGACCCCAAATATCAGATTCTGATATAATTCCTCTTGTGTTTATTACAAAATCATTATCCAGACATAATTTTCTGTTTTAGGCGGTTTTGAATTCACTTTTGGCACTGAAGTTTCCCCCAACAAATATAAGTGGTTTAAATGCAAAAATTGCGATCTTTTCGGAAATTCCTGCTCCTTCCTTGAGACCAAAGTTTCTGTATCTAAAACTCTTTTTAATTAGAATTCTCCATGACTGAGCTGAAAATCGTAAAAGGGATTGAAAAATGACGTTCGCTTAGCTGTATTGTAAAATACATGTTTATAAGTCTCAAAGATTCACTCACTGGTGTCCCTAAGCACACATCGTCCAGTGGATAACAGCGTTAACTGAATCCAAAAAGTGACTTGACACAAAGACCTGGCCACAGCAGAGGTGAACAAAAACATGGAGAGTTGTGATAATAAAGTTAGTAAAGGGAAATGGCATGGCACGTGGAACTAGAACTAGAACAATCTACCCCCGTGGACTAAAGAAAGTGTTTTGGTTCGAAATTCCAACGTATATACTCCTGAAGAAGACCGGAGCGTACAGCGACAAAAGCGTTGTGAATATAACAATAAAAATGGGGACAACAGTCCAAACAATATAAATAGTGTAAATATTTGAACACTTCACCTCAGAAATAGAGACAGATAAAACTAATAAATATGGAAAATGCGCAGAAATTCTTAAAACGTTGCCACATTCTAAGAATGACAATATAATTTACACAACTATATTCTACAAAACTAATGGTTCCCACTTGGCAGGCCTTTTACTGTCATTTACGTGGTGAAAAGACTTAGTTAATCCAATTACATAAAAGGGCTGATAAACCGTAAAAATGTAATCGATTAATCTAAGGGTGAATTCTGCTCGTAGCAAGTTACCCTTCTATCTATCGATTTAATATATCGAGGGTTTCACAGCATTTGCTTGTTTAAAAGAAGGATTGAAACTTCGGTTTTTATGTAATCTGTTGTCAGATTCATTGGATAGTGAATATCGATGACGTTTAAAAGAGGTTTAATGATCTGTGTCACATGTGTTGACATTTAGTTTAATACCCGACATATTAAACTTTTCGACACTTCCTTGCTGCCACAACACTTGCAAGTTTCCTAACGTGACAGAGTTGGGTCTCTTCTGTTGATACAGGACGCAGGTCACCAAGTTTATCTCTTCAACTTGACTTTGTTAAATTTTCAGCAGATTTGTTTATAATGTTCAGATAACTTCTTTACATTTCGATACTAAATTCTAGTCATTTTTTTTTTCGTAATTACTAGCATTGTTTTAGTTTTGGTAAATTTCGGAGTTATTAAACAATTCACAATCGTCAAATCAGCTTTATAATCTATTTTAAAGCTTAGGCATCTGTTCTCAATTTGGAATTTCTAAATTGACAAATGGCTGTCTTATTTTTACATCTGCGCACTGTGGTTTCACGCAATATATCCAAGCAAAGACTTGTGATTTTTCAGCCTGCTATATGATTTTCAGCTCAATCATGGAACTGTATTAACGTTTTTCGTACTTAAGAGATAGATTAGAACAACACTTTAATATTTCTAATTAGAAAATAGGGTTTTAGATGCAGAAACTCTCGTATGCAGTAAAGAGCACAAAGTTGACATTTAACCCATTTAAACTACTTTGGGGAATTTTCAGTGCCAAAAGTGAATTCAAAACCGCCTAAAACAGGAAATTAAGTCTAATATTTGGGGCCCATATTAGTAAATGCTAAACACTTCAAATACCTCGGGTATGGATCAGTTATAACAATTAACTATAGGAGACAAAAAATCTAAACAAGGATTAGACTATGTCAAAGGTAGTTTTGCCCAACACTTCAAATTGCTACGAAACCAAAGCATCAGCCTGAAAACTCGAATCATGTTCTTAAATAACCTTGTCAGATCAAGACATTCTTATCGATGTCATGCCTGGCGCCAAATCCGTTCAGGCATTTCTAAACTGTCAACTGGATACGACCGCATCTTATGATCAGTGGTGAAAAAGGCTTTGAGCAAGCGAAGCTCTTATGCTGAGATAATCCTTCCTTGAATGTGAACTGGCGCTACAGCATCGCAAACAAAGAACTTTACCATATAACAGAAACCACATCACTGAAGGACTATCATTAGCAACAACAATATGGATAGCCCATGTAACTCGCAGAGAGAATAATGACATAATCAAGACATTAATGTTCTACACTACTACAAATAAAATGTTAGGAAGGAAACCCCCAACAATAATGGAAAGAGCGATAACAGCTACTGGACTTGAGTGACCTGTTTTCCTAAAAATGGTTTTAAGAGAAAGATTATATAAATTTCAACCAAAAATGTTACTGTCTACCCAGCTACCGAATGCCAAGTATTTCCTTATAAGGAAACAGCTAAATATTACTATTACCATAATCATATAGTCTCAGAAGGGAGTATTAATCAAGGTAACAAAAAGAACTGAGTACATTTTAAATCTATTCCTCAGAGGAATTTTCTTTCATTTTCTGGATTCAGTTTTTTAATATTTGGCAATTTAAACCAAAAAGGAGAAAAGGTCTTAATACGTTATTTGTTATTCGATGAGACTAAAAATTCAAAGAGTGAAAAACGTGCCGAAAAATATGTTAATTTGACTGAATTTTTTTGTTCTAGGTTACCAAAATCCACTTGATGGGTCATTAAAAACAGTTTGAAGTTAAATCTGTCACTTATAGCGTTCGCTTCAAAAAGTTTCGAATGAGATCTTCAAAAAAATAAATGATTGATTATGTGTCGAGTTTGGATTAAATTCAAACAATCACGAATACCAGTCCTGAAATCTTGAGATTGTCTACTTTCAGAATATATAACTTGGGAAATGTTAAATGTCCGTGTTATATAGCAATAAAGTGTCGCTGCCAACACTTGAATTTGAACATAGATCGCCAGTGTGCAAACACATTATTGAATTAAGTGGATCCCGTGACCATTGAGCAACGCGCAAGTAGGAAGTCCCATGACGTCCAATTGATCTTTATTTCTGTCCTATCCTCTATCACAATACAGATCTCCATTTCTACTCTCTCCTCTATTACTATACGGACCGTTATTCTCTACTCTATTCACTATACTGTTTCTCTATTCGGGTCACTATTCGGTAGTTACTTTTCGAGAGATTACTATCGAGCAAGTACCATTAGTGCGAGTGTTATTCGAAGGCGTCTGACACCAGTATTGTTCAACGGCGTTACTATAAAATTATATTTTCGATTACAAAGCCCTTACTACAACGAGCATTACCAAAGTGACAACATGTATTCGTTGGCATCACAAAAGTGCCAAACGAGTGTTCGTTGACATCACATAAGTCCGCTTTCGTTAGATATTTCTGAAACGTGTCATAAGGAAAGGCGGCTGTGGAAATTTGACACACAAAGTTCATACGTAGGTCAAGAGAGGCAGAGTGCAACATAGTAACTGACTAAGGAAATCGATGTCAAAACAGTGATTGGGTAGGATAGTAGAGAGAAAAAATGCTACGTGGTAAAAGGGATAGGAAGTTGGGAAGAGCCATAATTGCCTGATTCCTGAATAGACTCGGCCCATAAAAGGGGATCTCTGGATAGCATGCGTTCTGGAGACAACACAGACACACACGTAAACAACGTATACCGACACAAGCATAGCTAGATACATAAAGATAAACATATGTACACATATGAAAACACATATGATATTAAGATACATATTTCTGTTTCTCTTTGTTGGTCACTGAATCGTGTATGCAGAGGATAACGACCACGTGGATGTATACATAGATGTAGACAGACACGCATATATATATATATATATATATATATATATATATATATATATATATATGTGTGTGTGTGTGTGTGTGTGTGTGTGTGTGTGCGTGTAATTAGGAATAGAGAAACATGCGTAATGACACCTACACCCTGAGACATGTATGTACAAGCAGAGAAATAAAAAACGTTTTCTCACAAAGACATGAATTGCAAACGCACAGCAATTCTTCTAAGCCCAACTTTTGTATGTCACCCCGAGGCGTCCAATCAATTTTGGCGCCTTCGCTAAAGCAGCGACATCATTGATTGGCTGTGACAGATGACAAGGTCACGTCTCCGATGCGAATGTTACCGCGCAATGGCTAACACCTCATAGCAGCTTGGCAGAATTATGGCAACGTCCGGTTGACAGATAGGCAAATTTATCAATCAATCTTGAACCAAATTGAGGCAAATGAAATAGAAATGACGGTGGACGGAGAGTGGCAGAAAAAGCAGAAAAGACAAAAACATACGAGCAAATAAAAAGGAGAATGGTACATGTGTGACACGGGTTCTGATGTAATAAATGGGGAAAACAACAGTAGACCCTTTTTGCCGGCACGAAACACCCATTACATTTCACACCTTTGTCGGTTGCCGCTAATACTAGCATCCATATTATCTTAATTTTCACCCGTCTTTCATTTTCATGATCATCCAGCTTCGTCTTCGAAATATTCCTCTTTCTTGTAATAATAATAATAATAATAGTACTAGATAGGCTTGTCTATCGTCTGGTTCACTCCGAGCTAGTCGGTGAATTCAATTTCGTACTAATGTCCTTGGGAAAGGCATGAATTCTTTTTTCTCCTCACACCGCCTTCCCGGCTATGGAAAACTCTGAATTTTAAACGAGGGAAAATGCAAATGAGAACTCACCCTATTAATTTTCCCAGCCTTCTTTCTTTCTTTTATGCGCCGTATCCTTTCAGGACGTAGGCGATCATGGCTCTCCACTTACCCCAATCCCTTGTAGTTCTCAATATGTTTTGTCCTTTTGCTGTTTATACCAGACCCTGTTCTGTCCTCCACTTGCTTATGCCCACTAGGTATGTTACGCGTTGCTTCCCCTTGTCTCTCTTTCCCTCTATCCGCCCTGTGAGTATCAGATTGCCCAAGCCCTCCTTTCTCATTACGTGTCCCAAAATTAATGGAAAATCAGAGACAATAAATAAAAGGTACCACCTATATCCTGTTGTGTCTTGGCGTTTAAGAGAAAGGCTATAAAATTCAATAGGAGTAGATAGGCTGGCCTATCATCCAGTTCATACTCCTCCCTGGTCTTTTGATCAGGAGTAGAGATTTATCCCTTTTTTCTGTTTATGATTGGGCTTCCAGTTTTATTCTAACGTCTTCTTATTTTCTTTTCACCCCCAGTATCCCCTTGCATCTTATGCAATATCTTGTGATATTATCGCTTTTGTTATGTCAACGAACACTCGTTGCCACTTTTTTTTTTAATATCAACGAATATTCGTTGTTACTTTCGTAATGCTCGTTGTATCACAGATACAACTATAGTAACGCCGTTGAACAACACTGGTGTCAGACGCCTTCGAATAACGCTCGTACTAATAGTACTTGCTCAATAATACTCGCTCGAAAGTAACTACCGAATAGTGATCAGTATAGAGAATAGTATAGAGATAGCGATCCTTATAGTAATAGAGGCTAGAATAGAATTTGAGATCAATTAGACGAAGCGCTAATTCATATATATATATATATATATATATATATATATATATATATATATATATATATACACATTTCCTTTACCAACACGTGATGCACTTATTCAAAATGGGATCGCCTGTTTTTCCTCTTTGGCGATCTATGTTCAAACTCCAGTGTCGGCAGTGACGCTTTATTCCTATATAACAATCGCTTTACGTGGGGCGAATTGATTTTTAAAAAGTAATAAATAAAGATAGGTTATGCATCGTTTTCCTCTGTCCTTCTTGATCTCAAACTGTCAATTATCGCGATGCTTGGGGTGAATTGATAAAAAAAAAGTGTCTCATTTTTCTCATATTCATAGCCTTGTCGTTATCATTAACTATCGCTAGATTTTATCTTATTTTTTTGCTTACTTACTCCTACTAGTAGCAGAAGATATAATACTTTTACGTTGTCTGAATTTCTTAAAGTACCGTCATTATATCATTAAGAAATAGTACCCACCAAAAATGAGGGGTTTATTTATGAACGGTTCTGCACTTCTGTCTAGGACTATGATGTCTCTATATTCCATGGAAGTTCTCCGAAACCCAGTTTTCTACATACGACTTGAGAAAGCACGTACCATACTCTGTCCTTGTCAACCATGGTAGGTAAAACATTTTCTACTGTCAGCCCTGGAGTCGCCAAGAGCTTTTGCCAACAGACAGGTTATTGTTTTTTTTGTGTAGATGTGCCAGTCTCTGCGATTATTATGCAACTCCAAGTCAGATTTTGAACGTTGTGCTAAAAGCATTTGCTTTTAATCGTTAAACAAAACACAACGTGCCCGTCGCGACAGTTATCAAAGATGGAGAATGGAAGGTAAACAGATGTGTCTCACGTCGGAAGTAACATTGTGTTGCGAGCATTGTTTTCATTAACTTATTGAATCTTAACTTTTTTTTTATTTTGGATCTTGACTATATCGAACCCTATGCCTGTTGATCTGTAGTCTGGAGATGATGTGAAGCACTTTTCAGGCACAGACCAGTGATGCCTATCTCCAAAAAGAACATTTTTTTATTATCTTCGTTTTCTTTGAAAAGGTATTGCACACTTTCACAATATACATATTCGGACAACGATTACGTGTTTGGCTATCCGTTAAAAGACAGCCAACATGTTACAGCTGTTGTTAAATAGGGTAAGACCGAGGAATGGATTAAATTATTTTATATAAACATCCTAAATTCACCTAATATATCGTCTACAAATAAATGTTTAAAATAATAGTGCCATCAATATCATCGTTAGTCATTTTAAAAAAAACAACACACAAAACGTTTTGGCTGTTCACATTAACGAAACTGACCATAATTTTGACATAGGGAATGCCACTTTGATTAAAAGAGAAAATAATCCACTGAGACGAAAATGTCTGGAAAGTGGCTTGATCACTAGTTCAGCAACGGTAAATTAGCGTCCAGGCTCTTTCAATATATTAACATTCTTGGTAGATTTTCTGTTGTCACAACGTGGGATAGTCAGAGACCATGGTGATGGAGAGAAAAAGAATACAGATTAATTTGGCTAGACTAAAAAAATATTCTTTCAAAATGAATTTTTTCAAAAAAATATTTTTTATACTTTTAAAATATTCTTTCAAAAATGTTGAAACTACCGGCATCTCTCGTTTTGTGCGCATGTGCAGATGTGATAACATCAGCAAAGCCCAGACCGATGAAATCCTCACGGATGAAAGGCGTCACAAAAACGTTTTTTACAATTTGTCATGCACCCCACGCCACACACACACACACACACACACACACACACACACACACACATATATATATATATATATATATATATATATATATATATATATATATATGGGATAAATGTTAATTTCATTTTTTCTGTTTGAAATTAGTTCAAAGTAGAAATACAAATTTATGTAAATCATTTACATGATAGGAACAATATTAGAAATAACTAAAATCTTTATTTTTTACCAGATTGCTCAATTTGATGAAAACGTGCTTCGTGTGTATGCTAATTACTTGTTTACTTCATGATACATAGTTCGAATTAAGATATATTCACTTGTTACTTTGTATTTCTTAAGACAGACGTTGAAAACAAAAAAGGAAGATGCAAGCAAAACACAGACACACACAGACACACACACACACACATACACATATATATATATATATATATATATATATATATATATAATCTAATAAATCATTGTACGCAGGCCTGAGGCGCCGGCAGTTTTACGACAACCAACAATGAAATCGACAGGTAAGAACTTCAAAACAACCATCTGATGTTCAAAAGAAGGTAAACAGAATTTAATCATATGAATAATAAAAAAAATCGGGATCAAGTGACACTCAGTCGGAAAATAGGCAATTCTGGCCAGAGGCTTATGTAGTCATTCTAGGGAAGGTCAGTCTCAAGCTGTTGGTTAAAATATAAAATCGCAATCACATGTGAGAGACGGTTATACCGAGACGAGAGACAATGTCAGAGAGAGAGAGAGAGAGAGAGGGGGGAAAGCTGCCCGTATAACAAGTCTCGCTGATAGCCTTTGCTTGACTAAAATAAAAAGAAACGAAGCAAGGAGACCTAAATGCCTTCCAGAGTGAATGCTAGGCCCGACTTGAAACCCGGCCTGGGAATAAAGAACCCAATATATCGGAAAAAAGATTCAAGTTTTCTTTTCATGCCGTGTCGATATCTAACCTTCCGTTCCTTTGTTAAATGTACAGAAGACTTTTCACAAATTTTCATATCACCGGCGCTAACGGACATCAAACCGAAGAATGGGGCAGAAGTAGAAAAAGCTAAAAAAAAAAAAAAAGAAAAGCGGTTGTGTGCTAACAAAAACTAAGATCTGGAGCTTAGTTCGAATAAATCAGAGTATGATAATAATAATAATAATAATAATAATAATAATAATAATAATAATAATAATAATAATAATAAATCCTCATTTCAGAAATTCGTTGTGAAGCATGTCTATTGTCCCTAAGGGAGTAATTCTTTTTCAATCTTTAATTCACTAGTGGGGTTTGAAGAGAATACCTCTGTGGTTTCTTATGGGTAGAAAAACTGAGCTAGCACTTAGTGATAAGAAGAGGGACATACTGGAGAAAAATGAAGTTCGTCTGTGGAAGAGAAAAAGAAAGGGGAAAAAGATAATGGCCATTGCATCTTCACTTTGAATTCAATTTATTTTGGATGAGTTCATGTAAATTAATTCAACTTTGTGCTATGCTTCCCCGAGCAGGAAAAGACGATAAGCTCTCTCGCCTCTTCTCCGACCCCAAATCCTAAATACCATTTTCCTCTTCGGAGCCTACTCCATTGCCACACCTTCCTTTCACCACTGGCTCAGAGATTATTAACAGAAACCAACACAGGATATAAAGAAGACGACACCGAAGACTCGGTTGTAATTTGAAAAGATGAGAAAAGCATATTGGGTGTAAATACCCATTATGCATGAGTATCACTAATCGATATGGCAATAGAAACACTGACACCTTGTCAGCCGGCCGTCTTTCACTTTTGACATTTAAAAACGACACCAGCTACAACATACAAGATAATAAAATAATTTATACAGTTGCATTGGCAAAGCTTAGACAGCAACGGACAAGCTGTCAATCGTCTGAAAATCTGCTGTAACGTATAAAATAAAACGAGATTTCTTGCAAGCCATAGACGTATCTGACTTGTTCTATGGTAACTCCACATTATCATTAACAAAACAATTGGAAAAGAAGTTAGATGACATGTATACAAGTGTGGCATTGAATCTATCATTGAAACAACACCTTCTCTGTAGCCATCTACCTCCTCACATTCGAAAGACAACAAGGATTTCCGGGCATTTCTGGATAAGTAACGACCGGCTTATTAGGGACGTCTTGATGTAGATATCAAATCATGAAGACATTAGCATTGGATACCTATTCAAAACGCACAGCCAACAAATACTCGAAGACACAGGATTCTAATGTAAAGCTATACAAGGGGTGATGAATCATTGTGAATACTAGAAAAACTCGTGAGGGTTCATGCGATCCGGTTCGTTCTGGTAATGACATGGGTGCTCATTAAAATGGATAGGCAAAATTACGAATTTTCACTTTTCCCGCCATCAATTTGGCCATTTTCTGACACCTGCCATCAAGTGACAAGAAAATTATTTAAATATTTAAAAAAAAAATTAAAATAAAAAATGTGTGTCTTGTTAAAACAGAAGCAGTTAATTTGATGAATAGTTAACAAGATTAAACAAAAATTACTTTTTCTTTTGTTGAAAAGCAATGAAAAACAACTTTTTTGCGAGGAGGTCTCATTTTCTTACGCAGCCGTTGAAGTAGTAAGTAGCTTGTAGAGTTGTTGACAGGCAAACAGTAAGAGAAAAAGTATTACGGTAAGCTATATATGGCCAAATATTCGCGACTGCCTGTCCTGGATCCAAGTCACCCTTCGCCACTGAAGTATAAGTGTCTATTCTGTATCCCATTATCTCTAGAACTTCATCGTTGCTCACGTTATTCTCAGAAACTCTGTAGAACCATATTTCTGTTACTTCAAGTCCTTTCTTCATCTGTGAGGAAATTATCCAGCATTTTCCTGTTTCTTAATACTTTTCTAAGCTTTTGGAAGGCATCTTACGCTATCCCAATGTGCCTTCAGATTTTCGTGTCGCACTTTCCGTTCTCTGTCTGTACGCTTCCCAGATTACTTTAATAGAAAGCGCGTGGGTCACCATTAAAACAGATGTATATGAGAATGGAAAAGAATGTTAAAGAAGCAAAACAAGTTAATGCAAGTATTACTAAAGTTAAAAGGCTGATGGTCATAGAATTCTCTTCTTCTTCTTCATCTTGTTGTTGTTGTTGTTGTTCTTCTTCTTCTTCTTCTTCTTCTTCTTCCGTTTTTCTTCAGGACGTTGAGAATCATGGCACTGCATTATTTCCTGTCCTTTGTAGCTCTTAACAATTTTTGGTAAATTTACCTTTTTGTCATCTCTCCTAAACATTAAACCGCTACATATTTATTCAACCTTTCTAGATAGGTTATGCGTTGTTTTCCTCCGTATCTCTTGTCTTCACTCTACCCTGTGTGTATCAATTTTTCCAAGAAGACTTTTCTCATTATATGCCCTAGAAATTTCAACTGTCTCTTCTTGATGTTACGTAGAAGTGTACTATTTTCTCTTAAACTTTATCGTTGCTCACATATTCGAGCCATATCCTCAGTATCCTTCTGTAGAACCATATTTCTGCTGCTTCAGTCGTCGTCTTCGTCTGTGAGATTTTCCAGCATTCACTGCCATATTCAGGACTGTTATTACATAACAATTCAATACTCTTTTCTTTGCTTCCTTTGTCACACTTAGCGCCCTCTGTTTCTTCTTCTTCTTCTTCTTCTTCTTCTTCTTCTCCTCCTCCTCCTTCTTCTTCTTCTCCTCCTCCTTCTTCTTCTTCTTCTTCTTCTTCTTCTTCTTCTTCTTCTTCTATTAATAAATATTATCTCTCTCCTAAATGTGGCTCCGCCATCTATTTATTCAAACTCGTTAGGTTCACACTCCTCCCGAGTCTTTTAAACCGGAGTAGAGATTTATCCCTTGTCTCCTGTTTAGGACTGGGTTTCCGGTTCCTTCTACAGTTTTATCATTTTCTTTCACTCCCAGTAGCCACTTGCGTTCTGCGATATTATCGCTTTGCTTGGGGTGAATTGAGTTTTAAAAAATAATAAATTAAAGGTAAATTATACGTTGTTTTCCTCTGTCTCTCTTGCCTTCAATCTGTCCTGTGAGTATCAAATTTTCCAACTCGAATTTCCTTATTATGTGACCTAAAATATCAACTATTTCTTTCCTATATTAATTATAAGTGTATTTTTTGTTTCCATTGTCTTTAAATCTTTATCGTTCATCTCAGCATTCTTCTGTAGAACCACATTTCTTTTGCTTCAAATACAAAATAGTTAAAACGATAATTTATTCTGGTAAATAACATATTGTGTTAAAGAGATATAGATTTCTGTGGCCTTTATCTCTATAGATAAAAAACATGTGACTTTTTGCATAATAAGTCCTGAGACCTTTAAAATAAATTGTTGTCAATAAAACATCAGTGATATAATGCTTATATGAATATATAATGGAATTTTTTAATATCAGTTTGTTAATAGCAGTTTTACAATTTTGAATACCTCATTAGATCCGAGGTGCTTTAGACCCACTCAGACACGAAGTGTGTTGACGGTCAGGCAAACTCCAATAATGTCATATACGTGCAAATTCTCAAGAATTTGCAGATAAGGTACTATCTCGGTATATATTATAATATGAAATAAAATGATTACTTCTCCGTATTTTGGCAGATTCATTTATTAATGCTCATTAAAGGATTCACCAGATCAGTGGATAAGTAAATATTTTATTTATTTATTTGTTTATTGTTGTGGATTCCGAGTGAAAAAATCGGTCTCCAATAAATGACAAACGCAAGTATTTAAGCCAAGAAATTAAATGTATTTACACAAAATACAAAAGGTAATGCTGTTAGTAAAATCCAGGAACGCCGGTTAGTATTAATCAAAGATCGCTATATACAGTCTCGAAGTAAACTTCCTTAGAGTCGGGCGTCCTTGTAACTGACTTCTACCGTCAACTCAATCACAGTGTCTATGTACTTTCCACTCTGTTCCTCCACCATGTGCCTCTACACGTTCCTCTACCCCCCATCTCTGACTGACTGTGGCTATTTTATGGCAGCAGGACGAGTCCATTTATATCAGAAAAGGGTGGACCCCATAAAATTTATGTATGCCTTCTTCTTCTTCTTCTTCTTCTTCTTCTTCTTCTTCTTCTTCTTCTTCTTCTTCTTCTTCTTCTTATTATTATTATTATTATTATTATTATTATTATTATTATTAATAATAATGGTCTACAGACTATTTACGTGAAAAGGAACATTATCTCCTAGAAAAAAATGTGATCGACTGTTCTTTAGTTAACATAGCATTTGTTATACAAACTGATGCGAAATCTGTCGGGTTTCGATCCCGGCTTGAAACAATCGGATGTCTATCCACACTGATGAGCGAAACAGTCTGTCTGTGCATGAAATAATGCGATTGAGCTGTCGGAGAGAAAGAGGAGATTTTATAAACAGTGGCTGCTGCTACTAATGCAAGTCTTTTCAACTAGATTCGATCTCTCCTAGCCTCTGACGTCTTTCGTATATTAAAAATGTTAAAATTTACATTTCTCTCTACCGACGATACCACAATGGTTAGAATCTCTGACTGATGCCAAATCGGTTGGGTTTTGATCCCGGCTTGAAACAATAGGATGTCTATCCACACTGTTGAGCTGTGATACAGCGAAACAGTCTTTGTATAAATGACTATATATATATATATATATAAAGAGAAACAGACAGAGACAGAGACATATATACGCACCTTATGAAGACTTACACAAGAACACACACACACACACACACATACATACATATATATATATATATATATATATATATATATATATATATATATATATATATATATTGTGTGGACAAACTTGCTTAATTTAATAGCCACATACAATATAGATGTTTGAGAGTTGCAAGACATCAACAAAATTTGCACATAAGTTTGCGTGACATACTCTCAGTCCCCTTTCGGCGCATTCAACTCTTTAATCCTTACCCATGACCACAGTCTTATGACATTCCTCTGTAACCCTTGCTGGCCAGAAAGTCCTTGGATCTCTCTACATTCCACTATTCCTTCCATCAGATCTGGCATTATAATTAGGATTTAAAGTCTATATTTTTACTAACAATGAATATTAAACTTACGTTTTAATCCAATGGGGTATCAATTTATAACCAGTAAATAATTATAAGCCTTGAAACTTTTCTTATTTACCATTTATATTAACTGTGATAAAAAGAAACATATTTCTACGAGGCGCATATTAAAGATTAAAGAGTCGCATTTCTGATATATATATATATATGCTAAAAATATATATATAAAACTAAAAATCCTTGAAGCATTATACATCAAACAGTTGAAGCCCAACCTAAACAAAATCAATTATGCCATCTCTACAAATATTCTTAAATGTCTATAATTGGTAACAGAAGCCATTGGTTTATACCAACGCCTTTCCATACTTCATACTTCTCCAATTCACTCTCGTGTGGTCATGTGTGACGTCATAAAATGCGATGCGATTTTCGCTTCTAGCGTCTTATATGCGCGAGTTTGTCGTTGCTTAGAAATCATCTATGTAACCAATGACAGACTATCATCACTGTCGTGTCCGTATATTGTTTAATATGTTGTAATTGACATCTTTGATAATGGCTTAAGTAAGCCGAAAGCTTAGACTGTATTAAAAAAATATGGATCAATATTGTGAATTTCTTTCTTCGTTCAACGATAATGTTATTAAACTTATCAGACGTTACGAAAAAAATTTAAAATAGACAACACTTGTCTATATTATTTAATGAAACTTGTATGAATAAAAAGATGCTGCCTAAATACACACAATATATATATATATATATATATATATATATATATATATATATATGTATGTATTTAGAAATATAAGTATATATATATATATATATATATATATATGTATGTATTTAGAAATATAAGTATATATATATATATATATATATATATATATATATATATATATATGTATGTATTTAGAAATATAAGTATATATATAATATATATATATATATATATATATATATATATATATATATATATATATATATATATATAAAATCAGCTGGATTTTATTTAAAAAAACTAATTGTTAAAAATTTAAAATTAATTTTAAAATTACCCACATCCCTCGTTCGTGCACAAGTGTAGTCGTATCAACATAACGAATTTAGCCAGATGAATCCTAAAGGACGAAATGCATCACACGAAAACGTTTTAAACTTTGTCATACAGTTTATATATATATATATGTGTGTGTGTATATATATATATATATATATATATATATATATATATATATATATATATATATATATATATATATATATGTGTGTGTGTGTGTGTGTGTGTGTGTGTGTGTATACATAGGAAGCAATGCTGAAAACTCGGTAACCCCCAAATTCCCTGATATCTAGTCATTTAGTCTATTTTTACCACCCGCTGCTATATAAACTCCTTATGATGTTTTGGCATGAAATAGGTATTTCCTTAGAACAGCTTAGTCTTGTCAAAAGCAAGGCAGGTTAAAAATGAAAAAGAAGATTGTATTGCGCCAACCTTCCAAAATCGCACAGCCTGTAATCTTGCCTATCAGCATTCAGAGTCCTGCCGTATATTTGGGCTCTCGCATTGCTAGGAGACACACGTCTTCAGTGCCATAAGTAAATATATCTTTACCTTGAATACATCTAGCCTCACAGGTTTTCCTACGATCACGTTGTCTCGTCGAATCGGGCCAGTACTTACCTTGGTGACCACTTGGGAATACCAGGTGATGTAAGCTTGGATGAGCAGGTGATGTAATGGATAACGGCTGAGAATTGGACATCGGAGAGCTGATTTCCAATTTCAGTTGATTTCGTTGTATTTCCTAACGTAACTTGGGTAAGTTATTGATCCACTTCCTCTCCCTCCAAGCTATGGGTTAATTAGTAAGACTTGTATCAGTAAATAATTATTATCTCTAAAAAAAAATTCGTACAATTAAAAAAAATTCCTGGCGTTAAATAACATACGAAAGGATTGATAAGCCATCAAAAACAAATCAAATAAAAAGCTAATTTTGGGTGAAAATTTGGGCCTTTGTTTCATTTCAGTCTACGGTCAGAAGTGCTGATGAATGAAAAATACAAATTTTTTCTCAATGAACCTTTACTCAAGGTCGTGTTAATTTTTATCACAGTAAGAGTGGAAATTGAAACAGTATATTAATAAACAAAACTACGAAAAAATGAAATGGGTGTTGTTAGATGATTCTTATATAGTTCCCAGGTAATTACCGGTGGAAATAATTCCTACGAGAAACTGGCGTGAGTTAACGAGAATCCACGAGACTTATCATGAAGTGATCCATAACATTCGTACCAAGGGGCCTCAACTATTAAACAGGGATAAAGTGTTTTCACACAATCACGAGATCTGTAACTCTTTAGGGTCGTAAGAACACCACATGTACTGCAGCCGAAGTAGCAGTAGTGATTCCAAGCTGGTTTTGAATTCTCCTAGATCGGGAGATCCAAGGCTATAAGACCCAGTCTGTCCTACTATTTACCGATAGCAGGGGAAGAAGAAATGGATTGTTACCTTTCACGAGGGTATTAGCAAATAAGTTAATGTAATGAACCCGACTGGAATTCGAACTCAGCTCTTCGATTCCTCAGTCTAAGACACTCAGTGTTTATACTTGCAATAAAACGGCAGGGAAATACAATAATAATAATAATAATAATAATAATAATAATAATAATAATAATAATAGCCCTCTCCTTGTTTGACCAGTCAGATATTGGACTGTTATCACATGTTCGATTTAATTAAATTCACAACGACGAAAAGAGAAATCAGTCAATGTCACGTCACCTCGCATTTTCTAATGTTTTGTGTGGATTCGAAAAGTCCGTTTTTACCTAAGCACCGACATCTGATGGATACATAAAGAGTTGGGACAAATAAGTGTAGCGTATTTTCAATAGGCGTCATTTGATCTTGTGATTTGATTTTATGTGAATGAAGTTTATGGCATCTATATATATAAAGTTGTAGCTTCTGTCTGTCTATCTGTTTGATATAGAACTCCTCCTAGGGTTTTTGGAGATAGACCCCTATGACCATATATATTCTGAAACTACCTTACCCAGCGTCCTTGGATAAGTATATTTCATTTTGATCAAAGACCCCCACACACTGAAATTTTATTTTACTTTGATTTAAATTAAATTTAGATTTGAACAAGGGAATGATTTCTAAGGTACTTGGATAAGTATATTTCATTTTAATCAAAGAGAGTCCCCTGGTTGCACAAACCGTCACTGATTTTTTTTTTCCATTTCATTTAAATTAAATTTAAATTAACCATCATATTTATGCAAGATAATTCTTCCTTACATGCAGCGGATAAAACTAAGGAGTACCTGCAACAATTAGGTTTTTGTAGACGACTAATTCTCCAGACTTAAAGCCAATCAACAACTTTTGGGGTGTTCTGAAGCAATGCGTTTACGAGAATGGGCTACAATTTAGGAGCAAGGAGGACTTGTGGCAGGCAATAGTGAATGTATCACGTGGAATTACATAAGAGGAGATCCAGAAATTGACATGTTCCATAGACCAGCGCCTTATCTATGTCATTTCAAGAAGAGGATCACATAACCCTTATTAACACGGCTCCATTATTAATATTTAACTCTGTGTACTTGTTGATTTCTATGTAAATGGTGTTCCAATAACGATTTTAAATGTGAATTAAGTATAAGCGTCTAATGATATTTTTTTCTTTTTCTTCCAGATTTGGCGGATATTTGAGCAATATCATTTTTCACACATAATTGCTATGACTTAAATAACATGATCCAATAAAGAAATAAAGAAATTTTCACCAATAACATTGATTTATTTATTGCTGACTTTGATCCGTCTTAATGAAACATCCTTTATTTCATGTCGGTTACTGTATGTATCCATAACAATCTGTATAGGAAGCTATTAAAGCGTTATTTTCTTGTTTACATGAGTTTTAATTACACCTCGCTAACACTTATAATTTAAGTAAATGAGGTAAATGACCGTAGTTTCCGTTTATTTTTTCGGAACCTTACCCTTTTTACAAGATACGCGTATATAACTGTTGCCATAATTTTGAAAAGTTTCGTTAAGTTACAAATTTTTCTTCTATTAAATGCATTTTTAGCAATTTTAAAATTGTATTTAATTTTTATCTTTTGTCATATCTGTCTAGATTTTTGAGATGATGTATTGTAACATAGGGTCCATTAGATCAAAACGTTGGTAGAAGTAAGACCCAAAGCGTTGTGAGTCCAATATCTGGCTCCAGCAGAGGTGAACAATAACTTTGGAGAGTTGAGTTAAAGTGTAAGTAACTGGCACTGAGATATCCAGAAGAGACGTGGAACTAGAACAATGTACTCCATTTGACGAAATAATGGCTTCGGTTCTAAATTTCAATTATCTGGAGGCTGGAACGCCTCCAGATAATTGAACAACGGCCAAAATAAAGATGAGGACAACTGTCTGAATAATATAAATAATCTTTTGTCATTTTCCATATTCAACGTTTTTTGTTCTTGTTGCATTTTTTGACTAATTTGCCCAATATTTTTCTTTTATTAATGAATTTTATTCTGTTTTTGATAAAATGTATTTAATGTTCGATCATATTTTACCAGTCTATTTATAAGTTTATTTTTTGTTCTTGTTGCAGTTTTTCACTGATTTAATCAACATGTTTTTTTGTTTTTTTTCTTTTGGGGTATTTTCTTCCATTTTGGATCAAATGAATTTAATGTTCAATGTTTGTTAATGTTTTTTTTATTTTCCTTATTTCAACACATTTTTCCTTTCTCGTTGAATTTTTCCCTTATTTATTCAATATCTTTTTGCATGGATTTTCTCAAGAAAATTTTTCGCCATTTTAAAAAATGTATTCCATTTTACATTATTGTTATTTTTCATATTTCAGCTTAATTTTTCTTCTTGTTGCATTATTTTTACTGATTTGCTCAATATATTCATTCTCTTGATATACTTTTATTTCCATTTTGATAAAATGTAAATAAGATAAAATCATCCTTTATCATTTTGCTTATTTCAGCAAATTGCTTTTCTTTCGTGTTGCATTTTGTTCACTGATTTGCTGAATATATTACTTTTATTAATGTACTTCCTCCCATTTGTGATAAAATGAATATCATATTATTTTATCTTTTGTTATTTTCAGCTTTTTTCTTTATTCTTGTTAAATTTTTCACGGATTTGCTTAATTTTCTTCTAATCAGTTTTTTCTTTCATTTTTGATGAAAAATTTACATAAATGCTTCGTCATTTTTCAGATCATTTTTCTTCTATTTTTTCGATTATTTTTCTCGTATTTCTTTTATTTCATCACATTTTTTCTTTCCTGTTGCATTTTTTTCTCCGATTGTCTTCCTAATTTTCTATTTTGTGCTCAATGTATTTGTTTTATTAATTTATTTTTGTTCATTCTTGACAAATGCTCTTAATTTCTCATCATCGTTTGTCATTTTCCTTATTTCAGCTCAGTTTTTGCTGCATTTCCTTATTTCAGTTGTACTGGTCAAATTCTCCGCCTCCGGGCTGAAAGGATCCCCAGACGAGGCTATGTCGAAGAGCAGTGTTTCGTCTCGGGAAACATCTACCCGACCCCGTTTTTACGGGAATTTTTTGGCCGAGCCTACGGGCTCGGGTACCCCACATTAAATTCGGCCCTGTGCCACGTCTAACCACGTGGGGCGGTTGATAGATATCCTGCCGTTGATCCCCAGACGAGGCTATGTCAGTTGACCACTACTTCTACGCGCCGGTGGCGAATCTTATATGTGTTGTTCTTGCCCTAAGTATTATCGTTTATTATCAACCTACGCATGATTATTCTATTCAGCAACCTTCATAAGGTTGCAACATTTTTCTTATTTCAAATCATTTTTCTTTCTTGTTGAATTTTGTCTCAGAAATGACCGTTATTTTATTTACCCTATTTTTTCAATTATATTCCCAACATATTTGATCTATTAATGCATTTTCGTTTATTTTTGACAAAATGCATTTCACCTTCAAAGTGAAAATGGAGAAAATTGATATCCATCTTCGTCGTTTGAGGCTCTTGTATGTCACAAAAGGAAAGAAATGATGCACAATGAGCCAAAAATAAATATGTTATGCCTATCGAGATAGCTATTCGTAAAGTGTTTCGCTAAGTGCTTAAGTTGAAATTTCAATCTAGAAAAACGAGAACGAGCCGATGCCTGTAAGCGAAATGGTGATTTAAAAATAATACAGGTCACATGATCGAGACTTCGCAAAGATACTCCACTTATCTTATATGAGTGTTGAAAGGAATTTGAAAATAATTGGATACATGAATCCCTACTATCTTTATTTGCCTCATAATTTAACGGAAAGAATAAATGAATTGCAATTTAATCTGCCATTCTATTCTCAAATACAACAAAACGAGTTATTTCTAAGAAGACATACCAGAGACGATGAAAACGAAATAGGTCCTCTTAGTGAAAGTTAATTAAGCTTCTTTTAACTATTCCAAAAGTCGATCTGTTTCCGAATAAATTGATGCTTATATCTAATGGGATTGGCAGAAAATTGTTTATTACGAGCTCCGTCTGTAAATTCGGACATTGAATTCAAAATGTACTCTTCTGGATTGGGTTTATTAAATGCAGGAATCGATGAATTGAAATTCTGTATACTAAGAGAATTTTGTAGCGATCGTATTAAGTGGTAATCCGAAGATTAACTGAGTACGAAGGGAGTACAAAGAAATCCTAAACAAGTCGTATCAGTTTCTGCGGGGTCCTGGTTTTGTTCTGACCAGAGACAACACCCTTCCAAATTTGGCCAGTAGGAAGGATGGCGTCTTCCATCCGATCTTCGCCTGACCTCACGTCTCTTTGAAGTACTGTTTGTCTATAATGTGGAAATATCAAGTCCGTACGCGTGAAACTTCCGATTATCGCCTAATTCTATCCCTACAAAATTCTCTTCATGGGAAGAACTGGAATTCTCTGGATGCTCTGACAACTAATTAGATCAGTTTATCGCCCCACAAAATGCCAAACTTTAGACGATGGACTGGTTTTATAAGCGTAGTTTAGATGTGGCACAAAGCCGAAAGCATGGAGCACCTAATAAGAATTGAACCCGTGATACAGTCGTAATTGATCTAGTGAGACAAGATTGCTAACCCTTATACGTCGAAGTGCTCCCAAATTATTTATTAGATGCGGCATAAGGCCGAATGTATGGGGCACCTGGTGAGGATCAATTCACTATTCAGTCGTAATTGATCTAGTGAGACAAGATTGCTAACCAATACACCACGTCGAAATGATTTTATAAGCGTAGCTTAGATGTGGTACAAGGCCGAAAGCATGGATCAACTAGTGAGGATTGAACCCGCTAAACATCGTAATTGATCTAGTGAGACAAGATCGCTAAACATTACAACACATCGAAGTGCCCAAGTTGTAGATGATGGACTGGTCGTAGTAGTTTTCAGATGCTTCCAGAAAATTTAAGTTATTAAGATAATTTTATTATGGTATTACATTGAATTATGAAGCCGCCTCAGAGATAGGTAGACATAATGTTATATGTGCTACTGAAGAAATCAGTATGCAAATACCTAAATATTGTCTTTGAAATTCACTTAAAAAAACGCTACGAACATTTCTACTCCTGTTCAAAAGACTGGAAAAGAGCCACACTATAAGTTACTGAAGTTCAATATGAGAGGACATTTGTAAAGCTAAAGGTCATAAAGACAAGATTGTCTGAAGAGAAATTGGAATTATATATATTGTTATCCACTGAAAAGGAATTGCCAGATGAATTGGATGCATAAGTAATTATTGGCAGATCCCAACATCATCTAGTGAAGAAACGGTTGCTCTTAATATAGTAGGCCGCATGCAAGGCTCTATTGTGCTTTTAAACCATCTGTAAATTGTGCAGTTTGCTACTTTAAAATATCAACGAATTACTTCAAATTAAAGAAAAACTGCATAGAAAATTCGACTATAATATTATGTTGGTGCAAAAATAATATCGTTTTTGGACGTATTTTTTAACGTCAAAAACGATATTATTTTTGAACCAACCTAATATGTATTTACATTCAGTATCTACTGTCAGTAATATGTACAGGACATATACGCTGTAATTACTAAGAAATACACAAAAAAATTCTAATAGTACCTTTTTTGCAAATGTATTTTTTGAAAATTGTATTTATTTTCATGAAAATTAACGGATAACATTATAGTTGTGGTTGGGCCTCCATTGTCTTCTGGCAACCAATATTTTAAACCCATTCTGCCTCTGTGAAGAGGAACTGTGGTTAGATTCGTCTGACATAAGACAACAACAATGGGATTACCTGCGTACTCACAACTGTGGAGGATGTTTAACTGAGCTTGTTCACCACCGTTTTATACCAGAGTAGATAACAGTTGCCTGATTCCATGCGTTTACTCTAATATCAGTGGGCTTGGTAATGGCTTCCGGTAAATCAATCGACATGTCCTTTTCCCATCTCAAATGAAGTCGACATGACATGCCTGATTGTCAGCGATCTTGAAGTTTGATAGGATCTAAACAGCAAATCAAATAAATGAACACCGATTAATACTACATTCGCACGTGCATCTAAATGATTCGACTCATGCAACAGTCACGATAAAGATAAACCAAACAAAAAAAAAATAGTGTTGGTAACAATTGTACATATATATTAGGTTGGTGCAAAAATAATATCGTTTTTTGACGTAGTTTTTAACGTCAAAAAACGATATTATTTTTGCACCAACCTAATATATATATATATATATATATATATATATATGCATGGGTATATTTAACTTACTATAAATGTGTACTCGTTCTTATTCTCCTTGAGGATCACATTGTTTGTCGAAATTAGTATTTTATACTTGAATCGCAAATGCCACCTGCATAATTTTATATCGATTTGTAATTAGTAATTACATAGGCGTGCGTAATGTTGTGTCGCGCAGTTCATGCTTATCAGTGGTTGATAATAATAGCTCTAAATTATTGTTGATTTCATAAATATAAGATATTTAATGAGGCAAGTTTTAGGAGAAAAATACCAGTCTAGTAGAAGGCCAACACAATCAATTCAGATTTCACAAAACAGACGACAGTTACAAATAAGCGGTGTGAGATGACGAGATATTACGTGCCTTCCTAATTAGTCAAAGTGAATTTAATTAAATCCAACTATTGGCAAGAGGGAGAATGAGAATTAAAAATCTATATATTAGACTAACTGTGAGTAACAGAATGACAAAATTGAAAAAGAAATATTACGTTTTGTGTTTCGTCTTTCAAAGAATTTCTTCAGATTAAATAATGTTTTTTTTGTCGATGGAAATATATAAATTGGGTTGGCCAAAAAAATCGTCCCCTTATTAAGAAAAGTTCGAGTCAGTGTGTCGTGCGAGAAATTTGTTCACGTCAGAGTCCATCTTGCACATTTATGAATCTATCCGTGCATTGAATCAGTCAGTTATGTGTCATGCGTGATACACGCTTAGGCGATCATGTATCTTTCGCTAACGACTGACAAGGCAGATTTTTTTTCCCGCAGTAGGTTGCCATTTATTTCTTTGGTAGACCAGTTGCCATTCAAGACTATAGAACCCGGTCTGTACTGCTATTTACCCATATCTAGTGGGAGAAGAAGTTTCATACCTTTCCCAAGAGTATTAGCACGTAATGGATTCGACTGGAATTCGAACTCGGCTCACCGATTCCTCAATCCTAGCTGCTATCCATTACTCCACCGTCTCGAGATTCTTGACCAGATCAAAAGATGGATCTGTAATGTAATTGATTCTGTCTTGGCATCTCAACTTCAGTCACTTTGTGGTTGCCCTCGGACTTTTCTAAAAATATTTGAATGAAAACTGCTATGACGAGATTTTTCCCTTCTGCCCTGGCGACATGTATTTAAGCGTGTCACTAGATTCGCATCTAGGTTCAATCCTTTTTCTGTTGAAATAGCTAAATGCAACCGCCACTTCTACTTCAACAGTTTCTTTTCTCGCAATTCTCGCCTGTGGAACTCCCTTCAAAAATTTAAATCCAACATCAATCGCCATCTTCTATCTTCCTGAATCCCGTTCATCTTTTGTCTTTTCCTCAGTCCTCCCTATCCTTAGTCTTTTCTTTTAATTATACTCCCTGTAACCCCTTGCGTACGAGTAACCTTCCGGCCTTGCTTTGAGTGAAATGATTTTTTAAAAAAGTAGAAAATTTACTAAATAAACCGAACAAACATTTGGACAATTCAAAAACCTCAGTTACAAGCATATATTGCGAAAATGAACAATTTAAATGAAAAAAATTACATGAATGTTCATAATGCTTCATTCATGAAATTCGAACAATTTACGTTACAATATTATTGTGAGACCGGAACTACCTACACAATAGACTCTTCCAGGTCTATATTAAGTATGCGGCACAACACTCTAGACAGAGAGAGACAAAGAGACAGACTCTCGGCGAAAGGCAAGGTTTCGTCCGGGGAGGGTGACAGGCCTTGAACCCGTCTAGGCGGGTTCAAAAAGGCTATATTTTAAACCGGCCATGTGCCACATTTTATCCTCGTGGGTGGATAGATAAATACAGAGAGACAGAGAGACAGACTCTCGGCGACTGTCGAACTCTCTGCATTAGCAGAGGGGAACCCGGACGAGGCTTTGCCGAAGGACAAGGTTTCGTCCGGGGAGGTAGACAGGCCTTGAACCCGTCTAGGCAGGTTCAAAAAGGCTATATTTTTGGCCGAGCCTACGGGCTCGGAGATACCCACATTAAACCGGCCTTGTGCCACATTTTATCCTCCTGGGTGGATAGATAAATACAGAGAGACAGACTCTCGGCTACTGTCGAACTCTCTGCATTAGCAGAGGGGAACCCGGACGAGGCTTTGCCGAAGGGCAAGGTTTCGTCCGGGGAGGTTGACAGGGCCTGAACCCGTCTAGGCGTGTTCAGAAAGGCCATATTTTTGGCCGAGCCTACGGGCTCGGGGATACCCACATTAAAACGGCCTTGTGCCACATTCGATCCTCGTGGGTGGATTGATAAATACCGAGCGACAGAGAGACAGTGAGACACGCGTACTACTACCAGTATTGGACACTAACATACAGTAAGGTCCGCTTGCACTATCTTCGTAACCTGTTGTTAATATGTCTTTCTTACATCTAATCCGTGTTCTGTGTTTTTCATTCTGTGGTCCCGACTTTGGCCCCACATCAAATATATAAACAATACAATTTTTAAAACGTCTTTTTTCGGGCAGTAGGAATAATAACAACGAGAAATACCTGTGAAAATTTCACAGTTTTCCTATTTGAATTTTCTGATGAAATTTAATTGTTCAGTTAATGATTGAATAAGCGTTATGTAGGAATAAACTGTCGCTGCCGTCACTGGTGTTTGTACACAGACCACTAGAGAGCAAACAGAGGCGATCGCATTTTGAATAAATAGATAACGTGATGTCAAAGGAAATGCATAAATAGGAAGTAGTGTGACGTCTAAACGATCCTTATTTCTACACTATCCTCTATTACTATCGCTATTCGGATCACTATTCTGTGGTTACTTTTCGAGCAAGTATTCTCAAACAAGTACTATTAGTGCGAGTGCTATTTGAAAGTGTCTGACACCAATATTATTTAACGGCTTTACTATAGTTGTAGCTGCGATTACAAAGTCTCTACTACAACAAGTATTACCAAAGTGACAACGAGTATTCGTTGACATTACAAAATTGGCAACAAGTGTTCGTTGACATCACAAAAATAAGTTCATGCCGAGTTCTACGAAAATAAAACATCCATAGAAATTGCCTAATTACATTGTTAAATATTTGAGCTTAACAACTTTAACGAAATATCTTTCGTATATATGAATGCCGGTCCTTATTTTAAAAGGTAAATAGGTACAAAAGAAAAGATTGTAAATTGACAGTTCCTGCCATTTCATCGAAAAAGATGTTAATCGCTTCTATCTTCGCTTATTTCTTTCTTTTATTTTTTCACTGAAATCATACCTCGTCCGTCTTTACACGCAAACAAAACGGAATATTCTATTATGATGCATTGACAGAGCATAACGGTCGTGTTAACTAAGGAACTAAGAGAGTGACAAGCAGAATTATAATTATATTTGAATCTAAAATCATATTTTATTACTATGAAAATTAGTTCATACACACACACACGCATATATATATATATATATATATATATATATATATATATATATATATATATATATATATATATATATATAAACATCTATCTACCAACAATTTACAAGAATCCTTAAAAGTTCTACTTGAAATCACTAAAATTTTATATAAACCATATTACACGCTATAAGATAGCCCCTGTATATTAAACATCTCTCTCCAACTATCAACTTCACCTAATTTAACAGTGGGAATCGGGGGATAAAAGTTTTTTTTTAAAATAGAAAGCCGCTCATTCGAATTCCAGCTGTGCTTAATATTCGAAGGCTCGGAATAAAAGCTACTATTCCAAACATGACAAAAATAAAATGTTACTTAATCAGTCAAAGTATGAAGAGACATTAAAAACAAAACCAAACCCCTTGAAAATGGTCAAAAAAGTGGATTAAAGCGCTTGGGACAATTAAAATTATGGACATTTTTTTTACTACCTTGCTCTCACGGAAAAACGTAAAAACGCTTGAAAAACTAAATAAAAACTAAATTAAATTTACCTTGTCTGCCATACGAAAGATGGTTAAAACAAAGGTCGCTGCACACACACACACACACACACACACACACACACATATATATATATATATATATATATATATATATATATATATATATATATATATATATATATATAGTGATCCATAGAAAGACTGTTTCGCAGCTCATCAGTTGGACTAGACGTATAGTTGCCTCAAGCTAAGATTGAAACCCGGCTGAATTGGCGTCAGTTGTAGATTCTACCTAAAGCTATTGGCACACGGCAGGGATGAAAGTGAATTTAAGCGTATCTATTTTTACATAAACACACAGTGACTAAGAGAACTCAATTCGTTTTACCGAAGAGTCTTTCATTATTAGCAGTAATAGTCACTGTTAACAAACTCACACTTCCTCTCCAGAGAGCTCAACCGAAATAATTTTTCAGGAGCATATATATATATATATATATATATATATATATATATATATATATATATATATATATGTGTGTGTGTGTGTGTGTGTGTGTGTGAAAATATTGTAGAAAATAGGAAAGAAACTGGTTTGGTAAATAATCCAAAGTTCCTTAGTATTTTTGTAATTATTTTTAAAAAATAGTGCTCGATACGAAAGTAGAGCATAAATATAATTATTTATTTAA
Source organism: Acanthosepion lycidas (assembly GCA_963932145.1). Lineage (NCBI taxonomy): Eukaryota > Metazoa > Mollusca > Cephalopoda > Sepiida > Sepiidae > Acanthosepion > Acanthosepion lycidas. The sequence goes on along the minus strand of OZ010574.1, from coordinate 68,005,836 downwards.
AAATATGATTCCAACACGCTACAGAAACATGATACCTCTTCTGTAGCGTGTTGGAATCATATTTTTAAATAAATAATTATATATATATATATATATATATATATATATATATATATATATAAAATGATGTATTGGCAGGGCGTAATGGTCGTGCTAACTAAGGAAGATAAGAAAGATTCTTTAATGAAAACCCTTAAAAGAGCTTAAATCTATTATGTTTAATACTATTAGTTGCAAAAATAACAGCTTAAATAAAATGATAAAACGCAGCTCATAAATTCATAATAACGGACATGCTAAGAGTTTCGGACAGTTTAAACCCACTAATATAACTATATGCAAACAAGTAACAAAATATTTTTTGTTAAAGTTTAGACCAAACATTAGTAATAATAACTTCTTTTTTTTATAAACAAGCTTCAAACAGTTAATATGTTTATTGTCTTTAGGTGTAAACCAGCAACCAGTAATAATATGAAATGAAAAGGAATCATAACAATGTTTCATCTAAGTCGTTCAAAAACTCGTAAATGCTTTTACAATGAAGGAAAGAAGAAAAATTCTTAGAGAAGCGCATAGTTGCTCATGACAAGAAGTGACCCTGTAATGACGGCACAAAGAATGAGATATATTGAACGAGACAACATTGCTTACAACAATCATGGGTCGATATGTCCAGAGAAAACAGGAATATCGTTGTCAGTGACAAGAGATGGATAGTTAAATAGGAATCTCCAATTACAGGTTCCCCCTTCCCTTGGCCGACTGTTCTCATATAATCTCATATTACACGGCCTGCATAATCAACCTTTGAGATGTGGGTGCCTAACCATATGCTGCTACCAATCAGACGATCTACGTTTTACGTTGAAAACGGCACATCGGCATCTTCATTTCAGGGAAAGAAAAATCAGTCTGTTTGCAGTCTTTGCTTTGTGGCTCATGGCCAGCATCCCATCGGGACCCATTCTTTCTGCTGAATTGCAGGACGTACGTCAAGGGAAAATTAGGCGCTTCAAACTTATAAGGTCAGTTCAAACTTGGGGCAAGAGGTCAAAACAAAAGATCTCAGGAGATCGATGTAACTCTACAAAAGATTTAAACTGCTTCGCATGGTGTAATGGTTATCAGGCTTGTCTTGCAGATCACGAGGAGTGTGTTCAATCCAAACTGAGTGCCCTATATGTGTCTTCTTGTGCCCAAAGTGAGGTATATTTAGTAAAATACAAAGGTGGATTATTATGGGATAATGACAAACAAACTAGAGTTGTTGGTCATTAAGAGTGGGTTTGATCCTCATTGGAACCTAGAACTTGTGGCCTTGTGCCAAAACTAAGCCACGCTTAGTAAATAGCAGTTCCATAACAGATTTTGATTGATTTTTTTTTGTTTAACGCCATTTCAGCTCTTGATGGGTCATTTAATGCCGAAATTTAATTTTCTTGGTAAGTTTGAAGTCATGAAAGTATATATTATTCTGCTTTCACTATTGATGGTAGCTAATACTCAGCATATGTTTGCATGGAGGCGATGATATATCTTATGCCGTTTTTTTTTCTTTTGAAATTTGGAACATGGTTTGATTTAACCAATTGCATGGTACTATATGGATTCATATCATGAAAGTGTTAATTCATGATGGCTGTTTGGTTGAATTTCTTTAGCTAGGTAATTTAATGCCGAAAATATTTTTAACAGTTTTATAGCTTCAACTAAATATATTTTCAACGCAACTGTATTCCTTCAACTATGATAAAATGTATTGTTGGTAATTTTAATATAAATATGTATCATTAGTAATTTTACTATAAATATGTACTGTTGGTAAAGTTTTATATAAAAATGAATTGCTGGTATTTTTACTATAAAATGTATTTTTCTATTTTCATAGTGTTTTGTTTTCGTTTTGAGATTCGCTATTTACCGATAGCTGGGATCCTAACAGGTGCTACCACCGGGGAAAAGACATAAATATGCCATGCATTTATCAATGTGTTTATTATTCACAACCGTTTCTTTTCTCTTTCAAAGACTCAATATTGCTTTACATTCCAAAATCATCGTCTAAATATTAAATTTGTTTTCAGTTTTCAATAAGAATAGTTTAATACATGTCACTTTGCTGACGGCAAGATAATCAAATTTCAAATCAAAATTGTTTGTGTGAACATAATTACGAGAGGCAGTAATGTGTGTTCTATATTTTAGTTTTATTAAAATTATATTTTTTTAATACAGTTTTATACGGATTAATGTCATGAAAGTGTTCGTTTTGGTTGTTTGGGTGGTTTTGTTTGGCGACATATTAACCTATATCGTTTATTTAATACCGAAATCTAAATATTTTGAATATAATTTTATGGCTTCAACGAAATATATTTTGAACGAAATTATATGCTTTCAGCTACAGATAAAATCTATTGGTGTTAATTTTGCTCTAAAATATATTTTTTGGTAATTCTAGTATAAAATGTATCTTTGGTTATTTTACTTTAAAATATATCGTTAGTCATTTTGTGTTAAACGTATTTTATATTGAAATGTATTGCTGGTATTTTTAATATAAAATATATATTTTTTTATATTTTCATAGTGTTTTGTTTTCGTTTGGGGGTTAATTATTTGCCTATATCTGTAAACCCTAACAGGTGCTACCACCCCGGGTCAGAGTGAACCTGGGAACAAAATCAGTGAATTGCTTTGTTAATGCTTTCTTAATGCTAATAACGAAAAAATCCATTGCTAAATAAAAGAGTACACATTGCTAATACATTGTTTCATTTATTTATTTTGTCTGGTTCGCGAGTTCTTTTTAAGAATTAAGAGGTTGTTCCACGCTCGTGAAATTCTCCAATCGCCCGATCAGATGCCTTGCTGCCGGATCTAGTTAATCTTTATACGCAGGACTTGATATACACCGAATAGGGCAGCTATAGAACAAATACATGTAGAACGACTGCATTGTGATTGAGAGAAATGGAAATTTCCCTCCGGCGTGAAAGTCGGCGTGCAATAGGTGATATAAGCCAAGATTTCGAATATTAATTTTCAATACCCACTTTATATTTGAACTTGTGTGACATTCCGTTCGAGAAGGTAGAAACCTACTAATTTTCAATGTAGGTAGATTCTTTTCATTCGGGGAGCATGATCGTTGGGCTTTGAAGTAGCCTCTGTTAGACATCTGACCATACTAAACAATTCATATAAGAATGTGAATGTCTCTTCAGTAAAGTGTCTGGAAATGATGATAAATATCTCCGATTAATTCTATAGCTGCACAATACATTTTTGGCTTTCATCAGTAATGGTAATGACAATACGGATTCGCGAAAGAGAGCCGTAAATCTAAGTGAAAAATTGATAAGAAGAAAAAAACCGTTTAGGTTAAAATCAACGGCAAGAAGGGATCTTTTTTTTTTTACAATGATATTGACACTATACAAGCACCAAGATCCACACGAGGTAGAGGGTTACAGAATAAAAGGCACAGTTTATGCGGACAGATGAGGGAAGATAATGGTTAACCCTAGACTTGAACAGCTTAAGATTGTAGTGATTGAGGAAGCCTCCTCTTGGGAGTCGGTTTCACAAGGCAGCGGTTTGTTGAAAGAATCTACTCGCGTGGAACTTACATCTCCCCAATGAAATGTGTCAAGAAATTTGTATTAAACAATGTAGCTTTACATATTTATTGGCCACGTAACCTGGTCTCCCCTTCTTAGTAACGAAATATTGTAATGATATGGCTTTCCTCGACGCCAATCAGTGAATTGCTTTGCTAATGCTTTCTTAATCCTAATAACGAAAAAATCCATTGCTAAATAAAAGAGAACACATTGCTAATACATTGTTTCATTTATTTATTTTGTCTGGTTCGCGAGTTTTTTTAAGAATTTCATTTGAGAGTGATTTTAAAATTTAACGATTTAAAAATTAGAATTTCTTCGTACATGCGACCGTATAATACGAAGTATAGATAAATTTCTTGTATTTCTCGTGCAGAAAATATGTCCAATGCATTTATAAAATTGCTTAATTATTGCTCTCATTTTTAAGATATATTCCGTCTAATATATATCTTTCTTTTGTTAACCCTTTATTTTGTCTAAATTATAAATTCAAATTTATCATCGACATGTAACATAAGAAACACTTGTCATAATTCAGACCAAAGTGTTTTACTGCAACATATGACACAGAAACCCACAAACAGATCTTCTTAAATAACAATAATAATACTCAACAACCTGAAAAGAAAAATAAATACAAATTTTAGAAGATATTTATGTTAAATTAAAACGTTTCAGGCGGGGGTATAAAATTTAATAATAGCGATGAAAACGGACATTTTAGAAAAGGAAACAGTATAATAAAAACTGGGGTAACAAAAAATGATATCACGGTTAAGTGGTAATATCGAAATGATTAACAAAACAGCAGCTAGACCGGTTGACGAATCCTCTTTCATCAGAGCATAGTCGAAGATATGACAGACGCGCCGCAACTAAAATAAACACGAAATACTGGATGTTATACAATAAATATAAAACAATTTAAGTAAAATTACATTTAAGCCTAACAATGATTCTGTTTAGAGAGTTGGCTGGCAGGACTTAACATAAATAATATTGAAATGAAAATTCGAGTGTGCTTTCCTCATTACCGAAAACGTCTTGGTTATAAGACTAAGAACATTTCAAGTTTAAAATGAAGAGATATTGCTGCCATTCTAGTACTGCGCTTAAATTCATAGAGTCTAGGTACCATAGAGGAGAGTTCATCAGAATAATTACCATGAAAGAATGAATATAATAGTCACAGGGAATCTACATTATGACGGAGGGAAAATGAGTTTGTGAAAACGAATGCAGCAGGTTAGGCGGAAATTTGAACCCGGCTCGCCAATTACACTCATCGCATCTATAACCATTACGTTACCAACACACCCGTATTTAGGTTATGAAAACTCACACTACGTCACGTTCCCGCGACACCACACATTTTCAAACTTGGCAAATGATGACACGCCAACATGATGGATAACTGCTGGGAGACATGGGCAGGAGTTTCCTAACCTTCACTTCCAGTCTCGGTAGAGTCCGAAAGAGCCTCCGCATACTTGTGGGTTATGAATCATTTTCCAGTATACAATTCCTTTCTCACAGACGAAACCTCGCAAGTCTCTCAGCGCTTTATCGCTATTTCCATGGAATGTGTTCAGAAGAACTACATTCTTTAGTTCCACCAGTTCTAAACTTCACGGCTAAGACCCGCCACTGTAGCGAACTACTTTTATTCCCTTCGTATTCCAATAGTGAGCAGCTTCTTCCCACGAACCGCTACTTTGTGGAGCTAACTCCCCAGAGGATACTTCCACGGTCACTACAATCTTAACCTCTTCAAATATAGGGCTAACCGTTATCTTCCCTACCTATCTCCATAAACTTTACCACTTACTCTGTCTATCTCGGGGCCTTGTACTAGGTTAGTATCATCGTAAAGATAAATAAAAATAAAGATTCAGAATCATCTTTAAGATTTGAATTTCATTTCTTTAATTCTTGTTAATGTGTGAAGCCAGTCTAAACCCTGAGAACTTATCAAGAAATCGCATGAACTGTAGACATTTTTTACTCTGATGCAATAGCCGTTTTTTTAAAGAAATTTCCGATCCGTCAATCTGTACATTTTAAAACCATTCTGTTTATTGCGTATTGAAGGCGAAAAATACAAGATATATAAATTACAATACATTCTGCCGTCTCACAGATACACTGGAGTTTTTGAACAATATTCCGCATCGATAAGATTGGACGACTGTATTCTAGTTTTTAGCCTGTTAATGGCTGAAGTGCTATGTTTAACTCTATTCAAACGATTCGTTTAATGTAACGTATGAAGAATTCTTTTTTCCTCTCTCCTTTTATAGTGTTCTTAGCATTCGTGCTGATTGTAAACAAAGTTATTTCGTGTGAACATACAAACGAGAAAGACGGACTGTGTTCATTTGTAAAGAAATGAATCGAAAAAACACAGTAGAAGCGGGAGTGAGGCTATCGTCTTTGATGACTGATCGACTGTTTAGAGTCGGTTAAATGATCGTCCACCGATCCCACTGAAAGGTTTGCTGAGCTATTATGCTGACCCCTCGCGCCGTGCCTGTCATTCTTTTATGGTTTCTTCATTAGTTCGGAGTTTGTGCCAACGATGGCGATGACAGGCAAAACGTCGTTTTTCTTGATGTAAAAGCTTGTTGATGTTGTTCTACTACTACTACTACTACTACTACTACTACTACTTTTTTATTCTTTTCTTTTTTCTTTTTTCTTCTTTTCTTTCTCTTCTTTTCTTCCCCTTTTCTTCTTTTCTTTTAATCTCCTTTTCCTTCTTTTATTCTCTTTTTATTCCACTTTTCTTTTACTCCTTTTCCTTTTTCTTGTTCTATTCTCTTTTTTCTTCCCATTTTCTTCCTCTTTTCTTTTACTTCTGTCTTTTTTCTTTTCTTTTTTAGCCTTTTCTTTTCTTTTATTGTCTTTTTTCTTTTATTCCCTTCTTTTCTTTTACTTTTCTTTTTTATTCTTCTCTTCTTTCTCGTTCGGTATTTCAACTAGCATACATACTTCATATTGGAATTTTATTCTTTACCTTCTTGGATGGCTTTTCCTTCTACTCTTTTTCCTATCTTCTGCTGTTGCAGAAAACAAAGGCGAGCGAGAGAATAAGAAATAAAGGTGCGGCCATTCTCGTCTTTTAAAAATAATCCAAATTACCTATTCTGATGGTGTATGAGATTGCTTGTTCAAGCTCATGTACGAGGAGATGCTGAAAAGCTCTCGGCCTGAACAAAAAGATATTAAAAATATCATATTTGGCTCTTTAATCAGATTTGTGTAAGCACGTTGAATCGAAAACTGTTCAACACCTCGTAAAAGTTCAGATTTTGGCGGATTTTTTATGGAGGTTAATAGGCAGATTCCAGTGTTGTAAAACTGGTGTAACACAATCTTCTTTTGTACGCATTTGGCTTTGTTCCACACTAAGCTAAGCTTAATAATCATAGATAGAAAATCAGGTGAGTACACAAAAAGAGGAATATGCGTAAGGGATATTGGCTCTGATTTGGAAACGACATGCTGAACTGCTTGGCATTCGCGCAGAAAGCTCAAATACGAACATTTCAGAGTGTTTGAGTGTCAATATGCAGAGTAATTGGAAAAATTTGGATTATTCTAATCGTGTTTACGAAGGTGTTTCGAGTGATCACTAGTGATCGCAACGTTATGCCTTCATTCATCTTCCTACAGGGTCTCTGTTTCAACACGGAGGCCGACATAAGTGCCTTGAGGAGATAATGCTCTCCCGAATCAAGAAAGTGACAGTTTGAAGAATCTATATCGGGCAACAGGACTCTGCACCATGCCACACAATCAGGAGAACCCAGTCATGGCTGGCAGATAATTTCTCCGACCACATTACCCCCTTATATCTGTCACCTACCTCTCCAGACTGCAATATCATTGATTATTATGTGTGGGGCGCAGTTGACCAACAAAACACACTGTAACAGCAAAGATGAATTGAAAGCAAGGATTATGGCTTCATTCATCAACTTAAACAAATAGACCCTTCAGAAGAGATGTAGGAGTTTTCCAAAGTCATCAGGTCTTTTGGGGCGTGCCAAGGTTTTTTAGCACCTATTTGTGTCCCCCACACACACACCAAAAATGCTCGATACACAAAGAAATGAATGTCAGAAGTGAAGGGTGCACAATAAAAAGTAGGTTTAACGATGAAACCAGAAAAGAGTATTTACAAGGAATAACTAGTGAGGCACTAGGCAGTAAATCCTATGAGTCTGGAATGGACATAACTCCCTTTTCAGTAGTAATGGTAAATTAGAATAACCTTAGCGGTCTAATACAACGCGGAAGGTCTTAATATTTGGGAGGGTCGACATTTATTCTCAATATGCCGGTTTTAATAAACAGGGTGTTATAAAATGAATTAAAGTGTCAAAAATATGAAATTAGGAAAGAGTATAGTTTAATAAACTCGGTAGGGTCAGAAAATCCTTCCACAATAAGTGTCCTCCTCTTTCTATTAGATATCTAAGTGAAGCTTTCTGACCATTACCTAACGCCAAGTCACCCGAGACAACAGAAAGGGAAAAAGAAGAGAAAATTGTTGTAGAAAATTTCATTTTTTTGTCAACATTTAACCTGATCGAAAAAAGTGGCAATAAATTAGTTTCGTATCAACCACATTGTTGTTCAGATGGTAATTTTTTAATCAATTTAGGGTTTGACGCAGTTGGCATTATGAAAGAACAAAGATGAACCCCCCTGGTACATGTCACGTTGTAATCTCATGTGAAACACATTTTAACTGAATTTACTTAATACCTGTAAAACATAATAAATACTACAATGAAACCAACATGATAAAATTCTTTGAAACTACCAACATAATATCCTACTATAAAGAAATAGGTTTATACCAAAACATATAACATCTACAACTGTACAAAGTAGATATCTATAAAATATACGTTTAACTGAATGTATAAAATTACGTACAAATTACCTGTCGTTGATGGCATACAACAACGTTGAAAATATATTTAGTTAAAATTGTGTTCAACATATTTAGATTCCGATATTAAATAATTCATAGAGGTTGATATACCAGTAAGCAAAATCAACCAAAAGTTGGCATTAGGGGTATTTTCGGCAGAATACAGGCCAAAGAGAATTAGTGAGAAGTCGGGCTTTAATTTTGGGTCAGCATTTTCGAGGTTGACGCCTTAAGGGTTAGGGTTTGGGTTTAGAACTAAAAGCCGAGCTAAAATATACGCGGCTATTTCTTTTTTTTAATTATTTAAAGTTATGTTTCTTGTTAAGGAATATACAACACACCACGGACTAACGCAAATACGTACATGTAAAATCACGTGCCCAAGAATATGTCGCCAGGTAGACCCTAAACCCATCATGTTGAATGGCTTTTCTCTGCAGAGACTTTGTTTTGAACGTCTATTAGGATTCAAGTTCTCCTCGGACCTTAAGTGGAACTCATATATCCGATCTATTGCTAAAGATGCTAGATAGATAGAAAACAACACTTTCTTCCATTTATCTACATCCCAAGTTTGATAATCGGAAGCAAATTGTAAACTGGAAGTTGTATAGCGAAAAAGAAGGTCAGGCCTCGGCAGCCGTTTCTAGTTCTTAAACCCTTTCTTATTTAAATGCCGTCGAATTGTTCGAGAGCTACATTCAGCATCTGTATTCCCTTTTATCTGATTTGATGTTGGGCTTGAATCTCTCTTAACTTGTCACCACAAGGTCATATATCCGCTAAGAAAAATACAACTTGTCGGCAACATTGAAAGACCACTGTGTTGGCCGAAAGATGACAGCAGAAAAGTTACCTCAGGGCAAGTTATTTATAACTTTAGAATACAAATAATAATTACATTTTGGGAGCTGCTAATAAAGAAACAAATTTTAATGACAGCAAAACTTCAACTGCAGCAGCTGATAGCCGAGTTAAGTTTGAATTTCTAAGTTTACTGTGTAATGGCCTAGTGAATAAGAGCGTTGTGGCATTTGGTGATAGTGGCTGTGAGTTCAAACTCTGGGGCTGGCGTGTGTAATTAAACTCAGTGGAAACGGGAGGGCATATAACTGAAAAGTACTAAATAAAATAAGTGCTAAACGTAAACAGTGGAACAGCCTAACCATTTCTTTGCCTTCATGTATAAAAGAAGCCTCGATCAAAACAAAAAAAAACAAAAATGTAGCTCCTGGCATTAGTGGATGTGGGAAGAGGAATTAGCATGCCGAGTTCAAATTCCAGCTGAGACCGTTGCGGTCGCCTTTTTTAAATCATTTCATCCAAAGCAAGGCAATAAAGCCACTAAGATGCAACAGGCTACTAAGAGTGAAACATTAAGAAAAATATAAACATTAAGCAGCATGAACAATAAGAGAACAGGGGCCACGAAGAAATTTTTTAAGAGCAATCTTGATTGGGAAGCAAGAAACCGGAAGGCAGTTACACGTGTTAGAGGCGCGGGAGAAGAAACTTTTAGCACAGAACTTACGGTTACATCTTGCCATTTCAACTGCAAATATAGTACTGCGCTTAAATTCATAAAGTCTGACTACCACATAAGTAAATTCATCCGGACAAAATTACTATGAAAGTATTTATAAAAATGGCACAATGATGTCACATTACGGCTGTGGGAAAGTGACTAAAACCGAGATGTCAGGTCAGGACAAATAACATTGCAGATTCTTTGGATTTTATCAAGTATCTCTAAATATTTCTTTAGAATAATATGAATCCATCTCTTTTATCTTTAGATATGGTTTAAATAGACGGCTTGTCTAAGAGAATGGTAACTGGATTAAAAAACAGTTGGTTGTGGGATTAGCAACTTCATACTGTAAAATACGTTGCTATGTAGTGAAATTATGGCCGTATGTTTACAAAGGAATTCTACAAGATTAGAATATATAATGCTATTATTATTGAATATAGCTGTGGGATGAATTCAAATGAATGTCGTTAAGTTAATTGTGAGGCTTTCAAGGATTGTTTCGAAAAGTGTGTACTATAAGATATATCGTAAAATACATCAAGGGTGTATTGAGATTGAGGGAAACACCTAAGTGATTGCTCTCCCAACTGCTTCAGAGGTAATAGGCAACCACACGAAAGAGACGGAGCTGGGCAATAAAACGACGCTGCCTCAAAAAGCACATCAATTTTAGGAACAAAACGGCCACGACACCGAGTCTTACCAACTGCTGACTGCTACACTACCCGTCTATTTTATCGACAAGAAACAGCTGACGGAAACTCAAATGTCGACACGTTGCAGAGAGGCCCGTATTTGTACATGTCCGCAAGTAATTCGAGTCCTTTTTCGTCTGTACTGACGCGCGATCGCCATACAGGTGGTTCTCTCTCCGCCATACACCTGTCTGCGTCTGATATTGCCTGTACTCATGTAATATATATATATATATATATATATATATATATATATATATATATATATATATATATGTGTGTGTGTGTGTGTGTGTGTGTGTGTGTTTAGTGAACGGTAGTGAATAATACAGCATAGATAAATCAGGGCATATTCATGTTTTTCCTCGGCAGTAGCCCCCGTTAGAGTCCTAGCTATGGGCAAATAATGAACCCCTAAGCAAAGGCAAAACATAAGTATAAAATAAACTTTTATAATAAAGACTCGCAATTCATTTTATATAAACAATACATATCTATATTAAATTATTACCAACAATGCACTCTATACGTAGTTGAATTCATACAATTGCGTTCCAAGTATACTTAGTTGAAGGCATGAAATTGTTCAAAATATTTTCGACATTAAATAACCCATAGATGTTGATATGTCGCTAAGCAAAATCAACCAAGATGAAAGAGCTTTTTTATGACATCCACCCATATAATGCTCAACAATATTTTAAAGAAATCAAATTATATTCCAAAATATAACTCCAGCAAAACCACAACATAAAACATATAACATCCTTTCGTACTTATATCCACACAAACATGTATATACAAAAAAGTTGAGCATCATCTACCATGTACGCAATTGTGAAAGCAGAATAACATATATCGCATTTTTATTACTTCCATACTAACAAGATAATTAAATTTCGGCATTAAATGACTCATAATGAGTTGATATGCCGTTAAACAAGCAAATCAAATTAATTGTCTTTTCCTGTCCAATATTTGTACACTTAGGAAACTGACGTTTGACTCAGTCGTTGTATTATGTTTCACTTATCGTATTCATATTTGAATGATTTTATAATTTGAAAAATTCTCACCGGCCTGGCTCTTCCACACGGCACATGTATTTGATTTTTAAAAAAAACGTCAAAATATAAAAGAGCCAATAAGCTGAAGAGAAATAACATTGTAGATTCTTTGGATTTTATCAAGAATCTCTAAATATGAATCCATCACTTCTACCCTCAGATGTGGGTTAAACAGAAGTAGTAGAACCTCTAAATGATTCAGAGAGTCATTGTTATAATGGAACGCACCTATGCTATAGTTAATAGACTCTCCCACCTATAATAAGTAGTAGTAGCAGTCGCTCAGCGAGTCGCTCAGAGAGTTGGTCTGACTTCAGTTTGAAGTCGGACGACCGGCTGACCGGTTGAACTCTCTGCCTTCGGGCGGGGAGGAACCCGAACGATGCTACGCCGAAGGACGGAGTCTCTTTCGGGGAGGTAAACCGACTCTGAACCCGTTTATACTAAATACCGCTCAGAGAGTTGGTCAGTCAGTCGATGTCGGACGACCGTTAGTCGGATATTAAAGTATCAGCGACCACAACTAGATTACTGCGTCATTAACTATTATATCAAGTTCCTAAAGTTTTGTACGTCGAACCTATTTTAGGACCAACTTACTACAAAAAATTAGGTTGGTGCAAAAATAATATCGTTTTCTCACATAGTAACATATGTGAGAAAACGACATTATTTTTGCACCAACCTAATACAAGCCTCCACTGTGAAACCACTACATAACAGTCATAGGTTCGGAAGTGAGCAAAAAAAAGTGTCTAGTACGCATGCTCGCAAATAATAAACTTGGGAGAGAGAGAGCGCGCGCTTGTGAGATTTTTGGCAATGAACTGTATAAATTTATGAAAGTTGGAAGAGTAATGCATCTTAAGATATTTATCTATATGGAAAGCGTTGTATGTACTTAAGTGAATGAAGGTATGTATAAGAACAGATGTAATTATGCCTGTTCATTCGTCATAGTCCATCGTTTTGCGTCTTCACCTTTTAAAGGTGGAAATGTTTCACTTGATGTTCATTGATTCAGCTTGATTTTCTGCTAGAAAAGGGCGGATTAGGCTCAGTGTCAAAATCTTGCAAATGACCAAAGACATATGAGATATTAAGAAATAGGCTGAAAATCGATTTGTCATATCAGTAGATGCTAATATTTTCCCGTCCGTTGAACCACGAGTCTAAAAGTCACAACAAACAGAATAACTGTCCGTTTCGAAAACACATTTCTCAATATTAATCGATCTTCGATGAAAAGTTAGGCCGGCTTTGAGTGCATAATTGATTCTGTCTTGATCGAAGTCAATAAATCAACGTATGATTTTTCCTGGGCTTTTTATCGTGATAAATAAATTCAATCATACTTTAAAGTAAGCCCGGAAACCCAATCAAATAAGAACCCATTGATTTTATATATACCCAACTACGAGAAGGGAAAAAATTCCTGAATGATTTTGACGCATTGTTGAACGCTGCTGAGATACGGGCGGGCGGATTTAATATCATATCGAATAACTGGCTGAAAAAAAGGCCTCAGATCTATTCTGCGAAGTAAAATGCGTTTTATTAGCTCGCTAGCAACACAACTGGTCGGGTTCAAGTTGGGTGAGACACGATGACATTATTCTCGTGCGACGACGTTATAATACTTCGGTAGTGAATATAGCTGTTCGAAAATATGTCTAACGAGATTCTCTTTATCTCTAAACCTCTTCACACGTTTTCTTTTTTTCTTTTTTTCTATTTCTTTCTTTCTTTCTTCCGTATTTATTAATCTCTTAGAATCAATAAAAGAGACGGGAAATTGAATTTCCGCCATCTCTTTCACTTTGCGAACAAGTTCTCTCCGACGAAAGATTTTTCTTTTTGTCATTATATTTTTATTAACATTAATATTTACAGTAAGGCCAATCGAGAAACATCGGTTTTCAAGTGATCATCTCGGTTAAGCAACAATGTGTTTGGTTAGTTCCAGATGGTTGACTGTGAAATGAAAATCTTCGTAAATTGGTATGTTTGAAATATACACTTTGCTAACGACTACTACAGTAATTCTCATTTTTATTTTATCTCATCTTTTCCCCCATATTTGAAAATGTAATCTAAGAACCTGAGTCATTTTCTTAAACAGCCTCGTCAGATCTAGTCTCTTATATGGTTATCATGCATGTCATTCAGATATGTCTAAACTAACATATATATGCAACCGTTTTCTTAGATCAATTATTAAAAACGACTGCTAGCGAATGAATCCTCTAGGCAGTAAAAAGTCACTCCTTCATCAGATCTTATAGTCTGGTACCACAATAACTCAAATGACTTTACCAAATAACAAAATCAACATCACTTGTAGACTTCCAAGAGAAGCAGCAGTTAAAATTAGACGTACATGTAAATAGAAGGGAAAATACAGATATAATCCAAATGTTGACTTTCCACACTAACTTAAACAAAAGTATAAGGAGGAATCTCTCATCAATATTAGAAAGAGTGATAACGGTGATTATTGATTAGTTTAATTTTCTGCGAAAAATTAAAAAAAAATATATTCAATATTCAACTAAAATAACCTTAACTGCTTGTTTCAGGAATGCCGAATATGGAAAATACTAATCTGACCCTGACCCTGATCCTGACCCTGTATGGAAAGGGCAACTCTTACTCTGACCATTACTACAGGGAAAAGGTTAATGTGACCCTGAACAGTACTGTAAGAAAAATGCTAATCTGACCCTGACCATTACTCTATGGAAAAGGTTAATGTGACCCTGACCAGTACTGCATGAAAAATGCTAATATGACCCTGACCATTACTCTATGGAAAATGCTAATCTGAACTTGACCATTACTGTATGAAATAGGCTAATCTGATCATTAATGCATGGCAAAGGCGATTCTCACACTGACCATTACTGTACGGAAAAATGGACAGATGTTATGTAGTGCTAGAAAGAATAGGAAGATGTGGAAAGCCATAAACACTCGTGTCTCCAAGGGAAATGGCAGATGAAAATATATTTCCCAGAAATCACAAAGAAAAAGAAATTTATGGCGATTTATAAGCTTAAAGGAGCAGATCATTAAAACAAATCAATAGTACACTGCATGTTGTTCGACAAAAGTCACATATCTGGATTGAAATACTGAAGCAACTTTTATATAATACCTTTAGCAATATATAGGCCATAGGATGTAAACCTAAATTTTATAGATTATGCAAAAGCGTGTGATAAAATACGCTAGAAAGAATTCTTCGAAACTGCTAGGGAAGTTAGATTTTTTTAATCATTTCACCCCAACAAGGCAACAAGAGCCACGATCGCGTAAGGTGATTACTGGGCGTGAAAGGATATAAGAAAAGCATTCCTAAGGAGGAAGAAACATAAAATATCTGATTTTAAACGGACAGAAGATAACGATCGACATTGCTTTTAAATTTTTGCAGATCAAAGTTGGCTATAAAACAACATGCCGGAAGAGAGCTCTACAAGTGAGAATTGAGGGAAAAATGTTAGGAACTTACGATTATATCTAACCGTTCCAACCGCAAATTAACGAGACCTTGCCGCCAATCTAGTAATACGCTTAAATTCATAGAGTCTAGGTACAATTGAAGAAAGTTCATCAGAACATTTACAATGAAAGTATATATATATATATATATATATATATATATATATATATATATATATATATATAAGAAATGGACAAAGTCCGACAATTTATTTATTAAAGACATTTTTTATGTTTAACGTTCTTTTTATAGATACAAGTATTTAAGTAAATGCTCTGTTTATAATAAACAGTATTAAATAACATTTACCGGCCTGAATGTCCGAGAAATTTTCATAGAAAATATTCCACGATCACGTAGGGTGACAACTGAGCGTGAAAGGATATAAGAAAAACATTATTAAGGAGGAAGAAACATAAAATATCTGATTTTAATCCTGTCAAAGGACGAATATTTTCTATGAAAATTTCTCGAACATTCAGGCCGGTAAATGTTATTTAATACTGTTTATTATAAACAGAACATTTACTTAAATACTTGTATCTATAATAAGAACGTTAAACATTAAAATATATATATATATATACATATAAAAAAGTAAATTTATATATATATATATATATATATATATATATATATATATATATATATATATATATATATATATATATATATATATATATATATATATATATATATATAGAAAGAAAGAAAGAACAGTAAAATATATAATCCGGTGTTCTTATAGATATTTTTATTTTTACAAAATAGTGCTCAATGTAAATTTACAGAGCATTAATATTATAAATTAACTGATTTAAAATATAAACCATATTTTAAATCAATTAATTTATAATATATATATATATATATATATATATATATATATATATGTGTGTGTGTGTGTGTGTGTGTGGGAAGGATATAAGAATAATACAGAACTTATACAGGGAGTAACGAGCCTTTCGACGTGGTTAACAAGCTTGTCTCGCTAGATCAGTTGCCACAGAAAAATGAGTTCAACTCACACTTGGTGCTCCATACTTTCAGCCTTGTGCCACATGTAAGCTACGCTTAGCAAATCACTATACTGGGAGCAAACCGTCTGCATGTGGATAGAAAATTAATACAGTAAATATATAAGAATAGAAAGGGGTGGAAGACAAGGATGTATCTTTTCACCGGACTTATTCAGGCTTTACAGCGAATCAATCTTCAGAGAATTCGAAGTCCTACCAGGATGCATTATTGACAGCCACATTCTCAGTAACTTTATATACAGATGACACAGTGTTGAAAGCAAACACAGAAAGCAAACTATATGAAGAAGATAGTAAGGAAAACGAGAGGAAATGACTAAAAATGAATTGTAAGTGACCGACTGTATGATTGTCAGCAAAAGTGACAGAACAACATGCGAATTACAAAATAGAAATTCCAAAATTAAAGATGTATAAAATTTAAAATATAAAGGAAATGCTTCAACAGGGGACGGAAATAAGAATGGTTAAAGATGCTTTCCTGAAGTTAAGCACATTATTAAGCAACAGGAAAATTTCATAAGAAAACCAGAAAAGAGTACTGGACTGCTAGAACTGCTATGTCCGCCTATTTGAAAGTGAAAGCTGGACACTCTCATGAAGAAGAGACTTGAGACAACAGAAATGTGTTTCTACAGAAGGATACTGAGAATCCCATCTTTTCATTGACGAAGTATTAAACAAAATAGAAACGTAAATGAAGCATAAACTTAACATCAGAAAGAGAGCGTTCAAATTTCTAGCGCACATAATGAAGAAATAGGGCTTGTAAAATTTGACATTCTCAAGACATATTGAAAGCAGGAGCGACAGAGAAATGCAGCGTATACCCTACCTAACTGGCCTGTATAAATGGTTACCGGGACGGGAATTAGGAGAAATATAAAAAAAAAACACTAAATTTACTAAAAACTACAAAGGATAGGAAATTGTTGAGAGCCATGATGGCCAACCCCCTGAATGGACACGACACATCGAAGATGTATATATATTTTAATAGGCTAAACATTTACTTTATTTCTATGGTTTTATAGACAAAGAAGAAAAGAATGTATGACAGATGGAATTCTCGGCATGATGAAAAGAATGAAAAAAAAAACAATTCTAACGTACGGCACAAAATATAAGACTCTGCACAAAGAAGTTAGGAACAAATGCAGGAGTGCTAAAGAGGAATGGCTCAACGAAAAATGTACAGAATTAGAAAGAAGATAAAGTATATATGCATCAAAATAAGACAACTAACAGAACAAAAAGGCATGCTCATGAATCCAAGGACGGAATACTGATATTAGAGAAAGAAAAATACTTTACAGATAGAACGACTACATAGGAGAAGTCTTCCACGACGAAAGAGAACAGTCGGTAATACACAGAACTATGCTCACTGACCAAATCGAAGATAAACAAAACACCAGGATCAGATAGAATTGTAAAAAAAAAGATACTTGTAGCCTTAGATGATTTTAGCATTGACAAGTTTACACAAATAATAAATGAAATATACAACAGTGTTGATATACCGAAAGACCTAAGTAAATCTATTTCCATGACCCTGCCTAAGAAGCCAGTTGCAAATGAATGCGAACTCCATTGGACAAACAGCCTAACGAGCCATATAAGAAAAAACTCATCATCCGACTTCTGATGAAAAAAGCCTGCAGCAGAATCAGACCTGAAATAGGACAAGAACAGTGTAAGTTCATTGAAGATACTGGGATAAGGAATACGATATTTGCGCAATATGATATCAAAAAAAGCAATACAAATGCAATAAGGATTTGTACCTGTCTTTTGTACATGACACAATAGCATTTCATAAATTACGTCACAAAGAACTGTTGGAGCTTCTAGGCAACTTTACATAATTGGGAAGGATATTAGAATAATACAGAATCTATACTGGCAGCAAATTGTCTGCATACAGATAGAAAATGAGTTCAGTAAATATACAAAAATAGGAAGGGGTGTAAGACAAGAATGTATCTTCACGCCGAGTCTGTGAGAATTAGAAGTCCTAATGGCATTCATTATTGGTAGGTACAACATAAGATAAGCAGATCTTATAATGTTGATAGTAGACACAGAAAAGAACCTTCAGGAACTATTTCAGAAGGTAGTGACGGAAAGCTAAAAGAAAGCACCCAGAATGCATGGCTGTTAACAAATGGAACAAAACAATATGCAAAGTACTAATTGGAGATACCAAAATGAAACCAATACAAAAATTTAAATATCTGGGAAGAGTTTTAACAGAGGACACTGAGTGTGAAAGTGAAATCCTATGGCGCATTTGAATAGCGAAAGAAGCCTCTCAAAAGTTAAGCAAAGTATTAAAAAATAAAAATTTCTGTAGAAAGAAAGAAAAAAGTACTGAACTGTTACGTAATATCAGTCCTCCTATATGGCTATATGGCAGTGCTGGAAAATCTTCTCACAGATGAAGAAGACGCTTGAAGCAGCAGAAACGTGGTTCTACAGAGGGATAACAACGATGGAGTTTTAGAGAAAATGGGGACACTTATACTTAATATCAGGAAGAGACTGTTGAGTATTCTAGGATACATAAGGAAGAAAGATTGCTTGAAAAATTTGGTACTCACAGGGCAGATTGAAGACAAGAGGGCCAGAGGATAACAGCGCATAATCTTCCTACAAAGGTTGAATAAATGAATTGTGCTAGAAGGACGAAAAAGAAGAGGAGAAGGAGTAAGCAGCAGCAGAAAAAGAATTATTTTGCATTAACAGTAATTTACAAATTTAGTCTTTTAAATTCTCTATGTATTATCTGTCTAATTTTACCTATTTTAAAGCTAATAGACATACTCACAAACATAAGGCCATCATCCCTATACAGTCCAATGTCTTTCACTATGTGCACTTAAGTTATATAATATAAACAAACCCCCATCCAGACTTAACCAACTTTAAATTTGCCACGCAAAAATACACTCGCTTTCTTCAT
This sequence comes from Acanthosepion lycidas, assembly GCA_963932145.1. Classification (NCBI taxonomy): domain Eukaryota; kingdom Metazoa; phylum Mollusca; class Cephalopoda; order Sepiida; family Sepiidae; genus Acanthosepion; species Acanthosepion lycidas. Next base: position 67,986,453 of record OZ010574.1, on the reverse strand, counting down.
TCGTAAAAAGAAACAACACCCACTAAATGAAAAAATGGGTATTCTCTTAATGCCACCAATTTAACTTAAAAATAGAATAAATAATTTTTTTCGTAAGTTATTCTTAGCATCGCTTGAAAATGAAACCAAGCTCTATACTTTAATTTTAAAGTTTAATTTCAAGATTTAAGTCTCAGTTTCGAAACATAGTAATTTTTGTGTCGCGATGGAGACATATTTTAAAAAAATAAGTTTAATATATTTATATGGAGGTATAAAAATTCAAATATACATAGTCCAATAATAATGTATCTGCAAAGCCAATATTAATAAAAGAAATGACAAGAAGAACACTTTTTTATGCCGATGCGCTTCGTTTCTTTAGAAAGTTTATAAAAGTATATGCGTATATTTTACCGGTTCGTTTTTATTTCTTTACAGTTTCCTCTACGTTATTTCTACATTTGTTTAATAAAATTCAGCAAGGAACGAAACGCGTTGGCATAAAATATTAATTTCCTCGCCATTTCTCATATATATATTACAATGAATCATTCATACAAAAAGTAGATTTATTAATTCATATTCGTAAAAAAACGCACTCTTTTAAATTTTCAAAAAAGTCAACCTCAGTGTTGCGTTGAGAGTGCACGCTCCAAACGTTTTTATCCGTTAAGAAAAACACATTTCAAAAAAAGGGATATTTCTAATCGCATTTAATTTTTTCGTTTATGATGCTACATGAATTATACCAAATACAAAATAATTTCCATGTCTGAATATGACTGAAGGTACAGTGAAAAGTACTTGCGTATTAAAGAAAGACCTTATACAGCTTATAATTTTTAAAAACAAGGATCATAACATTCATCGAGTGATTTGTACGTTAATGCACTTTTAAAATTTTGTTTGCGTAGGGATTTCGCCATTTTATATCATTAACTTTACTAATCTAATTTTTGTATGAATAATTCATTGCAATATAAATTGAACTGCACCACATATTTGATATACATACATACATATATATATATATTGTTATGGGGTCCACCCCTTTTTCATACAAGTGGACTCTACCAGTGTGTACTTGGACTGCTGCCATTAAATACCCAGAGTCAGTCAGAGCAGAGAGATAGTGATTGTGATTGAGTCGGAGGTAGAGTAATAGTGTGAGGTAACCGCTAGGTAGAAGTCACAGTTACAAGCACGTAGACTCTAAGGAAGTGCTACTTCGAGACTGGATTTACCAGACTATATATATATATATATACAACATGCTACTAACCACGTTTCTGGATTTACTAACCGTATTACCAATTGTATTATTGTGTAAATACATTTATTTATTTGTTATGATTCCTTCCTGCGTTTGTCATTCATTGGAGACCGAATTTCCTCTCGGAATCCAACAAATTGTCGACGAAGACTCGAACCCACGCGGAAAAGAAAAAATCAACAAAAGAAAAATCTTCCCTCGTCGTCCAACAAGCAAATTGGCGACGAAGATTCGAACTCACACGGGAAGAAAAAACAACAAAAAATTTTCCCTCGTCGTCCACAGCAAATTGGCGTCGAGCGTTTCGAAGAAATAAAAAAGATCCTCCCCTCGTCGTCCACAACAAATTAGCGACAAAGTGTTTCGAGGAGTAAAAATACGTAAAATTGAGCTATCATGGAAGATTTCAAAAATATTTTGGTAGAACTGATAAAACACCAAAATTATCAACAATTACAACTATAAGAAAGAATGGAAGGAAAATGGCAAAAACAATTAGAAAGACAAACAGAGCTCCAGGAACTAATATTGAAAGTAGCGGGCAACAAGCAATTAGATATTGAAAAAGAAGCAACTTTTTCGCAAGACGCAGTGTGGAATACAATAGTGATTTCCAAATATTATCTTGATGAGGACAAAAATTTTGGAAGTTACTTCAGAAGACATGAAGATATCTTTAACATCGACCGTCAAAATTGGACGGAAGCAAAAAAGCTACGTCTATTGCTTAGAAAATTATGAACTGAAGAATATACAAAGTTCGTGGATTATATCTTGCCAAAAAAGACGAACGAATTAACATTTGACGAAGCAGTGACATGTCTTAAAGAACTCTTCAGCCCCAAAACATCACTCTTCCATAGGAGGTGGAAATGCCTTAACCTGGTAAAGGGCGATAATGAGGATTATTCCACGTTTGCCGCAATCGTAAATAAATATTTTGACGACTTCAAACTAGCGGAATTAACCCCGGACAATTTCAAATGTATCATCTTTGTTTAACGGTTAGTTTCTACAAAAGATAGCGAAGAATGCTTGCATAATTACAAAATGAACCGGGTCTAACGTTACAGCAATTACCGGCATATTGCCAGAGATGTCTAAGTATAAAGAAAGACGCAAAGGACATTGAGGAATCAGCTGTTTCTCGTATACGTAAGTTAAACAAAAGTCTACGTTCTCCAACCTCCCCGGAAAGAAAACTAAAATTTTACGACAATGAAAAAAGATTCTCACCCTCCCCGGAAAGAAAAAGAAAATTTTATAAGAGAAAACGTACAACATACAGGACAAATTATGACGAATATCGAGGCAAATACAAGCCCCCACCCCCGCCATCAGCATGTTATCGATGTGGAGGACTACATTGGAACAAGGATTGCCGCTTTAGATATAAAAACTGTCTTGAATGTGGAAAAAGGGCCACAAGGCATCCCAATGTAGAAATAGAAAAGATACTAATAGAATAAGAGCTACAAGGATGAATAACGATGAGAACACCAACGGAAGGAAATATGTGGAACTGGAAATTTTAAATAAAAAGGTTAAATTACAACTGGATTCGGTTTCCGACCTCACGATAATCAACTTACAGACATGGAGAAAACTCAACAAACCTACCATGTTACACACAAAAAAAAATGCCAAGTCGGTTACAGGCAAACGAATAAAATTTGAGGGAGAAATAATCGTGAATGTTAAATTTCACGGCAAAACAAAAAACCTTAAGATATACGTCATGAAAGATAGTGAAAATCTAGTAGGTATCGACTGGATGCAGAAGTTCAACATTTGGGACCTACCTATCAACTCTTTTTGCAAAAAGTTAGAGGCTGAACCATCAGATACTATAGAAATAAAGGAAGAATTATATAACCAATTTCCTGAGGTATTTTCAAGCGGGTTGGGACAATGCAGCAAATTTAAGGCCAAAATAGAATTAAAAGAAAACGTCCAACCAATTTTTAAAAAGAAGCGAAATGTACCGTTTGCTACTATAGAAAAAATAGACAAAGAATTGGAGGGACTTGAACAAACTGGGATTCTATCAAAAACAGAGTTTAGCGAGTGGGCAGCGCCGGTGGTTTACGTAAAAAAGAAGTCAGGAGAAATCCGCGTATGCACAGATTTTTCGACGTGACTCAACAAGGCAATAAAAGACCACCATTACCCACTACCGAGCCCAGAAGAAATATTTACAAAGCTCAATGCCGGTAAGATATTTTCAAAAATAGATCTTAGTGAGGCTTATCTACAAATTCCAGTACAAGAAGAGAGTACAAAGATCCTTTGCATTAATACACACAAAGGGTTGTACAAATTCAACAGACTACCATTCGGAGTAAAAGTTGTACCAGCAATTTTTCAGCAAACGATGGACACAATGCTCACGGGCCAGAATTTCGCGACCGCTTATCTGGATGATATTCTAATTAAGAGCGACAATATTGAAGAGCACACATCACGCATAAAGGAAGTTTTCAGAAGACTTTAGGACTTTGGGTTCAAAGTAGAAAAGGAGAAAAGTGTGATTTTTTTCCTAAACGAAATTAAATATTTAGGACAGATAATAAATGAAAATGGCAGAAAGACACAGAAATGAGAAGGTCAAACAGGAAGAGAAAATTTGTCGAACCCGTGATTATCAACCATAAGAGACAAAAATACTAACTCCCCACAAAAAGGGATCGAAGGAGGGGGGTGTTATGGGTTCCATCCCTTGTTCATACAAGTGGACTCTACCAGTGTATACTTGGACTGCTGCCGTTAAATACCCAGAGTCAGTCAGAGCAGAGAGATAGTGATTGTGATTGAGTTGGAGGTAGAGTAATAGTTCATTCATTGGAGACCGGATTTAATATCGGAATCCACAACATATATATATATATATATATATATATATATATATATATATATATATATATGGAATAATGGTCCTTAAGCATGGTTTACAGGTTTTATGATTTGAAAAATAATGCTTAAATTTAAAATAAATACTATGATTTTAACAAATGTCTTTATGATTTTAATAAATACACACTTCTTTTATGTAAGGTGTCTCTTCAGAACGTAGGCGATTATGGCCCTCCACATTTTCTTGTCTCTCTTAATAAGTTTTGTCTATTTTTATTCCTCCCAAACACTGTTCTGACATCCATTTACTCATGCCCATCAAGTATGTTACGTGCTGTTTTCCTCTGTCGTCTTTCCCTAAATCAGGTTTACTGATTCTTAAAGATCCCTCTAATTATCCCATTTTTCAACCCCTCCCACCTCATTACGTGCCCGAAAAATTTCAGTTACCTCTTTCTGATGTTAAGTATGTTTCCTTTTTGCTTCCATTTTCTCCAAAACCTGGTCATTGCTCATATGTTCGGTCCATGTTTAGCATCTTCCTGTAGAACAACATTTCTGTTGCTTCAAGTCTCTTCTTCATCTTCGAGGAGAGTGTCCAGCATTGGCTGCTATACACGAGGATAGAAATCACATAACAGTTCAATACTCTTTGTTTCTAAGGGTATTTTTTCTGTCTCTTAGTCTTTAACGTTTAACTCAAAGTATTTATGGTATGAATAAATATCTATAACTTTTGAAGAACGATCCCTACAAAGACCCTGTAAATACCAAAAGAAACATAACAGCAACGACATTATATCACCTAATAATCAGGTCACTGATAAGAAAGCTACGGGTACAATTACTGTCGGCGGCCGTGATTCGACATCTGAGGTTTCGTTCCCCCTGATAAACGCCACCAAGTAACAGGAATAGCACCTCATATCTATCGGCCCAAACCTACCCTTAATCTCAATCTGTCCATTCCCTTATAGACCACATTCGTTTGTTTTGATATACATTTGATATACAACACATTCGATATATAAGTAATATACGAAGCGTATAGCGTAGATGAATATTTCATGTGAAGTATACGCATTATATTAGAAACATTGAAATCAGATACGCTTTGGTATGAAATCTTTTTCGCTCCAATGTACAACATAAAAACCTGCGACTCGATTCAGGATAGATGTTCTTCTCTGGCTATCGGCAGAACGAAGACTGTAATATATATATATATATATATATATATATATATATATATATATATATATATATGTTAAGGATTTGTTATGGTAGTGAAGGAATGCGTAAAGAACGGACTAAACATCAATTGCAAGCAGCTAAAATGAAAATTCCAAGTAAATTGAACCTGCCTACCGAGAGAATTAACATTCTAAGTCCTGGAAACTGTCTTGAACACCGATCTTTGACTTCTTTTTTCCATGTGCTGCCTACCGTCAGAACATAGACAATCATGGCTTCCCAGATCTTCAGCTAAGGAAAGGTTCGTTCGAGGTTGACTCGATGATCCCGACTCCTTTCCCCTAGACAGGCAGGGACTCTAGACTAGAGAGACCTTCGCTACTATTTAAGCAGATTTTCTCCTTTTGCTAAAGCTGCCGACACTAACGTCCTCGACATTCAGGTAAGGTAGCTCGCTGTCTTCTCCTATCTCTTTTGCTCTGTAAGTGTTAAGTTTTCGTCCTTCCTCATTACGTGTCCAAAGAATTTCGGATGTCTTTTCCAGATTCTGAGAATAAGGGTTCTTTTTGTTGCTATTTTCTTTAAGACCTCCTTATCACTTACTCGTCCTATCCACGGAAATCTCAGTATCCTTCTGTAGAACCACATTTCCGTTGGATGCAGTTTTCTCCTCACTCGGGAGGAGATTATCCGTATTCACTGCCATATAAGAGGATAGATATCACAAGTTCAGCTCTCTTTTCTTTGGTTTCTAATAAAAATTTCCCATTTCTTAATAATTTGCTTAGCTTTTGAAATACCTCTTTCTCTAGGACTGTGATATGTTTAGAAAGCTGACCATTATATCATAACGAGTTTTCTCTTTATTTGGTGCCTCCTACATTTGCAATTGTATCGTTGTTTTTTCTGTTTGTCGGTATTCTGCTTAGCTTATTGAGTACACCTTTCGCAAGTACGGTGATATTATGTTTAAAAAGCTGACCATTACTGCCGTAATGATTTCGATCCTTTCTTCATGTGGGATTGTGATGTTCCACTGATTTTTCGCAGCACTTTACTTGGCGTTTGGAACGCATCCATCGCTAGGCCAACAGCGTTAGGGAATACGTGATTCTTTAAATCCAGGTAAAGACCATTGTGCATTTGTGCATCTACGAGTATTTCCTTTTGCATGTGTTACAAGTAATCGCGTGTATGCGACTGTTAGTGTGTTGCATATCTATATCTATCAGGGTATGTGCATCGCTGCTTGTTATATTTGCTCCCCTGCCTTATATACGAGTGAATGTGTAGGAGAAAGTGAACCTATTCGCCACTGTGACTCACGGGAGTGAATAATGAAGAAGCCTGGCCACTGTGCCTGACCGCAATGAACAGTGACGAATGACAGAACACGTGACCAGAATGGGGCCAGTGCTTTGCAGGATGGCCGGCCCATATATAACAATTAGCCAGAACAACGCTAGTTGACTGAGACAGTTGGTCAAACATCTGTCAGACAATGAAGATGCTATATGTGTCTAATTAGTCACGCCTTCTCTTGTAAGTAAGATATACTTTCAGGCGGCTGGAAAAGGCGGGAAAGTAGCGATCGTCGTTTGCGATCTTCAAATCAGGGAGCGTCAAAGTCGACATTTGTAAAAGGGGAAAAGAAAATGGTGGTTGAGACTGCATGCTGAAGCTAATGGTGACAACCATTACCGTGTTGGTGTTGTGTGAGTTTGGGTTGCCGGCAAAACTGCCGGTTTAGCTTTGCCTAAGGGAAAGAAAGACAGGGAAATGCGGGTAATTTTGTCAGGTTGAACATTTTTCGGAAAGCGTGTAAGCTTTACTAATAATGCCAACAAGCCAGCCTGTCATTCTTTTTCATTTCGAATTTATTTATCATTTGCACCTTTGACGTCTTAGTAGATTCGTCTCGGTAAATATTTGCTTAATCTTATTCACCCAACACTTGACATTACGTTCTTTTGTCCGGCATTTTTTTCTTTTAAAAACTAATAAAAGGAATTTGTTCAAAGGTTTATTGAATTATTAAACAAAAAATTCCGCTTATTATGAATTCTTGATAGTTTTTCAGTTCAAAATAAACCAAAAACTTATTAAATTAAATATTAGACAATGGAAAGCAAAAAAAAGAACTAACTTTAATTGAAATAAGATTAATTATGATTAACTCTAAAAAGGTAGAATGCATGCTTTTCATCAAATGTGAACAACGTATATATATATATATATATATATATATATATATATATATATATATAGATAGATAGATAGATATATAGATAGATAGATAGGTAATAATCCGTTGGTATATAATCCAAGTGAATCCTATTACTACAATATAAAATATTAAATATTAAAACTGCTTCACACATAGAGCTCAATGTTTTAATTTAAAATTTATTTTTTATAAAATAGGAATTAAGATTACACTGGGTTAATGATCATTTTCACCTTGTAAATTGAAATAAAATTCTCAAAAGTTTTCCAAAGCAGTAAATCGATGTAAATTATTCGGAAAAAATTATCATCCATTGACTGGTTTGAAAAATCCTTGTAAATTTTATTTCAATTTACAAGGTGAAAATGATCATCAACCCAATTCAAACTTAATTCCTATATATATATATATATATATATATATATATATATATATATATATATATATATATATTGTCATCCACAGACAGAATGTTTCGCTGTATCCGAGCACATTAGTGGTGACTAGACATCTGATTGTCTCAGAGCGGGATTGAAACCCGGTTAATTTGGCTGATTTTTACTACTAAGCTATCAGCTCCTAACAGAGAGGAAGGTGAATTTTTGCATATTTATTTTTCAGTAAACACAGAGACGCACACATATACACACACAGATGCACACACACACACACATATATATATATATATATATATATATATATACGTAAATATCTTTTGATATGAACAACGTATATATAAATGATGCGATGGATAAATTGTCGACTATATTACGCAAAAATGAAAATGACACTGACATTTGATTTTAACAAATATATTTATCAAAATAATACAAAAATATATTGAAAGAGTAAATTTATTCAAAAAAATCGCCATTGGCTTCAATCACGGCCTCCATACGACTTTTGAATCTCCTTCAGCTCTTCTGGATATATACATATATTTGTTTACTTAAACGTTATTTTTAGTGGATACCCATATTTGTGTAAGTGCTCCGATTATTTATTAAACATTTGCCAAGATGGTCTAGATATCTTCGGCTATAACGACGGTTTCAAGTTCGAATCCTGTCGGTCAGCGAAAGTTCTTCTTTAATAAAATTTCTCGAGTATTCAAGCTGGTAATCAAAAATAAATAAATATACTGTTCAAAAAAATGAATAGAACATTTACTCAAATATGGGTATCCACTAAAGATAACGTTTAAGTAATAAAAGTTGTCGGATTAATGAATAAAAATGAATCGCTTCCTTATATATATATATATATATATAGTGTTTAAGGAATCATATTTTTAAACAAAAAAATATTATAATAAAGCTCTACTTCTGTATGGAGCACTGTCGTCTTAAATATAAAAACAAAAATACTAAGGAGCTCCTGATTATGGATCCAACGTGTTCTTTTCTATTTTATGCATATTTGAGCATATATATATATATATATATATATATATATATATTGTTTTGAAGCATGAGACCTCTGATGTAGCGAGTTGGAATCATATTTTTAAATAAATAATTATATTTATGCTCTACTTTCGTATCGAGCACTATTTTTAAAAAATAATAACGAAAATACTAAGGAACTTTGGATTATTTACCAAACCAGTTTCTTTCCTATTTTCTACAATATTTTCACACACACACACACATATATATATATATATATATATATATATATATATATATATATAATTTTTAGAAAAACAACCTTCCTACTACCGGGGTTTCTACGAATTTTATATTGTCAGGAAGTAAATATATATAGACAGACAATGTACTATCTACTGCCTGAGGATATTAAATTGTTGGAAACCGCGGTACTAGGAACTTTGGTTTACTAAAAAACTAGAGCTCAAATTTATCTACCTTTTTCTTTTTTGAAACTGATTTGAGCGCTTTTTCATTTGAAAAAGTTTAAATTTAAATATATATATATATATATATATATATATATATATATATATATATATATATATATATATATGCGTATACGTGTGTCAATACTTGTATGTTTTTGCATGAATCATTCTTGTGCAGTTGAAACAGATAGTAACAATTGTCTTCTGTGCCAATCATTACGTTCATCGCAGTCAGAATTTCTGCCTTTTTTGAAAAGGCATTTTCCTTACGAGACAACAGCGCCCAACGCCTCTCTGTCGCTCTGATACAGTTGTCCTGCTCTTATCTACAGAAGTTGCTCAGTGATTATATTATTTTTGTTTCCCGAACTTTCCCTCCAACATTTTTTTGTGGGGTGCGCCTAATCACATAGTCGTTGAACTGCTTATCCAGGTCAGGTAGAGACTTGCATTACTGCCTCTCCTTGCGCTCCCCCCCTTTCTAAATATTACACATCTCCATCGTGTCTACAATGTCTCACTCAATTAAAGCCGTGTGAAATTAACCGTTGTCGAAGAACGATAACGTTCGATATGAGAATTAAGCCAGAGCTCTCCGAGATTCCGAAAATCTAACTCTCTCTCTTTCTCTTTTTCTCTCTCTTTTATCAGCAGTTCTTCTTAGTAGCTAAATACAAAGTGGCTATAGATCCCAACTAACCGCTTCATAAACAGCAAAAATTAATGACTCATTCTATAAATCCTCATTGATCGTTTCGTCTCGTTCTCTTCATCTAGCATTCCAGATCACTAACCACACCCCTAGAGTGTAGCCTAATACTATCTGACGTACGTTACCTAGAGATGTTACCAAATAATATCCATTTCTACAGAAGTACCATTATGAGGCAAGTATAATCTATGGGTTAAATAGTAGCGAAGGTCTCCCTAGTCTAGAATCGGGATCATCTAAAGTCGGGATCATCGAGTCAATGCAAACGAGACTTTCCTTAGCTGCAAAGTATGTGCTTCGCCAGGGCTATATACGGTTTTGAATTTTGAGTTTTCTTTCTCCTAGACCGGTTGCCATCCAAGGCTATAACACTCTGCCCTGTTACTTAACTGGGGGGCGGAATAGTGTTGGATTCATACCTTTCCCAAGCACGTAAATGAATGTAATGAACTCGACTGGAATTCAAACTCGATACTTCAATCCAAGCCGCAATTTATTATTTTACCCTGCTTCCTAAATCTCTTGGAGAAAGATTCCTCTAAACTGAAAACTATGAAGAAAACGAGAAAGATCTCAACTCACTGTATTTCATGCATAAGGAAAAGGAAGATGTGGAAAGCCATGATCGCATATTTTCAAGAGAATATTTCTGATTCACTTTCCTCCTGTGGCGTCTCGACTGCATGATCATAAGCGCGCTACTCGACTGGCAACTAGATCTCACTGTTTTACTGATTAACTAACTAGATTCAACCGTATGTTCTATTCTAATAGTTTCTTTTCTCAGAAAGCGTTTTTAGAAGGCTTTCAACGGAAAACTGATTCTTTGAGTATACCAACAGTTTGCCTTCGACAAAACCTTTACAATCCGAAAACTATCAGATCTCTTCAGTAATAAACCGTTGAGGAAAAAAAAAAACAACAAAATCTCCGGTAAAGAAGTCTCGTCTCGTTGAGAAAGGATACAGGCATGTCTGAAAATACCGATTTTTAAAATCTTTCTCATCATGCTTCCATTTAATCAAAAGGCTTACAATTATACAATAAGTATTATTAGTCGTATTATCAATATTATTATTTTGTTTTTTATCACTCAAATTCCTTCCACCGGCCGATTATATCTACATATTATAAGAAACATACGATGCATATATATATATATATATATATATATATATATATATATATATATATATATATATATATATATATATATACATAAAAGCTTAATGAATCAGACCAGGAAATAGTAGTATAATATATATATATATATATATATATATATATATATATATATATATATATATATATATATATATATATATATATATATATATATATGGTTAATGAATCAGACCAGGAAATAATAGTATAAAAAAGTACTCAATACACGTGTGAAAATAAAATAAAATAAAATAAAGGTAAAAAAACAAAACATACAGAGCTTTTAACTTTAAAAATTAGAATGTTAGTTGAATTCGCGACCTTGGTTTCGACCTCACGGCGTCATCGGACGATTTCTATCCTTTATTTAAAAAAGAAACCCACAAAGAACGCTACATTATTATTTTTCAAAAATAAATAAACAAATGGACGGCAATCAAACACATTACGTTGAGTGTAATAGAAAGGAGGGATTATGGAGAAGGAAGAAGAAGGAAAAGAAGATGGGTGGAGAGAATAAGAGAAAAGAAGAGGAAAGCAAGTGTATCTTAAATATATACAGACAAGAAGTAGAAAAGAAAAGCAAATGTAACATAAATGTAAGGGAGGGTGGGGAGGGAAAACAAACGTATTATAAATATAATAGTGAGGTTTTAAATACATTTTTTCATCCGACCTCATATTCAATAATAAAATCATTTTGATATAAAGACAAGGACTTAAGATTTCGGATTTTTGGTTTAAAGGTTTTTTTGGATCTGGAAAAGTCATAATTGCTAATTTCTCATTTTGACATAGGTTGCAAATTCGGGTATGACTGCTGTATGTTTTTCCCTTTTCTTTAAATCTCCCATTGTCGCGTATTCAACTAAGCTCCTAATTATATATATATATATATATATATATATATATATATATATATATATATATATATATATGCATATATATATATATATATATGCATATATATATATATATATATATATATATATAAAGATAGAACAGTAAGATATATAATCCGATGTTCTTATAGATATTTTTATTTTTACAACTGTGTAGCGGAAAAACCATATTTTAAATCAATTAATTTATAATATATATATATATATATATATATATATATAATCATTATCACCCCAAGCAAGGTAGTTCAGTCACTAATTCGCAAGATGTTACAGGTTGTGGAGGAATTAAGAATAGAAACGTTACTAATGAGAAGAAAGAAAGGAGAAATCAGGAGGACAGTAGATAGAGATTGACATTGCATTTAATTTTTTTCAGATTAAAATTAGTTAGATAGCATGGAGCCAGGGAGGAGTTGCACAAGCGAGAAATGCTGGATGAAAAACTGTAAGCATAGAAGTTACGGCTATGTCTACCTAGCTCAACTATAAATTGATGAGATCTCACCGCCAGTCTAGCATTGTGGTTAAATTCATACAGTCTAGGTACCATAGCGTAGAGCTCATCAAAAAAGTTACCATGAAAGTATTTATTAAAAAAAGGCACAGAAAGGCAACCTTACGGCGGTGGGCAAGAAACTGAAGACGTGCCTCAAGATCAGACCCAATAATATAGCTGATTATTCTTTGGATCTTATCGAGGAGCTCCAGGAAAATAGCAGAGTCACCGGACCATATATGTCAGAAGATTCTAAACATAGACGAATAGTAGACTTATAGATATGTAAGACAGATTCCGGAGAGAAAAATTGTCTCGCTCGACAGAGTGAACCGACTTTCTTAGCAACTGATCTGGCAATGGATTCAATGTAGTCCTCCCACCTCATGTCAGCCGAGAACGTGAGCCCGAGAAGGCGCAATGAGTGACTATCTTGGATGATAGCATCGGCCATGCTGATGGAAGGCAGAAGGGGTGTCTGAGATGTTTAATGGAGAGCAGTTTAGTCTTGGTGGCGTTAAAAGTGAAAATCCATCCTTTTCCCGAGTTAACGACGGTCTTCAGGTCGATTTGTACATCGGCTACAATTTTAATGTTGTCTACGTAGATGCCAAGTTGAGAGCTGATGTCATCGGGAAGGTCATTAATGAAGATTAAAAACAGCGTAGGACCCAGGATGGAGCCCTGGGGTACACCTGCATTTGTATGAAAGGATGTAAACGAGTGACCATTCAGGATACTTTTCATTTCACAATTTTATAGGAACGACTGGATCAGCTTAAAAATGTGCCCGAAGATACCGCAGCTTTTCATCTTGTGGAGGAGATCTGAATGCCATACCCATTCATATCTATCTATCTATCTATCTATCTATCTATCTATCTATATATATATATATATATATATATATATATATATATATATATATTATTATTATTATTTTATAAGATGCTAGAACAAAAATCATCGCCTGAAGAGGTACAACGTAGTACTGAAACGCGAAAGGTATTGAGTGGCGATTTCAACATGTTTTTGTCATATCTTACAATAAAATAATAAAAATGCATTGCTGTATTTTGTATTGAGCACGTTTTTAAAAGTAAATGTTACGAATTATGAAATTTTACTTCATCTGTTCTTTCTCTCATTTGTATATATATATATATATATATATATATATATATATATATATATATATATATATATATATATATATCGATGAAAGATATTTAAGAGTTTACAAACAATAAAAATAATATTCGTAATCAGACTCGTGATATTTTGACCAAATTAAAGAAAAAGCAGAATATTGTAAAAACGGAATTTCCTTTCTCAAAGTCCTTTTTCAACGAAACGAGAAATAAAAAAAAAGAGTTTGTCTTTTCTGGGAACATATATATATATATATATATATATATATATATATATATATATATATATATATATATATATATATATAAGCTAAAGGGAAAGTTGGGAATAATAAGTTATAAGGGTGATGATTAATTCCTGGGAAAAAGCAGCTGTCAGGAAATAAAATACTGAAAATTCCAACCGATTCTCGAGTTATGTGACGTGTATTTGAAGAGTTACAAGGAGATGTAACCGGAAGTAGAGTGTCGCTTCTTTTAAACACCAACCACCTTCATCTGTCTGCTTAAGAGAAGGCAATCTTCTTCTGCCATCTTCTATTCCACTCCAGTTCACAAATCTCAACGTTTATTTTTAAAAATTCAATTTAATTTTCCTTTTTTGTTTTCTTTTATTTCCTTCTCCGTTATTCATCCATTCCTTGACATTAAGAAACCAACCATTTTAAAATAAGAAGAAGACTTTTTTTTTATTTATTAGTTCACTCCAAAGCAAGGCGATAAGGCCACTAAGACACATGGGGGATACTGAGAGTGAAAGAAAATGAGATGACTTTAGATGGAACCGGAAATTCAATCCTATACGTGAAACAAAGGATAAACCTCTAATCATGTTCAAAAGACTGGTAGTGTTAACCGGACTTTAGAGGAACCTATCTACTCTTGTTTGGAAAATATAATAAAAATAATATTGTATTTTTGGCGGATGATGATCTGTGAAAGTAAACATTTTCGGGGAAAGTAAAAATTAAATACCCAATTACTGAAAAATATACAATAATTCGGTCTTCGCAAATAAGCTAATGGATAACGTAAGGACTTTTCCGTCATTAGTAACATCCGGTGGTTAAAATAACGTCCAAATAATACATCATGGAATCAACTCTGACAAAATAACTATAAATCATTATGTCAATAGTGATCAGAGCTACAGATTTGACTAGAAGTGCATATATAAATATGATCACTATAGCATTCAGGGAAAATATTCGTGCGCAGTTATTCTTTTTTGTATTCTTCGAGGTTTCGACACGTTTGCGCATCAGTCGAATGTGAGCAAACAATCTGAAATAAGAACTTGTCCCTGATTCGATTTCTCCTAGGATATGCATTTTACGTCTGAATATATCGGTAGTCCATTAACCACAGAACACCGATCAGTATTGTGTTTTTTACTGTTCGAAGTACACCAAAATATTACACTAACCAAGTGTGATATTGCGTTTGGCGTGTAATCACCAAATAATTTGCATTATTAGTTTTGTAGAAATACAGAAAACACTGTCGAAAACCAGATGTGAGTGGTTAGTAATCATTGTTTATTTATCATAATTTTGAAAAACGATACGGAACAAGATAGATCTGTATAGTATTCCTTTTTCTGTTCTGGCAAAACAACAGCAGAAGCGGAAATGATTGATATAACTCATTTGGAAATAGTACGTCACATGAAAGTTTAGCAAGGTTCAAGAAAGGTGATTTTGGTGACAACATTTATTTTTGGAATTGATGACTTGCATGATCTCCGGGGGATTATTACAGCCGCCATACTTTCGCATGATATTGGAAAGCATCAAAATGCGTGCATTGCACGTGCATTTCCAGAGCAAAGCATTGTGCCCCATCTCTCCTCTTGCATTTCACATCTTGAAAATGTACCCCCCATGAATCTTCATAGAAGCACTGGAGTGCACCTCACAATTTGCATTTCTCGTCTTTAATGGCGGGTAAACGGTCTCTGAAAGCGACCTTTACACTTTCTCTCCATTTTCGTTTTCCAGCGTGTCTCTCAACTGTAGAAAGCTTTAAAAAAATAATACAGATATGTCCAGTTCTTAGAAAGCATTACCTTCAAAATCATTCTTTTTTGTTGATTTCTTCTTCTTTTTTTCAAAATGAATAGAGGAATGCACACATTATCTGCTGGAAAAAAAAGAACGTGATGAAAATAATAATAATGAAAAAAAAATACAATGGTCTGCGAAACAGTTTACGTTTTCCTCAATGGACGTCCAAGCCCAACAAACTGTAAAATATTGTTTTCCGAAGAAGTTTTGATACACCATTTTATACTTGTAATATTTTCAAAATGAAATCTACCTTTACTCAGTGTTTCGCCATTTTAGACTTTCTAGGCTACATAAATAGCGAGTAAATCGAATATCCACGCGGAAAGTGAAATTACTGAACCGAATTTTAACTCTGCCCTCATCTGTTGCGTACACTTTCGCGCTAATGTCCTAGAAAAACTTATGTACTCTTTAGTTCCTCATCTTCCAGCTGGGAGCATAAAATAAGGAAAACTCTGAATTTTAAATCAGGTAGAAAACAATGATGACTCACTCTACTAATTTTATGAATATTTCATGAAAAATCAGAGATAAATACCTGAAAGGACGTGGCATTTAAGGGAGATGGAATTTAAGAATGAGGCGATAAATATAATTAATGGAGTCTTAATGGAAAAATTAGTTATGAATTGAAATTAACAAAATGTCATCAAGTGTAGAATTCACTATGTTCCATTGGACGTGTGTCATACTTTTCCATAGCCACCTCACTTCGAAAATAAAGTTGCATTCTTTTCTCGCGCCAGGTGATCGATAGTTGTTTTGAGCACATTGATAAAAGAACTTCAACACAGTGAATGTTAAGTGGCTATTAATCACGTCGACGTCTACATTTTCCAACTATCCAGTGGAGTCACATTCCCTCGGTGGGGAGCCGTTCTAGACACTAAAGTCAACACGTCTACATTGCCTTACGAGCAAGAACCAACTCCGTGAAAAAAAACAAACTTTATCTATCGTTCAGCCAAACAAAATCGACTTCGTTGCTTTTGTCTTCAATCTGACCTCGAAGGTCAAACTCTGGATGCCCTAGCTGAGATACCATTTCCCCTAAAAATAATAATCCGATACACTATTTATAGGTTGGTGCAAAAATAATGTTGTTTTCTCACATAGTAACATATGTGAGAAAACGACATTATTTTTGCACCAACCTAATATTTTTTAATAATACCTGCTCAGAAAATCATCAGGCTTCCTTACCATTACAGGGTTACCGATTTTAAGAATTGATTCCAAGTTTTCTGACTTACAATCTCGAACAAATGTTTTAGGAACATGATGTCCCGTGTGCCAAAAATTATATAACTTAATGCAATTTATTGTTATTTTATATTTAATCCAAAATTTGAATGGAGATAAACGACGAAGCAAAGAATGTATTAATCTGAATTGTTGTATATAAGTTTTAAGCAATTAATGGATTTTTTAATCTAGCATTATTTCTTACTAATAGAAAGAATAACAGCTCGACAAGTAAAATCGGAGAGCCTAGTTCGAATTCTAGTAGGGTTGGTTACCTTCACTTACTTGAAAATACCCTTGGAAAAGCTATGAATCCATCCTTTCTCTCCCCAGTCATGCCTTGAATAAATGAACAAACTGTATTCTATAGCCTTCGTTGGCAACCAGTCTACGGCAAAAAGAAACAGTAGCCTACTGCGGGAAAATCTACCTAGTCAGTCATGAATTAATTAATCGATTCGTTTAGCACGTTATTAATATTATTTATTTATGTTATTACTTATTATATTTTTAGATTGTAAGAATTTTTTTCTGGGAGATAATGATTTAACGATAAAATTCTTACTAATTAGCCCATAGCCGGAGGAAGGAGAGATGGATCCATACTTTTCCCAAGAGTATTTGCGCATAATTGAATAAATATAACGAAGCCAACTGAAACTGGAACTCGGCTCTCCGATTAAATACTTCGAGCCATTATCCTTTACACCACCTGCACATCCAAGCTTACAGGACCTGGTTATCTCAAGCGATCACCCCTCTGGCAAGGTTCGACGTTGCTTGACTTCGGTGACGCTACGGGATCTAGTGCTTCAGTGGGATGCCACCGTAAGCCCGATTCATGATGGAAAGGGACGCGTATCCTGATCCTGTATATCACTTATCTGACTGAATATAAATGTTATATATCTATAAATGAATATATCTTATGGTATATATCTTATATTTATATAGTTATATAGTTTTATTTATATTGTTATATACTTACATATATATATATATATATATATATATATATATATATATATATATTAGGTTGGTGCAAAAAAAAAATGTCGTTTTCTCACATAGTAACATATGCGAGAAAACGACATTATTTTTGCACCAACCTAATATATATACTTTTATATACTTCATTTTTATATTTATTTTATTTTTATATACATATATATATATATATATATATATATATATATATATATATATATATATATATATATATATATATACTTACATTTCTATATTATATTACATGTATATAGTTATATATTTTACATCTTATGTTATATATCTATATATATGAATATGAATGTTATATATCTAGTGGGTAGAGATGTTTGTGTTGTTTTTAAAACAATGAAATAAGAATACACCGGCCTAGAGATGGAATGTCTCATTAAGGAAAATGTGCCTCGTGAGAGGAGTCGAACTCGTATTCACTTTGGAACAGGAAGTTTTATTAAAGTAAATAAAGTTTCCCGTCGGGAGATATAATGAACGTCTTCACATCGCTCGTCGACGTGTGGGTCAACAAAGAGCGCCGCCACCCCCGATCAGTAGGAAGTCAGGCTGGGATCGATCATAAGAAACTGAGAAGAATCTAAGAAACTAGTTTATGGCGCTCGTGTTCGCTGGATTCTTTTGTATTTCTTCATGTATAAAAAGATCAATGGAATGCTTGTTTTTTTTTTAAAAAAAAGAATCTGTCCCAATTAAAACAACGTGGCAGGTGTGGCGAAGTGATTTGATTTACATGTGTCTACAGCAGGCAGATAATTCAAAAAGTTTATACTGAATTGCAAAGCGATTCGAAAAAAATGTTCTAATTGGTTCCAAATGGGACTAACCAGCTTTTGGATTGGGTATAATTTGTCTTTCTTTAAAACGAAAAGGTAAAGTTAAATACTAGGGCGCAGTCCTCAATGTTTGCCCTTACGTGTCATTCTTCTCTCTCCTGTCCGCTGAACAACAAAATTATGATCTTGAATTACTTCCAAACGAATAATACTTCCCAAAAGATTACGTAACGTGTTTCATTCGGCTTAGATATAAACTTTCCTAGGCATTCCAACAGATGCAATGTTGAGAGTGTATCAACACTCTACCACTATCTCCATGGTAAATGTTCAGATGAGCTGTATTCTTTGGTTACATGAGTTCAGGCCTTTTCATCTAGTCTGTCCTGGGTATGATGGTAAACTACATCCGAGTCTTGTGTAAGACGTTAAACTACGTCCAACAGCAAGGCCTCTGATCAGGAGGTTTTGAGGAGCGTGGAACCCCCTCTTAATTGCTGGTGTTCCCAGGTTCACCCTGACCCGGGGTGGCAGCAGCTGTTAGGGTTCTAGCTATGGGCAAATAGTTAACCCCCAAACTGGAGTGAAAACACAATGAAAATGTAAAAATAGGTTTAAAACCAGAAATACTTTTTTAAAAAAATTATTACCAGCTATACATTATTTTTGTAGGAAAAAATATTACCAGCAATAAAAACTGTCGGCATTAAATAACCCATTGTGGTTGATATACCATAAAACAAACTAAATCAAACCAAACCAAACTTTTCATCTAGTACATGTCGCATTGAGTTCACGGAGTGGAATCCTCCATATCTCCTGCATGTCCATTTCCTAAAGAAGCAATTCAAATCCGAATTTTTTCCGTCCGTCAAATTGTGGAATAGACACCTGCGTGAATGCTTCCCTGAAGAGTTTAATATTGACCTATCCACGTCTCCATAATCTCCACTTTCTATCATCTTCTCTTCCAATGATATCTCACAACTTATTCACCATTAACACTTCAAATGAAACCCTGTACCTTGTATAGTTTTAGAATTTTGAAGAACTAGTAAAAACAAATATTGAATACTAGCTGAAAGGCGGAGAAAATCCCCTTTTTGAGATATTTTTCCTCAAATTTCTTTTTTCTAGAAAAATTTAATGTCGCGTATTTTGTTTTTTTATGCTGCCTATGAATTCGCCTGCTAACTGGAACAATTTCTCTCTAATAATAATTCAAAACAATACATACTTTGGCTATACTACCACTACACTATCACGCCGATAAAACAATTTTTATGTCTAACGTATGGGGTTGAATAATGATTCTTAGAAAAAAATGTCTGAATGGTTAGAACGATCGCTTTCAGATCATGCTTTCGCCATAGGATGAACTGGGTCAATTTTCAGTCGACTACTTTTCTTTTCATGAATTATCTATGAATTTTCTAAATTAGAATTCAAATTTCACATAGTTTGTTAATGGAATCTGATAAAAGAAGGGAGACAACTCTGGTTAATTTAATTTGGGTTTCTTTTTTTATTTTATCTGCTTTTGCGTCCATTTTTTTTTTTTTCGTCTATATGATCAATCTCTTTACATTTCCTAACAGCTGCTTGCTTTGCTATAACTAACCGTGACGTGGCATTAGGTAGAACCGGTCCAGCGTCGCTGTATAATGGGTATTTTTTATGCTTGTTTGTTTGAGATGAACCAGTAAATAAGGTTAATGCCTGGAAGGAACGAATGCTAAAAAAAATAGGGGAAAACTTAAAAAAAAAATGGATGATAAAAGTGTAATAAACAAAGAACTAAAAGAATTATTTTACCTACATTCCATATCGAAGAACATAAAAAAAAACGCACGGATATTTTGTGCTGCGTCATATCCCATTATCAAAGTGTGACGAATAAATACCAGACCAGAGTGTATTATCTATTCTATTCTAGGTTATGAAGGTACCTGTTCGCAAGGACACCAACCCTGCGGTCGCATATTTTTAATTGCACCAAACAGTGAAGGTTAATGGATACCGGCGTTAAAGTAACAGTAACAGAGTAATTTTTGCCCATAGTCTCTATTTAATGGTAATATTCACCCAATACATAGCCAAAAAGTCACTCAAAGCAGAGGGTGCTGTATGAGCGTGAGTGATGAGAAATGCATAGGATTATGCAGGAATGATAACGATTAATCTTAGACTTGATGAGGTTAAGATTGTAGTTATTGAGAAAACAGCCTGTCGCGTGGCTGTTCTGCAAAGCAGCAGTTCGTGCGAACCTGTCCGAATGAAACTGCCTCCTTACTAATGGAATACGAACGAATGGGTACAATCCACCCATGGTGGGACCCAGTAGGATGGTACGAATAAATGTAGCTAGCCAGACCACAGGCCGTGAAGTAGAGCAGCGACATCCTGGCAACGTTTTGTCTGTGAGAAAAGGGGTTGTAGGGTGGAAAATAACTCATCACCGATAAGGCCGCGTAGATGCTTTTGAACTCGACAAACAAATAAGGACCAGGCAGCTCCAATCCAGATATGGCAGCAATACTCCATTTTTGGTCTGATCTGGTTCTTCATTGTCTGGTTGGTTGACTTTTTTTAGCGGTATATCAACACCCGTATGGGTTATTTAATGCCGAAATCTAAATATTTTGAACAATTTAATTGCTTCAACTAAATATTTTTTGGATACCATCAACTAGAGATAAAATGTATTGTTGGTCATTTTACTATAAATAGGTATTGTTGGTTGGTCGATTTTGTTTAGTGGCATAGCAACACCTCTATGGGTTACTTCATGCAGAAATCTACATATTTTGTAATTTTATGTTTTCAACTACAGATAATTTGTACATAATTTTATATTTTCGGTGTAAAATTGTGTTTTGTTAAAATACTTCCAAGATATTTAAATTTCTATTTTTTCCATCCACGGTCTTTTCAACAGTAGTAGAGGTTTATCCCTTGTTTCTTGTTTAGGATCGGGTTTCCGGTTCCTTCTAAAGTCTGCTTCAGCTCTATACCCCGAACTCTTGTTCTTAATATATTAGGTTGGTGCAAAAATAATATCGTTTTCTGAAATATTTTTTAACGTCAAAAAACGATATTATTTTTTCACCAACCTAATATGTCCACACAGTAACCCTCTACTTTGAGTGACTCTTGCGACTTGTATTGGGTTAAAATTAGTACTAAAAACAAAACAAAAGATCATTTGCTCTTCCAATGCTCCTCTGGGTTTCGGTGTCACTATTTCCGTCCTCTGTTAAAACACGACTCAGATACGTAAATTTTTCTTGCTTGATTTTAAGATCTTCAATTTATAGTTAGAATCTTAGCCTGTTCCTCTTGCTATACATTCTGTCTTATAACTACTGTTTAATCTTTACTTCCATTATCTTCAACTACAGATAAAAACGTATTGCTGATCATTTTGTTTTAAATATATATTGTTGGTCATTTTACTATAAACAGCTATTGTTGATTGGTTGATTTTGTTTAGAGGCATATCAACACCTCTATGGGCTATTTAACGCCGAAACCTACATATTTTGTGCGTAATTTTATGCTTTCAACTACAGATAATTTGTACATAATTAGATACTTTCACAGCAAGCGGTATGTTTTTATATATATATATACATATAGTTTATAGATCACAAAATATATTGTTGGTAATTTTATTATAAAAATGTCTTTTTACAACTTTTTAGTTTTGCATTGATTCATATTGCTGTAAAATTGCATTGTTTCTCAGTTTATTATTTACACATACTTTTGATTTTTGTCGGTGTGTTCACTATTTGCCCATAGCTAGGACCCTAACAGGGGCTACCACTCCGGTTCAGGCTAGACAAGGGAACAACAGCAGTTAAGAGGTGGTTCCACTCTCCTCAAAATCTCCGATCAGAGGACTTGCTGCCGGATGTGGTTTATCGTCATACCCAGGATGCTCTGGCTCTTATAAAGATTGAGTATCACAGGAGGCGTCAGATATTTACTGGAGCGGTACAAAAAAACCTTTTCCCAGCATCTTTAGCAGTAGATCGAACATATTTGAGATCTGGGGAAGGCTTGAGTCCCAACAGATGTTCAAAGCAAGTAGCTTCCTTGAGAGATCAGCCATCCATCATGACTGATGAAAGTTCATTGTCTGCAAGTTTAGTATTGGCTGTATTGGATTTTACAAGCTAGTCCTTCCCCTAGTAAAGCATCTGGGTTAGGTCAGAGAAGAATTGCGTCGCTAGGTTGTGGTCTATCTATATATATCGGGTGTAACAGCAAAATTGTCCAAATTGTGTTACAGCATAAATGTCCATCCCACCAAATCTTTAATATCTAAACAAAAACACAAAACGAATCGTGTTTTTTTCCAGGTTTTCAGATAAGACGTTTAACCATCTTGATACCAGTTGTCATAAAAATCACTGTTATTCAGCTAAAAAGAGAACTGGTTAAAATTATTTAGTGTCAGTCCCACTATGTCTTCCTAAGTGAATAATGGCGAGACGAAAAAGATCATTCAGGCCTTCAGTAATGGTACCAACATTCATACTCTGGCTTCCATCATCAAAGTTCATTCAAGAACCATCGGTGAATATGATTTTAAAAAGAGGGAACAGTAGAGATGACAACTGGATCAGGAGGTCACAACAGGAAAAGAGATCACCATTTCAATTTAGAGCCAAAGAGATCAATTAGAAAAAAAACGACACAATCCATGTTTGGCAGGTGAGAGAATAGTTTCAGCTATGACAGTCTAATGACCGGTGGGGAAGACTTGAAAATGAAATCGTACGTGAGACCTCTGAGGCACTTTATTACTCCAGAACATAAAGTTAAAAGGTTAAGACGGGGAAGTTCATCTTGAACAAGTTGGAAAATGATCCTAGAATTATATATATATATATATATATATATATATATATATATATATATATATATATATATATATATATATATGAACTTTATTACAACTCTTCATGAGCATCCGATCGTTAGCGATAATTAATTAATGATGAATCAGTCATTTTCGTTTATTATTGATTTCATCATGATTCTTCTGTTAAGCCTGGAGAGTAATTATACATTCTTATCGTTCATAGTAGTGTCCAGTAGTCTTATAAATCATCAGAGAATTCTAAGATATCTTTAATTATTTCCAAGATACAACGGTTCAAAGCTTAATCTAAAAATTGGACAATTTTTCTGATACACTATCTGGACAATTTTACTGTTACACTCGGTATATCCGTTAGGCCAGTCCCCATTACATCGATTTTTTTGCCACATCCCGATGCCGTGAAATGTGGGGTAAATGTCGGATGAAAGTGTAGTATATGTTCTCATCCTCATAGCGCTATGCGGAACCTGAGGTATTCCAACTACACAGGCAGCATCTTTCTCATTGCAGCGAGGTTCTCTACCTCCAGTGGTACTTTGCACTTGGGGTATGCTCTATTTAATATTAAATCAACTTCGTGTCATATAATACTATTGTTGCTCGTATGTGTGGCTCTCACTTCAAACGCTAATTGCTAGAATCATTTCAAAGCAAGATTTGATTTGTCTGTTTAACGTCAAATCAACCCCGAATTACTCATTTAATACCGAAATTCAAAGTGATAAAAATATGATATATGTTATTCTGCTTTCACGATTGAATAGATGGTAGATGATACTCAGCTTTTGTGTATGTTTGTGTAAGCACAGTAGTGTGCAGACGTAGGGAAGATGATGCAACGGATATCCATATTGGGAGGGCATCAAATCAGAGTGAAATAAAAATTTAGCTTATATTTAAATTGAATAAAGTGTTTATTTCATGTTCCGTCTGTATTTACATATTTAAAATGTCTTCCTTTCTCACATGTCTCAGTACTATGACCTATAGGGCCCCTTATTGAGTCTTAGGGGCAGACAATCTAGGAGTTATCTCCGGGGATTACCAAGCCTCTGCACGTCACTGTGTGGACATAATAACTAGAGGCGGTGATATGGGGGTTTTATATTGTAGTTTTACGTTTTGGAATACAGTTTTATGTTGTTTTTTGGGTTTTTTTTTTTTAAAGAAATTGTAGGATATTATATGCATTAATATCTTGAAAGAGTTCTTACCTGTTGGCTTTTTGGTTGGTTTTGCTTAGATGCATATCAACCTTTATAGGTTATTTAATGCCGAAATTGAAATATTTTGAACAGTTTTATGTATTCAACTAAATGTATTTTGAACGCTATTGTATGCCTTCAACTACCGATAAAACAGTAGCTTAATATTAATGGTCCTATAAATAAAGATATTTTCACGAAATAAAGTCAGGTATATGTTCTTTCTGTTTTGAATCGTGAACAATGTATATTCCGCATGAAACATAGATTCATACCACCTAATTTTCTACTGGTGCGCGAATTACGTGCCAAGCTCTCCAATAGATTAATCAGCGTATTTGTCTATGGTTTTGTATGCATCTCAGCGTGATTCGGTGTCAATTAAATGCATCTCTTTGAAGTATTGAAGTAGCTTATCCGAATTCTAAAATTGATACTGCCGAGAGTCACATCTCCTGGTGAGAGAATTCGATATTTGCTAAAGCATAGAATCATCAGTATTGATAATTCATCTTATAGTCTTATTAAGCGTCTTCTTGCATGCTCTATATTATCTTTTAACCAATGGGCCGTGGATTGTTGGGATATCTTTTCCGAATTATAATTCGTACATGTTTATAAAAATATTAATTGAATATATGTAGCAATGTTAATATTTGTTTTGATTTACGTGTTTAACGACATATCAACTGCCTTATGAGTCAATACTGAAATTTAATTTTCTTGGAAGCTTGGAAGTAATAAAAACATGTTATTTTGCTTTCAGAATTGAATACGTGGGAGATGATACTCAGCTTTTGTGCATATACATGCTTGTGTGGACATCATTACTAGAGGCGGTGATAGGTGTGTTATACTGTAGTTTTTTTTTTATAAATTATATATTAGAATAAAAAAGTTGTAGGC
Source organism: Acanthosepion lycidas (assembly GCA_963932145.1). Classification (NCBI taxonomy): domain Eukaryota; kingdom Metazoa; phylum Mollusca; class Cephalopoda; order Sepiida; family Sepiidae; genus Acanthosepion; species Acanthosepion lycidas. The sequence goes on along the minus strand of OZ010574.1, from coordinate 67,960,520 downwards.
TATTATATGGATTAATGTCATGAAAGAGTTCTTTCATCTTGGTTGTTTGGCTGATTTTGTTTAGCGGCATATCAACCTCTATAGGTTATTTAATGTCGAAATCTAAATATTTTAAACAGTTTTATAGCTTCAACTAAATATATTTTGAATGCAGTTTTATGCTTTCAGCTACAGATAAAATGTATTCTTATTCTAATTTTAATATAAATATGTATGGTTGGTAATTTACTATAAATATGTACTGTTGGTAAAATTTTATATAAAAAAAATGAATTGCTAGTATTTTTACTATAAAAATGTATTTTTCTATTTTCATAGTGATTTGTTTTCGTTTTGAGATTCGCTATTTACCCATAGCTCGGATCATAGCAGGTGCTACCACCGGGGAAAAGACAGAAATATGCCATGAATTTATCAATGTGTTTATTATTCACAACCGTTTCTTTTCTCTTCCAAAGACTCAATATTGCTTTACATTCCAAAATCATCGTCTAAATATTAAATTTGTTTTCAGTTTTCAATAAGAATAGTTTAATACATGTCACTTTGCTGACGGCAAGATAATCAAATTTCAAATCAAAATTGTTTGTGTGGACATAATTACGAGAGGCAGTAATGTGTGTTCTATGTTTTAGTTTTGTTGAAATTATATTTTTTAATACAGTTTTATATGGATATTAATCAGGACATAGGGGATCGTGCCTCGAAGCAGTTTTTCTCCCTTTGTTAAAATCCTCTCGCTGTTTCACCTTCCATTCAAGCAAGCTCGACAGGTAAGTAGTTCACTGCATTCCATTATCTTTCTTGATCTCAATATGTCCTGTAAGCGTTAGGTTTTCCAAGCCTCTTTCTTCATTAGGCGTCTAAGGAACGTAAGCTGTCTTCTTTTTTTTCTGATTTTGTGCATAAGTTCTCGTTCTGTTACCATTTTCTTTACGATTTCCTTGTTCCTCATTCGCTCTGTCCATGAAATTCCCAGTAGCTGGTCTTCTACGTAAGCTCCAAGGCTACGGTATAACAGGACGACTGTCTGATTTGGTTCTCGGAACATTCGCCCCAAATATTTTCGTCGCAGGAAAAATCGCCTAAGGAATTTTTGCCGTAGAAAACTTTGCCGTAAGACAATCACGCCACGTTTTTTTAATATACTAAGTGCCTTGTTATCAAGTCTATCTGGCTCACACTATTGCTACTTCGATTTAAACATTTTAATAAGCGAAGTCATAGGATCAAAACCCTACATCATTCATTGAAGAATCTCACAAAAATGTCGTTTGCGTTATATCTCACCACCATGTTGATGTGAGGAATCTACCGGAGGAACTACATTTCCCAATGAGGAAAGCAAAAATTTCAACTTGACACCAGAACACATGTCAAGCAATTTCATATTTCAGAAGCAGTACAAATGAAGAAAATATATATTGATATCCATGCCAGACTTCAGCGGAAAATGCATCATTACAGTACAAAGCAAAAAAAAAAAAACACATTATTCACGAAGAATGTTTTAAATTATTTCTTTGTTAATTTAATATATTTTTAGCCTTTTATTTTTTTAAATAAATGTTTACTTTTTAATTTCTTTTCCGTTGTTTGACTCTGTAAAAAAAGACAGCCATATATACTTGATAACAAGGTACTACGCATATTAAATTGAACATTACCCCAAAAGGGACGTTAAAGATAAGGGCCTTGAAAAATGCAGCGAAATTGTCTTACGGTAAAAATCCTATACGGCGAAGTTTCTCACGGCGAAAATTCCTCAGGTGAGTTTTTCTACGACAAATATATTTACAGCGAATTTTCCGGATCTGACTTGATTTATTCCAATCGTTCCTACCAAAACGTGAAATGAAGTTCGTTTTGAACGGGCTCGCTTCCAGATCCTTTCACACGGATGCAGGTGTCCCCCAATGCTCTCTCCTGGGTCCTACACTGTTTCTAATCTTCATCAATGTTCATCCTGATGCCATCAGTTCCCACTTAGGCATTTATGCTGATGACACTACTATTTACCCCTATCTCAATAGCAAATCCGCCAGAGCTGATAAAGTTAACTTGGCCGTGGCTCTTGAAAAGAACCTCCGATCAGTTGAATAGGAAACGGCTTGTAAATCTTAATGCATCTAAAACGAAAATGCTCTTATTTAAACTCCATAGAGAAACTTTCCTATCTGCCATCAACATGGCCGATGTTAGACTCCTGAAGAGCAACACGCTGTGATTTCTTGGCCACACGTATTCAACTGACTTGAAATGGAACGACTACATTGAGTCAATAGATGCATCTTTTATAAGGAAGAGTGTTACGGAGAGTGAAAGAATATGAGAAAAAGTAAACATTATTAAGGAAGAATAATTAAGAAGACAGAAAATAAACGATTAACATTGCATTTAATTTTTTGAAGATCAATGTTAACTTGAAAGCAAGAGGCATGAAGAGATTTTCATAAATGCGAGAACAAAAAAATGTTAGTGTAAAACTTACTGGTGAGGAGGGTAGCTATACACCTAGCAAGATAGCAAATGAAACCTTTCAAAAAGTGGATGAACTCTCCTGTAGGGTCAACGGCCAGTTAGCCCACACATTTCCTGACCCAATGTTTTGTATGCGCCTTTGACTGAGCAGAGATTTGCTTCATCTACGAGAAGGTAGACTCAAACCAGTATATGGTGTCTGACATGTTGTTTCAATAGGAACAACATTAACTTTCTGTACCACTTGGGTTCAACTGTTCAGTCCAAGATAGGGCTGCTGACGTTCAGCATATCTCTTTATTTCTTTAACCTATTTTTTAAATTCTTAATCTTTTTAATTTCGATATGGCCAAATTGGAAGCTGATCTTAATAATAACTTACATTCTGTTGTTAACTGGGGCAATTAATGGTTTTTTTTTTTAATATTAACGCCTTCAAAATTGCTCTCTGTCAATAAGCTGAGAGAAGCCTTCCTGCTTTCCATCGGCGGGGTTAATGCTAAATTTCAGGAGAGTGACTTGTTGCGCCATCTTGGGCTAACATTTTCCGCTGATATGTCCTGGAAGCTTTGTCTATTTCAACTTCCTTAGTAAAAGACGGCATTCCTTCTCCAACTTGTGGTAAACGTTGTGTATTCAAGTTTAAACTAAGAATTCTTATTAGGAGTCATTAGCGAGAGCGATTATGGTAAGCTCAAATGTTCTAAAATCAAAATTGAAGCCAAAGATGAGGAAATGGGGGTGTCATCGTTTATAACGACGGAATAACCGATTTGATATGATAGTCACGTAGCGGCAGACAATGGTTCGCCAACCAGAACTGGTAATCATACCGCACTTTAATTAGGATTTTTCTGCAGAATCTTATGTTCAGCATCCTCTATCCTGTTCCGTCAACGGAGTATGGAGCCACAACTCTAACACGCTAGACGTTGCTACTCTAGTTCCCGTAGAAAGTTTGCTAACCCTATGCCCAACCGGTTCTGAATTCAGAGTTGACCATCTCCTAGACTGGTTGTCAAGCAAGAGCCAGTTCTACACTACAATTTAACCCATAACTAAGATTAGCAGGAATGGATTCATACCTTTCACAAAGGCATTTGAGCAAAAATGAATAGACTCGCCAATTTCCCGTTTGAAACCGATAACCATTACATCCCTGCACATTCTATGTTCGGCATTAAGTATATGAAAGCAATACGAAATCAAGTTTATTTTTCTCGTTATAAATCATTCTTATCAGCTAATCGAGGTCGCTCATGTTTGAGTCGATACCCGCTCGTACGCTGTTGGCTAAAGAGACAGATAAAAAATAAGCACATTCCATCTCCACTCTCTCTATCCATTAGAATAAAAATTAACGTTTTCAGCGTTAAAACTGAATTAGTCTAATATAACGTCATAAAATTATTCTTAGAGTTGTTTACTATATTACAAAAGGTATTCAAATTTGTAATATCTTTGAGTGGTACAAGATATTACGTGTTATATTTTTGATGTTGTACTCTGTATATATTCTGAATATTCATATTCTCAACTTTTAGATTAGTTACGTTGAATTGTTGTCAGTACTTTAAGCGCAAATCTCGTTGGTAATCGCGTAAAATCTCGTATTCTACACATGGCCCACAATACACTATATTCAACTCACAATCAACTGTTATTACGTGAAGTTACAACATAGCAAATTGGCAATTCAATGGTTGCAGATATCTAAATCTTTTGCTGGTCATAATAAAAAGAATCCCAACTGTAAACTGTTGTTACAATATGTAATAAAGAGACGGATAAAAACTTAAATGCAGATAGTGTCTGGAGGTTTGTGATTGACCGTTTTCAATTAAAGAAATATGTATAAATGCGGAAGAATCTCACAAAAATGTCATTTGCATTATATCTCACCACCATGTTGATGTGAGGAAACTACGGGATGAAATTGTAGTATCTGGAATATTCTAACTCTGCGGTAATATCTTATTTGTTGCATTAGAGAGAGGTTCGCTGGATGCTTGTGTCAATTAACCCAATGTTAGCAACTTTGGTTGTTTGAAAACACCACAAAACGTTTTTCTCTAAACATGTAATAAGTCAAATGTTCATAATTAATGAAATAGGGAAATTAGTAAAATAGAGTCTGTCTATATTTCTGAGATGAGGTATTATGTACATTATTTACATTAGTCGGACTATTGTCCTCATCTTTGTCGCCATATTTGTCACAACGTTTCGGCTGTTGTACGCTCCGGCCTTCTTCAGGTGGTTGGAATTTCTCCACTGCCTCAAGGACACATGGCACAGTGGATAAAGGTGTTGGTTAGATCCAGTGACAGGCCCCAAAGAGTGTGAGTTCAATACCCGGTTAAGGCAGTGGAGAACTTACAGAGGGAAAATTAGCAGCAGATAACTGATAACTGACATCCATCAAACATGGCACGTGGAATTAGAACAGTCTACCCCGGTGAGCGAAATAAAGGGTTCAGTTCCAAATTCCAACCACCTGAAGAAGGCCGGAGTGTACAACGGCCGAAACGTTGTGACAAATATGGCGACAAAGATGAGGACAATAGTCCGACTAATGTAAATTAGTGAAATAGCTTTTGAATACTTCTATCAAGTGACTAGGTGTTCGCGTTGTAGTCATATTAGTGTAAATTACAAGCAATTTTAATTGTTTAGGTATGAAAAAAATATCCCATAGAGCTGTTCTTTTTCCACATGACGTATCTCTCTTCAGGTCGTGGCCTATCTCTTGTTCTTAGTAAGACTTGTCTTTTCACCATAACCAACCCAATCTCTGTTCTGTAATCCATTTAGACAAACACGTTAAGTAGACTACTCGATGTTTCCTTCTGTCTCCCTTGTCTTCAATACGGCTTGTGAGTGTGAAAATCACTAAGCTCCTTTTCCTCATTATGTGACCTAGAAATTTGAACTGTCTGCTTCTGATTCTAAGTTTTTTTGTTTGAGTGACTTTTCGCTTTTCTTTGAGATTTGGAGGTATACTTTTAAAATTGTTTTAATTATACAATGACAAGTAAAATATGATTTTAAGAATTTAATTTAGTAAATAATTTGCAGTTTTCTATCAATATATCATACTTATTTTGTCCTTATTCCAATATACGATAAACAACAACAAAATATCTAATATTGGTCTTTTAATTTGTTTTTTCAAAATTAAACCTTTTGTTCTTTACATTGTTATTCACCAAATACAAACCAGGGAGGGCGCATGGGACAGTATGCAACAAGAACAATTAATACAATTACAATCTATAATATTTTAATGGGGTGTTTGAAAAGCCGACCGTAATAATGCTGTGACAATGGCTGACTTTACGCCGGAACTTTACTATGAAACAGGAATGGAAGATAAAAAGCAGGAAACAACAGCTTCATTGAAATCTCATTTAACAAACGCATTGAAGCTACATGTAAGACATATGTGACTTTCACATTGAAGGCACATATGACAGCAACATTCAATGCATATAAAACGATCACCAAATTGAAATTACATGCAACATTTGTATTCAAACGATATGTTGATGTTGAAAGAACAACAGCAAAATTATTTGCGTACACAAATGTATTTACTAAGAGCTAACATCCAATGGAGAACGGTTTGATTAGAAAACTAGCAAGCTAATTGAAAAGGTCAGGAAATAGGGTTTTATCATATCAAAGTTTACCTTAGAGCTTCATGAGAATTAGCACCAAAAAATTTGAGTTTTCACACATTTAATTTTTTCGGCAGTCGTCCGACGTGCATTCAGCGTAAGGGAATTTGATGATAGTTTTTTTTTGTTTTTTTTTTTTTTTTTGCAAAACACGGTTAAATCAGGAAAGGGTAAAAGAAACAAGATCGTTGCAGATGCGCATGCAACCGGTATCAACTTCTGGCTTCAGGCTTCGAAGATAAGCAAAATCTCCTAATGTCGATTTAAACCAATTACTTGTTGCAAGTTATGAAAGCAACAAGAAATTAACGAGCTTGAAAAAAAATAGATTTAGTTTTCGTAACATATTACATAAGTATATATATATATATATATATATATATATAGAGAGAGAGAGAGAGAGAGAGTTTATGAAAAACTAGGTAATCCGTATGGGTAAACCTAAGGAGGATATAATCCAGAGCAAATAATTTAAATAAAAACAGACCACTTTAAGGTTCCATGTAATAAATTATTTCACCACAGGCCTTTTAAAAGGACTGCGGATCATCAGACTTTACTTCCAAACAAAAAATGAAAAGAAAATTTACACATTTTTGACGGGCCGTATTAAACATATGTAAATTAACGAAGAGAGGAAGTGAGGGGAGAGAGAGAGAATACATGAGTGAGTTAGCAGATATTGACACATTTAAACGGTTAACATAACGGAAGTTATATATTGAAATCGAAGGCGTAGAGAAGAAAAAAACTCAGAGAGAAAAAGAGAGAAGGAAGTTAAGAGAGAAGAGATGTCACTAATTTTCTTCGTTAAAAAAGCTAGAAACAGACGCTGTTATTTTGCTTTACTTTGAAAGTGTTATTTTGGGGGTTCATAAAGATTATAATGGGTTATATAAATTTGAATGTCTCTAGACTGTCTACAAATAATTTAATTTGATGTTTGTTAGTGATTTAAATTTGTAACATTTTGGGGATTTTCTATGAAATAGTCGATTAGAAAAATATTCATAGAAAATACAAAATTTTATTTTAAAATATAAGTTTACTTCTAGTAATCTTTTTTTAAACTCTTAAAAAAAAATTTATTGATTATTCAGTTGACATCTCTATTCGTTTGAATTTTGTTCATGAATTTAACTCGTGACTGTTTCTAGATAGGTAATCTCTTTTACTTAAATTTTAGTTGAGTTAGTATGGGGTAATATTTTAAGGTAATATTAAAGATCTTGCTCTGTCATATACTGTATACACACCCATGCAAATATCACATATACACACGTTCCTTTACATATTCAATCACTCATACAGGTACCCATGTGCCGAAATACACAGGTAACTTCATGAATTAACATCTACCTAAATATCAAAAAAATTTTCCAATTGAAATATTTTATTATCAATAATGATTATTAAAGGGTAATATATTTCAATTTAAATTAAATTATCAATTTAAAAATTTTTCTTCCTATTATAAAGAATTTTAAACTCACACTTCCAATTGGAGAATATTAAATGAGAAAATCAGATAAAACACTAATAACAGGACTGTAAGTCCTTTTTTTATAATATTCTATGTATCCATAAATATACATCTACACACATTTATCCATACACATACACACATACACACATACATATCCATATCCATATATATACACATATTCACATATACACACACATATATATATATATGTATGTATATACTCATACATACACACATTCACATATAGATATACACACACACATACATACACATATATATATAAGTATGTGTGTATATATGTATATATAATCAAGTGGATAAATACATACATATATATATATATATATATATATATATATATATATATATATATATATATATAATATATAAACCCTATTTTCTAAGAAAGCAGTGCACAATGTTGTGATTTTTCTTTCCCATTTTATTGTACTGTGAATTTTTCTCTACATTGATTCCTATTGGAAAAATAGTTTCGGTTTACGAACATTTCGGCTTACGAACGGCCTTCAGGAACGAATTAAATTTGTGAACCTAGGTTCCACTGTATAAATTTTATATATCAAGAACAATTTTAAAGAAAATCTATGATAAAGTGGGGATTTAAAAAAAAAATGGTCAGACACCTCTCTCCTTCGTGTTCATGTGTAGGCCCATCGACATAAAGATCACTAAAATATTTTTATAAAGCTTCGGTGTGGGTTTCCCACACGAAAACAAGAACAATCCATATAAGCATATGTCCGCAAATGCTTTTTTGAAAAGTTTAAAGATTTTTTGCTGCAGATAGCGCTCTGTTTTCAATTAGACTTGGTTAAATTTGTCTTTCGTGGCTAGTCTGTCTTTAACATTTAAAGTTTAGCTATGGCAGGATGTTCATATATTCACCATTCGCGCGGGTTTATTCAAAAATCACGTCTGCTTGCTCACGATATTAATATCCTGCCATTATTAAACGTAACACTTCTCAGTTAACTCACTACTATATACGTTAAACGTTGAATAGAGTCTAGCCACAAAAGTACACGAATGACAAATGTAACCTAGTCTACATGGACATTTACCATAAACGTCTTCTTTCCGCGAACCAGTTCTATCTACTGTAAACATTTTCTTTCCACTGCTCCTCGGATCCGAGTCCCAAGAAGATGTTTCCGAGATCACTACAATCTTAATCTGTTCCAATTTAGATATATATATATATATATATATATATATATATATATATATATATATATATATATATATATATATAACAGTTTTGGGGCAAATATGTATGACAAAGTAGCAAAATTTTTCTTGTGATGCGTTTCGTCCTTTAACCCTTTTCTTGGACTACGTTTGTCTACGTAAATAAACCTAGTCCAATGAAACTTTTTCCCTCTTTGATATAACCGAGGTAGTATTCATTGGTGTAGTGGATTTCTTTATAATATTCCTAAGTGATAATATTAAGAGAAAATATTAAAACGACAAAAAACGACATTTTTGCACCAACCTAATATTCATGGTATTTTTGACAGTGTGTTAACTATCGTCGATATTTACTTTTATTGACCTAAATAGAAAAAATCAAATTAACTATCTACTACAAAAAATTATCCACAAAAATAACAACACACCCAGCAAAATCAAAATTATAACGAACGAACATTATCTTTGAGATGAAATGCCCCTTAAGTTCCTAATCATAGATAATTACATCGGTCATACAACTACATGCCTATAACATAAACCTATCAGACAAAAGCTGTATCAGAATCCATTTAAACAAACACGAACTTACCAGCCGAAACATACGAGGAGAAAACAGAAATATAATAACCCCATCCATATGTAAAAATGATTAAAAATAACGGGAGCCTTAATAATAAAAGAAGAAAAGCCAACTCTTAATAATATTAAATACGAACACGACCACAATGTAATGTGTTCGGAAAATAAAACATGACACTAAAAACATACAGACGACAACACAAACAATTAAATTGAAAAATAAATCATCCTTGAAAATGGCTAAAAGTACAACCGAAAGCGTTCGGAATTATAGAACATTGGCATAGTTTCTACATACTCCAAAAAAGAAAAACACTTGTTCGAACAAAAGAAAATTTAAATAAAAAGGTTAATCGGAGTACCTTGTCTGTCGTCTTTAATGAAACATACATACATACATACATATATACATATATATATATATATATATATATATGATAAAATACACACACACACAAACAGACATACACACACATATATATATGTGAAAAGTGTGTGTATATAAATATAAATGAATATATATATATATATATAATTATTTATATATTATATGCGCGGTACTTATTAGCAAGCGCTCAATATCAGAGATAGAGCTAACATATTTGATTGGATTGATGTGAGTTTGTGACCCTGGGTTTCACGCTTTTGCGATCGTCAGACAAACCCTGACGATCGCAAAAGCGTGAAACCCAGGGTCGCAAACTCACATCAATCCAACCAAATATATATATATATATATATATATATATATATATATATATGTATATATGTATGTGTGTATGTGTGTGTGTGTGTGTGTGTGTGTGTATATATATATATATAAAAGGCTAAGATTATAATTGTTCCAACGAGAGAAAAGTGTATATTTTGAAGAGCAAAGAGAAGCCGCAAAAGTTTTTGGTTATAATGTGGATTTCTTTAATTTATATTATACTTTATTTTGAATTTTTTGGGAAAAAATTTGGAAAAACAAATATGATATATATTTAAAAAATTCACATTATAACCAAAAACGTTTGCAGCTTCTCTTCTCTCTTCAATATATATATAAACAAGTTTGCTGAAACACTAACGAATGTTCTTTCTTTAGGATTTAAGGAAGTTTTTCTTTATGTAATCTATATTTTGGAACACTTTCTCGTTTTCCTTTGTAAATTTGAATATAATTTGTCCAACGTCTGAGTACTTCCGTCTTTCATATGCCATTATCATTAGCGTTTTCGCTGGTGAAGTTGTGGCATTATATATGTATGGCTTTCAGTCGGTTTTCTATGTCGGTTTAATTTTTTTTTTTTTCGTATTTGGTAGGGATGGTAATTATATAAAACAATTTAGGACAACCTCTACTTTGACGTATCCCTTTTGTTTCATCAGCGAAACATATAAAATATTTCAACATTGGCTCATATATATATATATATATATATATATATATATATATATATATATATATTCATATATTCATGATATGACAGAGCTTGATCATTTTGTTCAAGCATAAAACTTTCATAAGACTTCCGCCGTTCGGTTTTGATCTCAGTGTCTATTCGCTCTATCCCTGATATTGAGCACTTTAACCCATGAATGTATCATAATTTATATTTTCGTTTTGCTCAGCGACGCACTTCATAGCCGAGACGGTCCGAAGTAAGTTGGTTCTAACGTGTCCTAGGTATGACGATAAAGTACATCCGGCAGCAAAGATTCTTGATCGCAAGATAGGAGGTTATGTAGAGCGTGAAATCACCACTTAATTACTGTTGTTCACGGGTACTCCCGGACAAAGGGTAGTAATACCCGTTAGTGTCCTTGCTATAGATAAATAGTGACATCCAAACTAAAACAAAAGTCTAGTAAAGTATAAAAATACATGTTATTGACAAAATACCAGCAATACATTTTTTATATAACAAAATTAACAATACATATTTATAGCAAAATGATCAATAATTTATTTTTAAAGCAAAATAACCAGCAGCACATTTTATAAGTAGTTGAAGGCTACAATTGCGTTCAAAATACTTTTGTCATTAAATATATGGAGATTGATATGCCTTAAACAAAATCAACCAAGTATCGTGTCATGACTATGATAATAAATTTTTTCAAGGTATTTTCGATGGTATAAAGCTTAAGGAAAATCGGTTTCATGCATTTTTAAAGGAGCCTGCAACTAAGGGGTTCGCATATATATATATATATATATGTATTCCACACTACTTCTAGCAAAATTTGAGAAGAAAGCCCTTATCATACTGGTATGAGCAATAATAGTTAATCGGATTTACACTGTAATCAATAGATAAATACTAATCGTGATAATAATTGCATTTATATATATATATACATTTATTGAGGTTTTAGTTGAGTCGATAGGTATACCTTGATCAGGATTATACTTTCTATTGGTAAGCTGTAGTCGGGTTTAGACTTGAGTCTATAGATAAAAAAAAACGTCCGAGTTTATACTTGTTTTTGTAGATAAACATTAGTCAAGTTTATACTTGATTTTGTTCTGTGTATTTGAAATAACACACCCCGAACTACCGCCAGGCACAATGAACGGATATCCCCTTGAGGAGGCACAAGGCCTTGAGAGAATATTGGACCTCGAGCTCACACCCTGCCTTAAGTGAAACTCTTATATGTGATACACTCGCTAAAGATGCAGATAAAAATGATCGGCTCTTCCTGTACCGCTCTAGTAAGTACTTGACTCCTCATGCTATATCCTCTGTCTTTTGAAAGAGCCAGATTAGGCCCAGGCCTCATTTTCCAGTCTAGATAAATTCAAAAGCGTCTCCGGGTCGTCTGTTATTTTCGCGTATAAGACGACCTTTAAATTCCCAAAATCACCCTTAAAAATTGAAGGCCGCTTATACTATAATTCTAAAAAAGAAACCTTAAATTCTAAATGATATTTGTCGTAGGCTAACATCGGCCTCGATGCCGATAATGTTAATGAAAAGATTAACAATATCAAATAAACTGATAATAAAAGTAATAAAACCATTTCTACCTCATATATTACTGGCAATTGCTTATTCAAGAATAATTCCATATCAATGAAATCAACTTGTATCCATGCAAACTCAGCTGATAAAATGTAAACATCATGCTATGACTGCGTTCACAGCAACCTTTATCTTTCGCTAAATTTTCAATAATAATCATGGTAGAGTTAATTACAGCCGTAATAACATTTAGGATAACATAATATTCATTTCTTATTAAAAATACATTACGGCACAGTTATTAGCGGTATTTTCTAATTGCCGATGAAGTAAATGGCCATTAGTGCGCCAGGCTGTTTGTAACTGTTTAGATATAGGAAAAGAAGAGGAAGAAGAAGAATCAGTATTCGCAAGGGATCACGTGATGAAACGTAGACAAAATAATGGTTTCTCTATAGGGGGACGTGTGTAGGAAAACATGATATAGGATCAGTTTTGTTATTTCATTTATTTTGAATTTCTAAAGATACAGTAAGTAACAACATTTTCAATAACATGATCATTATATAATCTATGTGAAGTCGTCTTCTACTACAGGCATGAAAATTTGCTATATTTTTTACCTCGTCTTATCTAAAGGTCGCCTCATACGCGGAAATATATGGTATTCATAACAAAGTCGTTATTAAGATCAATGTTCGATCTTTACACACAAAAAAATACGAATCAAAATGATCCTCGTTTCAATTCAGTCTGGTGTTGGGTAAGAAAATTTCATACAACCGTTATATAGAAGAATTAGTATTTGAATTTGAGCCACTGTCTCATTTAAGGATTTACTTAAGAGTAATCCGATTTCAAAGTCAAGTTCTTTGTTTACAATACAGTAAATCTAAAAAGAAACTGATCCATTTTTAAAGCTTGTTCATATACTTCCAACATAAACAAAAATAGCAATTACAACACAACAATGTGATCGCAACTTAACTCTTACTTTTTCGCTGTGTCCTGACCTAGAATGCATTTGTTATTAAATCGACACTTTGTTTAGCATTCTCAAAGATCTAAAACTAACCAATCCTTTGGAAAGTGAACTCCTGATTTGATAAACTGACAGCAAAACCTCTCAGGTGCCCCCGCCATTGCTAGAATCTAGAAATGGAAAACTAAGCGACAAGATAATTTCTGACTTGCGATAAGCGTGATATGTTTCTTCCCCTCAGGGCGTCTGTATAATAATTCCAAAATCTAAAGCAAAAATATGTATTTGAAGTTTTCATATGTTGGCTTAAATTAATGGACTGGTTGTGAAGAAGTCAGTGTTTTGAACTTATTTCTTTTCCTCAAATTAGTGAATAAAATGAAAAAGGATAGGTGTTAACAATGTAACAACGTTCGTTAAATGTCGTAACGTTTGAAATATAAGCAAATTCAAAACATACATGGTTTTTATACATATTCAAAAGGACAACAACGAAAGCGGGCAGTCCTGGGTATGACGATAAACTACATCCGGTAGCAAGGCCTCTGATTGGGAGATTGTAGTTATTGAGGAGCGTGGAACCACCTCTTAATTTCTGTTGTTCCCAGGTTCACCCTGAACCGGGGTGGTAGCACCTGTTAGCAGCCCAGCTATGGGCAAATACTTAACCCCCACAAACTGGGAACAAAAGTCTATGAAAGTATAAAAATATATTGTTATAGTAAAAATAAAAGCAATACATTTTTGAAAAAAATATTAATAGATATTCTATTCATATGTACTTATCCTAAAAATCTTGTCGACATTAAATAGCCCATTCAGGTTGATATACCGTAAAATAAAATAAACCAGAAACTGAAAGAGAGAAAAAAATCAATTCTTCTATGAAGAACTTACCTTCAACTGTGCATGAGAAAGTGACTAATCATATTTCTTTTAAGAAATCAGTAATGACTTTAGATTTTCAGTTTGTTAATATTTTAGTTAATAGCAACATTGTCTCGTTTGCTATTCTGGGATAATTTACCCTGTTGAGTAGGTTAAGTTGTTCTGGCGACATCATCGTATGTTTATGCGCCACGTGGTTTGGTCTGGGCGAAATTTGTATTGGCCCACTAAATGTATTTATTTTATACTAAAATTGTACGAGTCCAATAAATACTTCTATAAGAATAAATAAAATACTCACTACTTTTCAAGCAGAAATAAATTATGAAAGGATAAAATTTGAACAGACCATCCATTTTTGCCTGTCATAATGAACGGTGTTACTCTTGATGAAGTTTCATTCCTTGAACGTCTAAGGAGACTAAAGTTCTCCCAAAACCTAAATAGGAACACATACATACGATCCACAGCTAAAAAACAATGGAAAATATATCGGTTCCTTGAATCATTTCAGAAAGTCAGGTCAATTGTTTGTCCTAATACAATAATTCCTATCAAACCGTGAAATGAAGGTCTTTCTCAACGGATTCTCCTCCAGCTCCTATCCCACGAACGCAGGTGTTCCCCAAGGCCCCATCCTAGGCCCTACTCTGTTCCTTATCTTCATCAACGATCTTCCTGACGCCATAGATTCCCAAGTTGTCATCTACGCGGACGACACTACAATTTACTCCTGCCTCAAAAACAAATCTAGTGTCGCTGACAAAACTAACCTGGCCGTTCGTCTCGAAAAGGACGTCCAAGCGGTTGTGAACTGGGGCAGGAATTGGTTGGTTAACTTTAACGTTTCCTAAACAAAACTGCTCTCTATTAATCACCATAGATATCCTTCCTTGCCCTCCCATTAGAATTTCTGACGCTCAACTTCTCGAGAGCACCTCTCTGCGGCTACTCGGTCTCACCTTGTCTACTGACCCGAGATGGAACAAATACAATTGCTTCGTCCACCGCAAGGAAAGGTGAATCCCTGTGCCGCACCAGGAAGTTTTTCTCCCCGGAATCGATCCTTCAAATCTACAAATCAACCATTCGCCCTTGCATGGAGTATTGCTGCCATGTATGGTGCGGTGTCCCTTCTGTTTGCCTCGGGGTTCTTGATAAGATCCAGACACGGTTATGCGATGTAATAGACTCTGATCTGGCTTCTCGTCTGTAGTCGCTCTCTCACAGACGTGCCGTCGCCTCTCTCTGTCTTTTTTACAAATACTTTCATGGAAATTGCTTCGATGAGCTGCTTGCGCTGGTTCCCAGAATTCAAGCGTCTTACGAGGCTGGCGTCCCGCTCTCACCCTTTCACTGTTGAAACTGTTAAATGTAGCCGTCTCTTCTACTTCAATAGCTTCATGTCTCACACCTTTCGTCTGTGGAACTCCCTTCCCTATTCCTGTTTCCCTGACAGCTATAATCTCCAACTATTCAAATTTAATGTCAATCGACATCTCCAGTTGCCTTGATCTATTCACTATCCTTTCCTCATCCTTTCCTCTATCACTCCTATCTGCTCTCGCTCCAAATCTTTTGTAACCCCTTGCATCCTAGTGGCTTCCCGCCTTGCTTGTGGTGAATCGATTAAAAAAAAAACTCCAGATGCCATATATTAGATTTAGTCAGATTCGACCAAAAAAGAAGTATTGCTGCCATATCTAGGCTGGAGATGCTCACTACTAACTTTTCAACCTTGATAGAGTTTTAAAAAAATGTGTAAGTGGTCTTGTGCGTTGTGAATTATTTTTCAGACTACAACTACTTCCCCACAGACTTAACGTCGCAGGCCTCTTACTAGTCTAACGCTATTCCAACAGCAAATGCCCTGACGAGATACATACGTTAGTTCTACTAGTTCAGTCATTTACAGCTAAAATCTACTATGTTACGTATACACGGGCGGAACGTTCCCTTCGTACTCAGTTGGTAAGGAGGATATTCCTATAGCTTCATCCCAAGAACCGCTACACTGTGGAAAAAATTTGAAATATTTTTTTTAACCCCGTCAAGTCTCGGTTCAACCGTCAACTACTATCAAAATAAACATATCTAGTAGCCGTCTGCCTAGTAGGGATTTTTCAGTGCGTTCACGTCATTACCGAATGTGACACCAGGTTCAAAGTTTAAAGTGGGTTTAACGGCAATACTTTGGAAAAATTCTCAAACCCCCTCGCAACTTCTCCCTTTTGGTAATGACCCAAGCCGCCTCACAGAGGAGAGGTAATACCTGCTGGGATGACCTACGGGGTTTCAGCTTAATGTTACTTTAAAACTTTCCCGGTCGAAGCCAGGAAAATATGATAAGCGTATTTTAGGTATGGCACAAGGCTGAAAGCGTGAAGTACCGAGCGAAAATCAGACTCATTACTCAGTCGCAATAGCCGGACAAGATTGCTAACCGTTACACCACACAGATGATAGTGATTTAGTAAGTGTAGCTAAATACTAAATCACTATCATTTAGTGATTTAGTAAGCATAGCTCAGATGTGGCACAAAGTCGAAAGTATGGAGCACCCAATGAGGATCGAATTCACTAAAAAGTCATAATTGATTTAGCTAGACAAGCTTGCTAACCATTATATCATACCAAAGTGTCTCATGTACTTTATAGGTATGTACATGGTGAACAACAGTAAACAAATTACTCATATAAACAATCTTGCCTGATAATCTTTTAATCTCTTTGCTGACACCAAATATAATTGAACATTTTCAGTAAGATTTAATCTTTACTTAAGAGAATGTTAAAGGATTTGTTGTAATAAAACCTTAAAGCAAGATTTCTTTTTTTTTCGGGAGCTATTGACGTTAGTTTTCTCAACGCCCAAGAGAAGATAACTCACAGTAAAACTGTCATAAAATATATCCCAGTGAATTTTATTCTTTCAGATAGCATCAGTAAGAAAGAAAAGAGAAATAAAAGATGTCAGTAGTAATAAATGGATGCCAATGTTGTTCGATTTAAAGTTGGCAGTAAATCTCTCTTTGACTTCAAAGCCGACATAGTTAACAAAATTGTTTTTTAATGTTTTTTTGCTTTTTTTTTTTTTTTTTTAAGCGGTATCCCCCCCATGGAAGACAGTTAAAGATACAAAGGGTTACTGGGTGTGGAAGAGGAAAGAGTAATTAGGAGGACAGTAGATAGCGATGGACATTGCATTTAAATTTTTGCAGATTAAAGTTTGCCGGAAAGCATGTAGTCGGATGGAGTTCCACATGCGATATATACGAAAGAAGAAACGGTTGGCATAGAAACAGTTGGCATAGAAACGGTTGCCATAGAAACGGTTACATCTAGCCAGCTTAACTGTAAATTGATGTGATCTCGACGCCAGTCTATTACTGGGCTATAAATTTAAAAATTCTAGGTACTATAGTAAAGAGCTCATCGGAACAATTACAACGAAAATATTTATAGAAAAGACACAGAGGCAACTTTGCGGCGGTGGGAAATTGACTGAAACCAAGTCACTAGATCAGGACCAATAATTCTTCTTTGGATTTTATCAAGGAACTCTAGATAAATAGCAGCGGCAAAAGTAAAGTTTGCATTCAGTTTGACTGTCACAATGAAAATAATTAAATGAACATGTATTTACTTTGATTCTTCATTTCGCCTGTGTACATTTTATCAGTCATTATAGTCGCTTTTTAAAAATCTTTTTAATGTCCATTCTACAAATTTAGTGGGTCATAGGTGCGCCTAGGATGTGCGGGTGGTGTAATGGATCTCGGCTCGGGATAAAAAATCTGAAAGCTGAGTTCGAATTCCAGTCGAGTTCGTTGCACAAATACACTTCGGAAAAGTATGAATCCATCTCTATGTATTGAATAGAAGCATATAATGGGTTTTATAGCTTAGGTTGGAAACCAGTCTACCATAGAAAAAAATAGCAACCCACTACCGGTTATGAATCGAAAGCCTATGACACTTATCTGACCGACGGGTGCCTACAACAATCTTCCGAGTTTTTCTAGTTTTAAGATTACCGCCGTTGCCCTCTGAAGAGCAGCCGATGTGATTTTTGAAAGGTACACCGATCAAGAGATTAACTATTAGGTTGGTGCAAAAATAATGGAGTAATAATGTCGTTTTTGGACGTAACGTCAAAAAAAGACATTATTACGTAACGTCAAAAAACGACATTATTACGTCATTATTACGTAACGTCAAAAACGACATTATTACGTCATTATTACGTAACGTCAAAAAACGACATTATTACGTCATTATTTTTGCACCAACCTAATACATTCATTTATGAACTCTTGAAAAACACTAAAACATACCCAATATGTTTGGTAGGTTTCAGAAACTTCAGATTCTTTCACACAAACGCAACGTCGCAAGCCATTCACTACGCTATTGCTATTTCCATGTTGAATATCAGATGAGCTCTATTCTTTAGTACCACCAGTTCAAAGCTTTAAAGGTAGGACATTTACACAGTCTCACAAGGGAAGTCATATTCACCAGTCTGCAGCCTTTTTCTCATAGATGCAACATTGCAAGCCTTTCGCTACTTTAATGCTATTTCCATGGCAAATGTTCAAATGAACTCCATTGTTTAGTTCTACCAGTTCAGACCTTTACAGCTAGGAGTCAAATCCCACTTATCTTCTTCGTATGTTCTATACAGACAGTTTTTCCCAAGAAATGCTACCTTGTAGGACGAATTGGCTTCCGTGAGGATGCTGAACTTGTCACTAAATTCTTAAACTTTTCAAGTCAAGGATCAGCCGTTCTCTTTCATTCATATCACACACCTCATTTGTCATAACCATTTATTGGGTTGGTGCAAAAATAATGTCGTTTTCTTACATATTAAAATATGTGAGAAAACGGCATTATTTTTGCACCAACCTAATACATTTTATCTTTCTATCTTTAGTATGTATCAAGCCTTGTATTGGTTCGGAGAGCACCAATCTAATTAATCTTTTCATAGATATCCCCTGTACCTATACATGCACAGATGTGAAGAGATGGGCACTGATCATTAAAGCATTCCATAACACATTACAAATGAATCTATTAAAAGACAACAACGATCCTGCTTTACCTACCGAGGGTAATTTACTAATGATGATGAGGGGGGTATGCTGATGACATAGGTATTCATATTTGGGATAAGAATGATCTTGAGCAGAAAATCAACATCATCTACCAAATCTTCCAAGAAAGAGTGCATAAGAAAAACCTTTCCCAATCGGAAACTGTGATCTGGAATTGCAATGAAGACCGTGATGGCACATAGACTGAATTCATCATAAAAAAATTAGGACGTAGAATTAGTAAATACTAAACACTTCACATATTTATTATTGGAGATAAGGAAATTGAACATAGAATAGGCTTTTCTAGACGTAGTTTCTCCTAACACCACAAGTTGCTACAGAGCCAAAACATTAATTATCATCTGAAAGTCTCCTTTTTGCCTTCCGTCAGCATGGCTGATGATAACTTACAAGAGGGTGTAATTCTTTGCGCCTTCTCGGGTAAATATTCTCGGATAATATGAAGTGGAAAGACTATATTGAAACTATTGATAGGTCAGCTGCTAAGAAAGTTGGTTTACTGTGTTGTGCTAGACGATCTTTCTCACCAGAATCTATCTTATATATCTATGTCTGCCATTCGTCCATGCTTAGAATATTGCTGTCACATATGTTCGGATCCGCCAGCTGTATTGTTGTGGATTCCGTGAATGGAATCCTGCACAAATAAATAAACAACACCAGTAATTGAGATAGAAAAATAAGTGTATTAAACGTAAGAATACAGACTTGAAGTGACGATTAGTAGTCCAGGAGTGCGGGTTAGTAGACAGTATATATACAAGTCTCTGTAAGTAAAGCCGTAATATATATATATATATATATATATATATATATATATATATATATATATATATGGACTCTTGTATAACTCTCTGAGAACACCCTGTGTCTGTCTCCGTATCTCTCAACGTATCTCAACAACAGGTATCCTCTCTGTCAGTATAAATATACTTTGGACGAGTCCATCTTATGTGAAAAGGGGAGAGCCCCACAACATGTATATTTATAAATTCTTGATAAAATCAAAAGAAGAATCAGCAATATAATTGGTCCTAACCTGGCATCTTGGCTTCAGTCATTTTTCCACCGCTGTAAAGTTGCTTCCCTGTGCCTTTTCTGCAAATACTTTCATGGTAATTTTTCGGATGAGCTCTTCGCTATGGTACCTACACTTCAGGAATTATATGCAGTACAGAATTGGAAACAAGGTCTCATCAGTTTACAGTCGAATTGACTAGATCTAACTAATTTCTATGCTAACAGTCTCTTTTCTCGAACTTCCCGTTTGTGGAACTCTTTTCCAGCCCTATGCTTTCTAATTATTCATCTTCAAAAATTTAAATGCAATGCTTACCATTGTCTGCTGCCTTCTTGATTTCTCATCTATTGTTCGCACTCCTTAGCAATGTTTCTGTTTTGTAATTTTTCACACCTACTAAGTTTGACGAGACTGTAAGGGTAATGAATGGTTAATGCTAAATGCGTTCGGTTCACAGAAAACCCCGGTATTTTGAACAGGTGTAGAGGTTTGTCCTTGCTTCCTGTTTAAGACTTGGTTTCTTTTTCCTTCTACCTTTTACTTCAACATTGTACTTCTAAGGTCTCCGCCTAAGCTCTGAAATTTATACTCTTATTGGCTTTTGGGTTCCTTCTAAAGTCTTTTCGTTTTCTTTCACTTCGAGAAACCCGTTGTCTCATAGTGGCATTATTGCCTTACTTGGGGTGAAAATGACTTCTTGCTATTGTATTTTCAGAGAGATCTACTAAACAGTGTAAAAGGTCACGCCACCTAGCACAGATCCTTAAAATGACATCAAGCGTAACTTAACCCGCATCAAATTTTGAACCCCCTAGGAACGGAACACCACGCCATTACGTTATATTAATTGCTAATCCATTAGATTAATTGTTAATCCATTACAGAATTGTTGTAACCTAGAAAGGTTTACTGAATGAGGAATAACCAAAACGGAGGTTGGAAATGAAATGGTAATCTTTATAGCATCAACAAAATACAATACTCGCCAGCGGCGTGAAGTAGGTAAACCACTGCTAGTTGTAGACTACTTAGAGAGCATATTACCCGTAATTCCAATAGTGTTCAACGTATTTGTGAGGATTGGGACATAACCATTAGTGTTCATAGGAATGGTATATAAGAAGAATTTACTTTTCTCATCTGAACATATTTAAGCAAATCATGGGATTAAGTCCCTCTTTTCCTCCTTCAACTTGTCACTGACTTTAATTTACTTAGAATTTCGTTAGAAACAAAAAAGATTTCTGGATTGTTACGCAGTATCGGTTCTCCTATATGTCAGTGAATTCTGGACAATCACGTCACAGATGAAAAAGAGACTTAAGACAGAAATGTGTTTCTACAAATGATGCTGAGAATACCATGGACTGAAAGTGGGAGCAACAACGACGTTTTAAGAAAAATTGAAATAAAATGACACTTACAATTAGAAGCAGAAAAATAGTTGAAATTTCTAAGACACATCATGAGGAAAGAGGGCTTGGAAAATTTGATACTGACAGGACATACTGAAGGCAAAGAAAGCAGCGAACAACATACCTGACGAGCTTGTGTAAATAGTTAATAAAACAGAGATGAGGAGAAAAAGCAAAAAAGACAAACATTGCTTAAGGCTACACAGGAAAGGAAGTTGTGGAGAACCATGATGGCCAGCGTCATGAAGGGAGACGACATATACAAGAACTATCTGTGTATCTTTGATAGTGTTGCTGACCGAATGTTTTCTGTTTTGAGTAAATACGATACAATACTATTTTTTACCAGGACCTTTTTAAATTGCTGTTTTTTTCCTTCTCCGTCCCCTTGACTCAGCGATGGAGCTGCAAATTTACAGCGATTTTGTCAAAAATCGGATATCAGAAAATTAAAAAACGAAAAATACAAGCCAGTGAAGCAGTCCTACGTGGATTAGGAATAGGGTGCCTATAATTCGAAAATGCTTCTGTATTAGAAGACTATTTCTTCCGACAGGATTGACAATTTTCCTTCTTGGCTTATTGAAGATACACTCGGTTTAATTAGTCCTTTCTCTTCTTTCTGTTCTCTCTCGATTGATTCTTTTCCATTGATTATAAAGGCGCATCACATGATCTCTGACGTCATACTTTATCCAAGAAAAAATACATATCGAATTCCTCGAATCGAAATCAACCTTCAATAACTGTTTTACGTTTTGCTTTTATACAACTGCTCAACTAACAATTCCTTACTAATAATTTATTTCGCATTCCTTATTGACATTTTAGCATATTAACACTTCATGTTTTTTTTATTTTCCATAATGAGGTTTCTGGGTGGTAAAGACAATATAATATTACATAATTCTAAGCATTCGACCATTCTCAACGACAGCTCCTAACTTATAAAAGTCCGAAAATAATCTTAAGATTCTTTTTTTTTGTTTCTTTGAAAGAAAAAAGTAAAAGAGCACATAAAAAAGTATTATATCTGCTAACAATGCAGAAATAGGATCCATGAAATTAATCTGCATTACAAGTCAGGCTATTTATATGGTAAGGTAAGATACATGAACCTAGCGTATCTTTCAGGCCTATTATATCCCAAGTCGATCCTCCAGTATAACAAAGTTCCATAGCAATTAACAAGAATATACGAATAGGCGTACCAAACAAATGCAGCATTAAATCTACTAAAGAATTCCTAAATATTTTAACACCCCCACAAATTAATAATAGCCTATGAGATTTGCTGAATGCTGAAAGTCTTTTCGTTAAAGTATGAATATATATATATATATATATATATATATATATATATATATATATATATATATATATATATATAAATTCGCTTGAGGATGAAATAGAACTAATGTCTTTAATTTAAGTACAAAATTAAATTAGGGGCTTTTAGCTTCCATTTTTGAAACATGGTTGGAACTGTGTAGCGAAAAACAATATTTTAAGTCTATTAACTTATAATATATATATATATATATATATATATATATATATATATATATATATATATATTAGCAGGGTCGAATTACTGATTTTAAACTACAAATTTTCTATGACATCTCTCGAACGATCATATCTACCCGAAGTGTATTTTAACATAAACAAATTGCATCATATATTAGGGAATGGATTAATTCAGACAATTATTTTAATATATTTTCTGTTTCTGTTTTTATAGATACAAATATTTAAGTAAATGCTATGTTTATAATAAACAGTATTAACAACATTTACCGGCCTGAATGTTCGAGAAAATTTCATAGAAAATATGTGTCCTCCGACAGAAATCGAACATGTATCACACAGGGAACCGTCATATAGCCTGACGTGCTATACTATTTCGCTACAGAGGAAGCGCCTGGTTAGCAAGGTCGAATTACTGTTTTTAAACTACAAATTTCACATGATTTAAATTTCCATATATATTAGCTCCTGAATTAAATTTAATTCCAGTTGAGCACTCTCGGGCTGAGGTATGGGTTTGTAAACAGTGACTATTATAGCTATATAGCGAGACTCTTCGCAAGCCGAATTGAGTCACTGTCGGTCACTGGGCGTGTTTCCAAAAATAAATACGCTAAAAATCCACCGACAGCTTAGTGGTAGAATATCCGCAGGATACCAATTCAGTCGGGTTTCGATCCTAGCTAGAGGCAACCGGATTTCTAGCCGCACTGATGAGCTGTGATACAGCGAAACAGTCTGTCTGTGGATGACATTATATATATATATATATATATATATATATATATATATATATATATATATATATATATATATATATATATACCCAACTTCGTACACAAATTATCCGTAATTTGTTCTTTGCTGATGATACTGCGACAACATCTGAGTAGGCCCAACATCTACTAAACCGTTTCTCTTCTGCCTTTGATCTTACAATTAGCATAAAGAAAACTGAAGCAGTGCAATTCTGTGGTGAGAAACAAAAAACACCGATCTACAAATTTCCCGAGAGACCATTGAAAATAGAAGACAAAGCCCTGAACTATGTAAAGTGTTTCACCTACCTTGGTAGCAAAGTTAACTACAGTGGATCTTTAGATAATGAAGACTACCAGTGCTTTCGCCAAATTTCGCCATGGCTTCTAAGATGAGCGGGGGTATCCGACTGGATACGAAAATTTGGGTTTACAGCATCCTTTTGTATAGTTCAGTGTCGTAGACTCGATACGCCAGATGGATGTTTTCCATAGAAGCTGAGAACGTGCCATCTGTGGAGTTCAAGACAGGAGACCCAGTATAGACTTGTTTAACAGGTGTAATATTGGAGGAATAGAGATTTTCCTCATACAGTCTCAGTTGTGATGGACTGGACCTGTCTTGAGAATGTCTGATGACAGGATACCCAAGATCCTAATGTACAGCCAGTTAGATCAGGTCTACAGGAATGTAGGATGCCTATGGCTTAGATACAAAGACAAGC
>OZ010574.1:67903180-67930680 GCA_963932145.1 Acanthosepion lycidas | reverse complement strand
CAGCGTAACAATCAGGATTTAGGGTTGTATTATGCCAAAATAGAATCTTGACACAATTTAATGACAGTAAAAACGCCAATAGCACCAACGGACTCACACTTTGCCGCCAAGTGCAGAAGCATTTGACCTCACACCTACATCCAGTTTTTTATGCGTTGGGAAGAGATGTGTCTCTCTCATCACAAACGCGAATTTAAGGACCCATGTTTCGGACAATGGATCTGGAGTTCGCACCACACCGAGAACAATTGGGTAAATAATGGGCGTAATTAACCTTTACCATACTGCAGGCTACAATAGGCTACAATAGTCGCTGTAGAATATTCTCTCTCTTGATACTCTAGACGCATTCTATCGCCTTAAGACGGTTACTATAAATAAACACTTGTCAATTGTTATTTCCGATGTTATAAGCTGGAAATCGTCTACTACTGTTTTGGAACAAGGCTAAACTTCCAACACCATTTTGAATTCTAAACACAAGGAAACATGTCACTTTTTTGACGAAATGAAAACCTTTTTAATGATTTTACTTCTTATTGCTCCCCAGAACTCCACAAGGAGTAATAAAAGTTAAATTACGTTAAATTGTTTATGTATTTTTAATGTATTTGTTTTTTTTATTTCGTTGTTTTTATTTTGCGTTTCATATTTTTTTAGTTTTCGAACGTCAAAGCATGCATGTAAAACGTAATGCATTACATCAAACTATTACTCTTTCATTCTTTTATTAACAAAAATTAAAATCTATACGCACAATATAAAGAAAGTTATAATAATTTAAAAAACAATAAATATTTTGTTTTTGCACCCTGAAAAAATGCAATGGCAGGGGAGACAACTCTAGAAAGAAATTAGCGTGGTAATGGTTAAATGTATTGTTAAATAGGAACGATTCACGTCATGCGTTATCATTAAGCTAGATACACAACTTCATTACAAATGTATGTTGACTCAGTGCGGAGGATTTTTTAATCAGTTCACCCGAAGCAAGAAGCTGCTGGAAGTGAAAGAGAAGGAAAAGAAAAAAAAACTAGAAACCTAATCCTAAACAGGAAACATGGAATAAACAAATACTCCTGTTCAAAAGATCAGAGACGAGTGTGAATCGGACGATGGGCTAAAGTATCTACTACTATTGAGGATAAATAAATAGTAAACATTTCAGAGATAAGGCGGAGACCTTAGAAGTATAGAATTGAACTAAAATTTAGAAGAAACCAGAGACCCAAACCGGAAATAAGGAATAATCTCTACTTCTGCTCAAAAGACCGGAAAGGTGTGTGAGCTGGACGATAGGACAAACTACAAATTATTATTACACTAATTTGGGAATCTTACATGTTAAATTTACGTTCTGGGTGCTATTACAATATAGGATAATTGATAACAATAGTAATAACAATAAAAGCATTATAAAGCTGAACTCGGTTAGATAAATACAACAGAAACCAAAACGTTTTAATTTCTTTTAATCATATCACCCCAAACAAGACAATAAAGACACCAAAACACGTGATTACTGAGTATTAGTGAATATGAAAAAAATAAAATATTCTAAAGGAGAGAATAATTACAGAATGCGAAGATAACGATTGACATTGCTTTGAAATTTTTGAAGATCAAAGTTGACTAGGAAGCAATTAACCGGAAGAGAGTTCCGCAAGCAAGAAGTGCGTGAGAAAAAATTATTATAATGGAACATATGGTTACATCTAGCCATTTCAACTGAAAAATGATGAAACATTTCCGTCAATCTAGTACTGCGCTTAGATTCATAAAGTCTAGGTATTAGGTTGGTGCAAAAATAATGACGTAATAATGTCGTTTTTGACGTCAAAAAACGACATTATTACGTCATTATTTTTGCACCAACCTAATACTATAGAGGAAAGTAATATTTATTTTGAAAGTACAAAATTGTGGCTCATAGCCAAAAGTGTGGTCTTCATTCTGTCCTAACTTAAACTTTGATAGCCACAATTACTGATTTATACATAAAACAGTATTTTTTACTCTAAAACAGCCCATTCTAACTTAACATCAAGACTACAGCCACCATAATACCTCAGGTCACTATGAAGTCCTAACTAGTTCCCATAGAGGAAAGTTCATTAGAACAGTTACCATGAACATATTTATAGAAAAGATTGATGGAAATTATGTTACAGTGGTTGAAAAGTGACCGATAACATGGCATATAATTCTTTGCATTTTATCAAGAATCTCTAAATATATAGCAGGAGAACGAGACCAGATGTGGCAACAATATTCAAAGCATGGGCGAATGCTAAATATGTAAGATAGATTCTGGTGAGGAAAATAGTCTAGCAAGACATAGAAAACCAACATTCCTGGCAGCAATTTTCCGAAATTTAAATTTAAGTATCCATCTGTTTTCAGTCTTTCTCGATGTATTTAGCGTAAACTATTTTTTTTACGCAATCCAGTCGTTCCTAATTGTACCTACTCTTAAAAATTAATGCTTAGAGATTAAATATATCTTCATACATGGTTGTAATAATATGTGGAATTTAGTAGCAGAAACTTGGTAGAACATGTTCCCTGTATAATGTTCGAGTGATGTAGAAGCGGCGCATCAAGTGCATTCATATGAAAATATGTTATATTCAATATATATATATATATATATATATATATATATATATATATATATATATATATCAATAATATAAAATCTTTTTTTTTCATCACGAGTATGTAGGCCATTAAGTTAAAAGGGGCAACATATGTTCTATAACCGTAGAAGTTGGGATGTGCTAAGGCATGTTAACCTGAAGACACCCATCATTTTTAATGTTGCTTTTGAATTTAGAATTTTCCTTCTCCTAGAAAGTTTGTCGACTGTTGTAAACTTTCAGCAAAATGACGGGTAAGAGAAATGTTCTACTTTTAAGCCTCAGAGGCCATCTGGGGCAGGAAATGGTTTGTAAATTTTAACGCCTCCAAAACGTAACTGCTCCCATTTAAACACCATTTTCTGTCGGCCAACAGCATGACTGAGTCTAGTCTCCTGGAGAGCATCACACTGCGCCTTCTTGGCCACGTTTTCAACTGACTTGAAGTGGAACTACTACATCGTATCAATAGCTGCATCTGCTGCAAGGATAGTTGTGTCAGTGTGTCGTACCAGAATATTTTTTCTCTTCAGAATCTATCTTGCACATTTACAAATCTACCATTCATCCGGGTATTGAATACTGATGCCATATCGGATCTGGTTCTCCTGCTACTCATCTCGAGGTTCTTGACAAAATCCAAAGAAGGAATGTAATCGATCCTGACTTGGCATCTCGACTTCAGTCACTTTCTCACCAACGTGGCGTGGCTTCCCTCTGTCTTTTCTACAAATATTTTCAAGGTGACTTCTCTTGACAATCTTTTGTCCCTGGTCCTCCGACTACATAAATTTAAGCGTGCGACTAGATTGGTATCTTAACTCCCACCCGTTTACTGTAGAAATAGTTAAATGAAAACGCCACTTCTACACCAAAAGTTTCTTTTCTTTACTTCCCGCCTCTGGAGCTCACTTTTGTTTAGTTGCTATCCTGATATATATAATCTTCAAAAAAAAAAAAAATAATTGAAAATGTCAATCGCCATCTTCTGTCCTCTTGATTCCCATTCATATTTTGTCCTTTCCGCAATCCTCCCTATACTCAGTCTTTTTCTCTCACTTTCTCTCTCTCTCTGTAATTCCCTGTGTATTAGTGGCATTCCCGCCATGCTTGCTGTGTAACGATTAAAAACAAAGAAGGTAATTTGCACATTTCCAACTAGTATATGTTTATATGTATCGTCATGGAAAAGAGTGTTATGAAACTTGAACACACTCGAGTTGAACTTGAGCAAAGTAATATATTTGTAGCTTTTCAGTTTTTCACCGGACGTGCAGATCGTATCAAGGTTTAAGTCTCGGAACAAGAAATTGGTAAGTCGATTATAAATTCTGGTTAAGATGTTCACAATCACTCCCGTAAAGACCCCCTTTGGGAAGGGTATGACTCTAAAACCTCAATTAATTACTCATATTTTCGATATTTATGCTATATTATTATATACGCACATCCATGTTTACAGGATCTGATAATCCCAACCAGTAACCTACTTGGGCACTGATTAGGTTCGACGTTGCTTATCTTGAATGACCGTACAAGAACTGGTGTTTCAACGTGGTATGGCCGTAAGCATGAAAAATTTGTTTACATCAAAACAGTTCTGATGATAATGAGTGTTTCACCGATTTTTATCAAATTTTATGCGCGATTGCCTTTGAAGTCGCCAGAAACAATTAACCTCCTCACCACAACCACCACCGGATTTTACTGTTGTAATTTTGGATTTTTCCTGTGCCAGTTGGTTTTCGAACATACTCTCTTGCATTAAAATTAACTTTTATTTTGCTTTCATCACTAATATGTTTTATTTTGCTTTCATCATTAATAATGTCTCTTTGTTGTGATATTATTTAAATCGTACGAACTGAGACTTACTTCTAACATGCACTACTCGACGAGCTGTTAATTTCAGATTCGGTATTGATAAGATCACTAACTCACTCTCTCTCTCTCTCTCTCTCTCTCTCTCTCTCTTCTTTCTTTCTAATTTCGAATGTCTATTGGTCTTTTTTCATATTCGAAACGATCCCAACATCAGAATGTATCTTCTCGGTGATTAATACAACATGCTTTGATATGTTAAGCGCCTTAACGATTTCATGTTGACTCTTTACAACATTTCGATATTTTCCATCCCCCTTCTCCAAATTCACATTTACCTTTGTCAAACCTAAATCAACTACACCAAAACACAAAGGTTCCAAGTGTTCCTACAATCTATTTTTTAACTGAGTTCACTCCATGCAAGGCAGTAAATCTCCTGAGACACAAGAGGTTACTGGGCTTGGGAGAGTTAGAAAGGGGAACATTGCTATGGAGCGAGAAGAAAGGAAGAGTAATCAGGAAGACAGTAGATAGCGACTGACATTGCATTTGAAATTTTGCAAACTAAAGATGGCTGGAAAGCATGGAACCAGAGAGGAGTTGCACAAGCGAAAAATATTGTCAGCATAAAACTAACGGTTATATCTAGCCAGCTCAACCGGTGAGATTCCGTCGCCAGAGTAGTACTGCGCTTAAATTCTAGTCACCATAGCAAGGAGTTCATTACCATGGAAGTATTTATAAAACAAGCAAAAAATGAGAAATTTGTACTTTAATCTGGGATTATGTTAATATTGAACGGTATCAAATGACCTGTTGGATTACCGCCCCTTGACGATAATTACAGGCAGCGCGAGATTTGAAAGGCTCTCCCTCTTTCACTTTGTGACTTTTGATAGCGATGTGACGCTCTCTTCTCGCTCTGTCGACATGAAAGTTCCTCAGAGACATCTACTGAAGGTAGCTTTGAACGTTTCGCATTTAATTTTATTTCTCATTTTCCTTTTTGCAACATGTCTGTTTAATATATTTATTAATATTCTTTTGTTTAAATTTAAATTTTTTTGTTTCTTATTTTTGCCTGGATTCACATAAGTCCGCTAATATGTTTTCCGGGACGAATGTACCGGGAATTATTAAACATTAACTAAAATGATGTTCACAACTCGCATTAAAAGTTTTGATTCCCGAAAAAGGCTCAGTTTGTTTTTTGCATGTCTTCTTTTCAGTACCACAATACGATCAGATCCATATCTACCCTCGAATTTTGTTCACCTGGATACAACAACTTGAATTAAAATCCTGAATGATTACTGACACGACACTTAGGCATTGTCAAATACTTAAAGCTTCTTAGTAAATATTAGGTTGGTGCAAAAATAATGTCGTTTTCTCACATATGTTACTATGTGAGAAAGCGACATTATTTTTGCACCAACCTAATATTAAGTTTATTTTATTTATTTATTTTTTTATTTATTTATTTTATTTTATTTTTTTTTAAGCATTACGCCCCGAGCAAGGCGTGAAGCCAATAGGATGCAGGTGGTTGCAGAAGATTTGGGGCGAGAGCAGATAGGAGTGATAGAAGAAAGGATGAGGAAAGGGATAATGGATAGATCAAGGTAACTGGAGATGCCGATTGACATTACATTTGAATAGTTGGAGATTATAGCTCTCAGGGAAACAGTAATAGGGAAGGGTGTTCCACAAGCGAGAGGTTCGAGGTATGAAGCTATTAGAGTAGAAGAGACGGCTACATTTAAAAGTTTCTACAGTGAAATGGTGAGAGCGGGATGTCAGCCTCGTAGGGCGCTTGAATTCATGAAGTCTGGGAACCAGTGAAAGCAGCTCATTGGAGCAATTACCATGAAAGTATTTGTAAAAAAGACAGAGAGAGGTGACGGCGCGTCTGTGAGAGAGAAACTGTAGACGAGATGCCAGATCAGGGCCAATTATATTACATCTCCGCCTCTGGATCTTGTCAAGAACTCCGAAGTAAACAGAAGGGGCACCAGACCATATATGGCAGCAATACTCCATGCAAGGGCGAATGGTTGATTTGCATATTTGAAGTATCAATTCCGGAGAGAAAAATTTTCTGGCGCGGCACAGAGAGCCAACTTTCCTCGCAGTGGAAGAAGCAATTGACTCAATGTATTTGTTCCATCTTAGGTCAGCAGTCAACGTGAGACCGAGCAGACGCAGAGACTTGCTCTCAAGAAGTTGACTATCAGACATTCTAATGGGGGTGAAGGGAAGGATCTCTATGGTGATCAATAGAGAGTAGTTTAGTTTTTGAGGCGTTAAAGTTGACCAGCCAATTCTTGCCCCAATTAACAACCAATTGGAGGTCCATTTCAAGACGAGCGGCCAGGTCAGTTTTGTCAGCGACACTAGATTTGTTTTTGAGGCAGGAGTAAATTGTAGTGTCGTCCGCGTAGATGGCAACTTGGGAATCTATGGCGTCAGGAAGGTCGTTGATGAAAATAAGGAACAGAGTGAGGCCAAGGATGGAGCCTTGGAGAACACCTGCGTTCGTGGGATAGGAACTGGAGGAGAATCCGTTGAGAACGACCTTCAATTCGTGGTTTGACAGGAATGATTGTATTAGGTCAAACAATCGACCTGTAATACCATCTTGCAAAGAAGGCCGACATGCCAAACCCTGTCAAACGCTTTGGAGATGTCTAAGGCTACGGCACGAGCCTCAACATTATTTTGAAGGGCTTGGTAGACGGTTTCAGTGATGGCCGTAAGCACATCAGCTGGAGATCGGGCGTAGCGGAAACCATATTGCTTGTCTGAGATCAGGTCGCGTGAGGTAAGGTGGTTAACCACTTCAGCGTTGATTAGGGATTCGAAGACTTTGCCGAAGAGGGGTAGGAGACGAATATGACGGTAATTAGAGGGGTCAGAGGGGTATCCAGAGTTCTTAAAGACAGGAACAATGGATGAGGACTTCCAGCAGTCAGGAAAACAGGATTCCTTGAGGCAGTAGTTATATAGTTTAGAGAGGGCGACGCTAGCTCAGGCGCGCATTTCTTCAACACAATGGCTGGTATGCCATCTCCACCACTAGCCTTGTGGGGATCTAAATTGGAGATAATGCCCAATACCAATGACGGGGTTATGTGTAACTCGCTCAATAAGGCCTCAGTTTTTAGAGGGAAGTCTGGTATGGGTACACCGGAGGAGTCGAGCGTTGAATTAAATGAGAATTTCCGAGCAATGCATTCAGCCTTGTCGGTAGAGGAGGTCAGGACTTCGAACTGGTTGAACAAAGGAGGTATAGAGGGTTTTCTATTGTGCAGAACCGCCAATAATCTTTGGGGCCAAATTTGCGAGATGCAATACGCTCCTTCATCCGAGCAGCAAATATTGATTTAGCTTCGTTGAGGACAGGCTTACACTCGTTACGGGCGGTGGCAAAGAGACGTCTATTGCAGTCCGACATGTCGCTACGAAATAGGTCAAAGAATTGGTTCCTATAGGCAATGGCGGCTAAGCAAGCAGCGTAGAACCAAGGGGTGGAGTGCGACTTGACCTTAAAATTCCTTGAGGGGATGAAAGCGTCGATTCCAGCTTTAACCCAGGATGAGACCTCAGAAGCACATTCTTGGACAGGGAGTGTAAAGACAACATCCCAGGGGACATCGCGGAGGAAGTCACGGAACGAGTCCCAATCCGTTCGTTGATAGTAGAACGAGGTTCTAGTGATAGGAGGTTCTTTGCGGGGTGTGGAGTTGAAGGAAATGTTAACAGATACTCCAGCATGATCGGAGTTGCCAAGAGGGCACAGCTGCGTGGCGCTACAAGATTCGGGGATGGAGGTAAAACACAGATCGAGAAGGGAGGTCTTACCTTACAGGTTGAGGGCAAAACACGTGGGGAAGTTAACTATCTGCGTGAGGGATTGAGAAATTAAGTGTTTGAATGCCTGCCTGGTCAGTAGTAGCATTCTTAAGCCACTTGGTATGATGGGCGTTAAAGTCACCAAACACGAATATGTGAGCAAACGGGTGGAGAAAGAGGGCCTTGTCTATGCTGTCAGATATGCTATCGAGTATCCCACAGTCTTGAGAGGATGGAGAGCGATAGAGGAAGAAGAGATAGCTTACGGCATTGAGTAGAGATAGTCGGAGACACATGTACGAATGGTCTGGCGATTCGAGAGACAACTCTCCGGCCAGAGGGAGATGGTCCTTGACGTTGACACCAAGGCCGTGCATGTGGGTTAGATACTCTTTCATGAGGAGAGGAAGGTAGCCAGGGATCGAGAGATCAGAGGAGGGAATAGACGAGACAAGGTTGGTCTCAGACAGCCAGTATATCCGGACAGTTTGCAGTGAGGAAAGATTCCATAACTTTAGGACTTGCGGTTACATCTAGCCATTTCAACTGTAAACTGATGTGACCTAGCCGCCAATCGAGTACTGCGCTTCAGTTCATAAAGTAACATAAAGGAAAATCAATTACTATGAAAATAAGTATAGAAAAGCATAGGGAAGCTACGCTACGGCATTGCTAAGAATTTTACAATAAAGTGTCATTGAAAACAAGAAGGAGGGAATTGTTAGCAGACAAGGGTTAATGTAAGCGTTACTGAGAGAATCAGAGTATTATATGTATGATTTGCACTACATTAAGCAAATTTTTCGTCGCTTGATAATAAACATTTACTATAGTCGATAGCTGTGCATGTATAAATAAACAGAACATTTTTAAGTGCTTCGACTCGTTGTTTTATGCAACGACTTTGCTGGCCGTACTGATGCAGTTTATAACAAACAGACGAGAATTTGAAGAAAGCATTTACCAATTCAGTGCGTGTTTTTTGTTCTGTAAGCTCGACAGCTTTGGTAAGCCGCTTCGTCATAATAAATAGGTTTGTTTGATGCACGTCAGAAACGTGCTGATTTAAGGGAACAAAGGAGGTGAATAAGGGGTTCAAGTTTAAACAGACTGTCAGAAAGCAGAGATAAGATTAGAGCTAGAATATATCAAACGAAGGTAGGAGATAAAGAAGGCCGGGAAGAACTTAAGATCAAATAAATTTACAAAAGAAAGACAGAAAAAAAGAGAAAAGAAAATAATGGAAAACTATCAAATTCTTCTATGTATGTTCTTCAGAAGATGAACGATCATAGCTCTCCACAACTTCCTATTTTTTCTAAGTCCTAGCAATGGTTTTATTTTTATTCCCCCTCTCCCTGTTCTAGCATTCATCTAAATAGATTCGTTAAATAGGATTCACGCTATTTCCCTGTCTCTCAGTGTTTTCCAACCAGTTTTCTTCTTTATTTTCCTGTTCCTTGATATTTTTTTAAATTTGAAATGAATAAAAAACGAAAAAAAAAATACAGAAAAAATAATATTATAAAAGTCTCACATTATAAAAAGAAAATTAAATTAGAATAAAAAGGAAAATAGAGAAAAGGTAAACGAAAGAAAGAAAAAGGGAGAAAAAGAGAAAAATGGTGAAACTATCAAATTCAAAAAAATAAAA
This sequence comes from Acanthosepion lycidas, assembly GCA_963932145.1. NCBI lineage: Eukaryota > Metazoa > Mollusca > Cephalopoda > Sepiida > Sepiidae > Acanthosepion > Acanthosepion lycidas. Next base: position 67,920,708 of record OZ010574.1, on the reverse strand, counting down.
TGAAATTGAAATGAATAAGAAATATTAGGTTGGTGCAAAAATAATGACGTAATAATGTCGTTTTTTGACGTATTTTTAACGTCAAAAAACGACATTATTACGTCATTATTTTTGAACCAACCTAATAGAATAAAATAAAGAAAGAAAAAGCTGAATCTATCAAATTAGTAAAAGCAAAAAATTATGCCGAAATGAATTAAAAAAAAAGGGGGGAAAAGAAAAGGACAAAATAAAAGAAACTATCAAATTAGAAAAAGAAAATTAATTTGAAAAGAATAAAAAGTGGGGAAAAAGAAAAGAAAAAGAGAAAATAGTGAAACTATCAAATTAGAAAAAGAAAATTAAGTTGAAAAGAATAAAAAGTGGGAGGGGGGAGAAAAGAAAGCAAAAGAGAAAATAGTGAAACTATCAAATTATAAAAAATAAAGTTGAAATGAATAAAAAAGAAAAGAAAAAGAAACAAAAAAGAAAAGCGAATAATACAAAATGTATCAAATTAGAAAAGAAAAAATTGAAATAACATTTGAAAAGGCCGAAAAGTCATATCCGGTTGCTTGTTAACAAAGACGATTGCTTCTTATCATACTTTCGCAGACGGAAAATGATCAAAGAATTTTATTTCTTTGATTGTCTCAGATTGAAGAGTTAACACGAGGTAGTTTTTTTCTTTTTTTTTTTTTTTCTTACGTGGTTCACTGAGCAAAACGCTAAAAATAACGCAGACCATCAACACTTATGGAATGCATTATCATTTTGGCATGGTTTTACTTCAATTTTAAATATCGACGTTAGAAATATTACTAATGTCAAGGTGGAGAGCTCATTTACGTGTTTTTTTTTGTTATTTTTTTTTTACAACTTCTTTGTTTTTTTATCATCAACGTAGAAACAGTAAATTATCTCAAATTATAGTGAAACGCATAAGGATCTTTCTCAACAAAAAAAAAAACAAAGACAAAAACAAAAACAAAAAATTAGTGTGATAACGAGAAGAGAATCTCAAATTATGATATATTCAACAGCGTGTAAAAACTGAGGAGTTCGTTAGCGACAGAGGAAATGAAGAATTTCTGCATATTTGTGGGCGTTTTGCCGGTGACTGGTCGAACTAAAAGCTTGAAACTTGAACAGTCATTCTATCGGCCTTTAAATGCGTATGCTGCACCCAAACTTTGTTCGAACTTACAAATAAAGATGTTTTCAGATGGGTAACAGATTGCCAAGTTTTATGCACATTTTGCCAGGGTCATATTACTTCTGTTTTACTTAATTCATAAAAATCACAGAGATATTAGAAAACATCACAAAATATAAACCTCTCTCTGTCATTAAACAGAATCCCTGGGAAAATAACCTTGCCGGAAAATTCCATAATTGTTTCCTCAATATTGTAGGGATACAAAAGGCGATTATCACATGACGGCTGATTAGGGACGTCACTTCATAGACTGACGACGGTGGTCGGTCCTTCAGTCAGCTTCCAGGAGTCAAACCGAGTATTTGCTATTTATTTAGCTAAATCTGCCTCACCACACCGTGGTGTAGCTTACAAGCCTATGGTGCCGTTTTCCTATAGAAATATATCTCCACCATATATAGAAAATATTTCCGGCCTGCAGTCCTCGTTTGAGAAGAATATTTGTGTGTTTAGTGAAATACTAAAAAATTCCGGCCTGCTCGAATCAGGTATCCTAAATATGGCTTCCCCAGAAACACCAGCAGATCAAATCTCCCGTACGTCAATGAAAGTGAAAAAACTGAATCCATTACGTGCTTTGTATTACTGTATTACTAGTTGTATTGTTCTCATTCACTTTTTGGTAGGTGGGGTCACAGTCTTTCGAACCACATTGTATATTAACTTTAAGCTAACAATATTTTTCTTTCTGCATATATTCGCACAAAAGAATTGTTTCTTTTATTTATTTTCGGCTGATTTCTACATTATAGGCATACAGAATTCGTTTTAATAACGGTTGTCTTCCCCCAAGTTATTTATATGCGACATTCGAAACCCGGCTTTGAAATTTGTAACGGAGAGCTGCTCTGATACATTTTATTTATTCATTTAAAAAGAAAACTGATTTCAACTGGCTTCGTTGAAATGCTAACCAAAAGTCAGCATCCAAGATATGACTTTTACTTGATGCCGACCGCTTTGTGCGAATGTGCAGATAATGTAACGGTTACAAATTTGGAAAGTGCAATCTGTGAACTAAGTTCAATTCTAACTGAGTCTCCTGCATTCACTTTCGCACTAATAGCTTTGGCAAACAGGAAATGCAGACTAATCAATATAGCTTTGAGCAGTGGTCAGCCTAAGAGGGCGAGGATGACTCTGAATTCAAAACTATGGAGAAGATAACGGAAAACCACTTCCCTATCTTTCCCAAGAACAGATGCTTCCCTATATAACGGTGTATAACCTGTCGCAGGTAACTTAGTGAGTTGGTAGGCGCCGGTATGTGATACTCATTCCCCGGAAAAATTCTATGAACGGCAATTGCTCAATTCGGTCGAGTTAGCTGTGACATTCATAAGTCTATCGCCATGCATCATCGTTCTGCATTAAAGTCAGGTCATTAGGAAGACATTCTGTGTCAATGTAGGTGGTTGCCGGGCGACCAATCCTTCTTTCTCCATGGCTAGGTGTCCAGAGCAGTTGATCACTCGCGGGTTCTTGTGTTTCTTACCAGCATTATCCTACAAACTCATTTTGTATTCTCGTAAGGTTGTAGAAATATTATGGATGAGTCCATAGAGCTGTGATTTAGTTGGATGTTGTCTCCAAGAAATGTTAAGTATAGCTCTCAGCATCCAAGTGTAGATTCCATAAAACTTAGATTCTAAGGTTTTAGCTAATGTCCAGGCACTGGCACCATACATTAACATCGCCTCTACAGTGGCTCGAAAAAATCTCCTACTGAGGTTGTCTGGTAGATCAGATTTCCAGATTACAGCCATTTTACTCAAGGCGGCCAGGCGAATTCTCACATCGTTTTCAATAGAAATTTATTTCGCTTCCTATTTATGTAAAAGATCCAACAGATTTTATTGATTCATCTGAGACAGTTTGTACTTGCTGATTGAAGCCTCTGAATTCAGTTTTAGAGGCATTGACACAGAGTCTGATATCGTTGAAAGCATTTTGCAGATAATGTAGGAGAACTGTGGCATTGGTAATGGTGTCTGAAGGAAGAGCTAGTTAATCCGCATCGTCAATATTATATTGCAAAATTTCGACTTTGTGATAAAGTAAAACCAAGATGATAACAAAGAGAAAATGTGAAGGGCGTTACCCTGGACGAAACTTGCTTTGATTAAACTGAAATTTTCTGCTAAAGATATAGATTTGTAAGCAAACGACTGATAGCAATACAAGAAACATTACAAGTCGACTAATACATGGGCAAACATTTAACATGAATCAACATTTGTAACGAAGAAGATATGTTTTCACAAAACACACCCTTGGCTTGTAAAGTACAGAACAGTTTTCCCATGCTGAACGACTTGTGAACAAGTCTATACCCAAGTATCAAGTGCTTCTCGACATAATTTTTTACTGGCAGGTCCGAGGTCAGCAAGCCGGCTGGAACAAGAATCAGAGAGTTTGCCAAAAACCAAAGAGACAACATCTTAGATATGATGTAAGCGACATGCTTTTTAGAAATTACTTTCTATCAAGGCAGTCGTCCCGTCTTGTTTCTGAGTGGAATTCGAGCAACATCTCTGCTATGTCGATCTGTGCAAAATAATCTAAACAATATTGCAACTTGCACAAACATATCAAGAACATTTAAATAAATTCCATATCATAAAATAACAATTTCAATCTAAAGTGTTGCTTTGCGTCCTGCGCGAAGATGCCACACAGAAAACTAACGAGGTTTCCAGAAAGGTCTTCAGACGCGACAAACATACTTCTAATCTTAGAAGTAGAACAGAATTATTTCAAATAAACATTAATAACCATGATATCTAAAATAATAAAAATGATAATAAAAATTATTAAGTATGAAGTAGAGATGATTGCGAAGTCATTGTCAGTAAGATAAAGGAAATGTTTTAGACGATAAAAGAAAGAAGAAAAACAAGGAAAGAAGAAAATCAAGGAAAGAAGAAAAGCAATATCAAGTGCAACTAGATCAGTGGTTGGTAAGTTTTGTCTGAATTACTGGAATCAGGAGTTATCATTAGCTGAACTATTTATATTCGGAATATTGTCCTCATCTTTGTTGTCGTTATCACAATGTTTCGGTCGTGGTACCTTCCGGAACTTTCTCAGGTGTATATCGACCTGGGTATAACCTACAGGAAATTCTGAACTGAAACCTTTATTTAATCGACGGGCGTAGACTTTTCTCGAGTCACTAGACGATATCCCTAAACATGATCAGTAGAACGAGGCAGTATGAATTTTCCCTCAAACGGACGAGCAATAACTGAACAGTACTAAATAAAATAAGAACTCGGCGTTATGCAGTGGAATGAGAACAGTCTATCTCCGTAGATTAAATAAAGTGTTCAGAATTTTATATAGATTACCCATATCGATATACACCTGACGACGGCCGGAGGGCACAACGCCGAAACGTTCTGACAACTAAAACAAAAACGATGACAATCGTTCGAATATATATAGTGTGAATAATCAGTGTTTAAGTCAAATGGTACCATTTGAAAATATCACCATTTGACTTACTCACTAAGTAACCTGTGACAGGTTATATACGGTTACATAGGCAAGAATCTGTTCTTGGGAAAGATAGGGAAGTGGTTTTCCGTAGTTTTGAATTCAGAGTCATCATCGCCCTCTTAGGCTGACGACTGCTCAAAGCCAGATTGATTGGTGTTTGGGCAGCCATCCCCAATCGAAATATAGGAACAATAATATCGTCCTATCTGTTCATTTAGTGTCGTTTTGTACGAAGCATATTTAATTTTAATGAAGTACTTAAGATCAGGTTATCTCAGTGTCATCTCATGTCAGTCATGTATCTTGTCAGCTGCTCTGGCACAATCATAGGTTTCTCCGATTACTATTTATGGATTATCATGAATCCTTCTTTTATTCCCGAGCAGAATAAAGAGAGGCAAACTTAATCCAACCCCTTTCCCATAGACGGAACTTTACAAGCTTATCCTTGCTCTATCGTAATTTTCAGAGCAAATGTTCAGTCTATATTCATTAGTTTCATAAAGTCAAACATTTTCAACTAATACCCTCCATGCGATGTACACAGAGGCAAACCATTCGCAGTCCTTTCGTTTTCCAGTGGTAAAAAGAAAGTTCCATTTGGACAGCATCTTCCCAAAGGACCGCTGCTTTGTGAACAGACTCCAGAGAGAATACGTCCTAAATCACTGAAATGTCAACCTCTTCAAGGCAACCATTATCTATCCTATATATCCTCCTAATTCTAAAAACCCTCCCCTAATTTGAGTGGTTATATTCATGTCAGGGATGAAAATCTCAGTCTGATTTCTAACTGTGAAAACTAAAAAAAAACGTTTAAATGAACACCATTTTTTCTATTGGTGTACTCAACATATTCTTATTCGTTTCGGCAATCCGAAAGAAAAAAAAGCCCAAAAGATTTGATTTTCTCCTCTTTTGGCTGTGAGTTGTAAATATCAATAAAATGAGAAGGGAATATGTGAAAGAAAGAGAAATAGAAAAGAAATGCTAAAAGCTGAAAGGGAGAAGGTTGTTGAGGACAGAAGGAAAGATACTGATAGGCAAAAGTACGATGAGGCGAGAGATCAGGATAGTGGCTGAAGTTGAACTTGATGAAGAAACAAAGTTGTAAAAAGAATGGTTAACATTATTCGCCAATGAAAACTTTAAAAAAAACGATAACAAATTATCTTTTAAGAAATCGCTTTAGTATTTCTCATAGCTTGGTCTTTTTCATGATATTAACGATCTTTGGCTTATTAGTTATTTTCATATGATTTTACCACCATGATAACTAAAATGATATTTAAATTCACTTATAAGTTTATAAGTAAAAAATACACATACTCGTTCTCTCTCTCTCTCTCTCTCTCTTTCTCTCTCTCTCTCTTTATATTTATTTATATATATATAAACAAAACTAGAACTTGTAAAACTTGGGATGACCCATGCCCTTTATGCCTAAATGAGAAACTACACATTATTAAGTTTCTAAATAATAAAAATCTATTAAACAATAGACATGAGTTAACGGTTTTTGGGCGACATCATCAAATCTTTGCATTGAATAATTAGCATATTTTTTTTTAATCCATAGTCCTAATAAATAGCTTAAATACCCTACAAAAAAGATAACCCTGTATGAAGTCGTCAAAAAACGAATGTTACGGCAGTTTGTTTTTTTTATATACACAAAATCCTTTCAAAATTTTTTTTTAAAAATCAAATAAAAAAATAAATAAATCTCCATAGACACGTAAACCAGACTAGACGAAATCATCTTTCGTTTTAAATTTAGACACCCCAACCGTTACCCTGATTTGACACCTATGAATGTAACTCTATACTGATACAAATTATTAACACTCTGCGCCCCCTCTTTATATGAACAATCGCGCTGGCCGTTACCATGGAAATTTTGATTTCAATAATGAATCTGCTATTAAAGCACGTAAACTCCAGAAATAACTTATTCCAAAAAAAATTTTCGCTTGAAGATGGAACAGACCGTACTTTAATTCAATTTAATTCAAATAATTATATTGAAGTTTTCGGCTCTTGTTTTGAAACATGAGAACTCTTATGTAGCATGTTGGAATCATATTTTTAAATAAATAATTATATATATATATATATATATATATAATTAACAAACGAAGAAATCCCAAAGTACCTCATATGGGGAATGGCCTATTTCTAAATAATATATATATATTACTGGTACCATATACGCCAGCTAGATGTTGTCCATAAAAGCTGTGTGCGTGAAATCTGTGGAGTTAAGCTTCAAGATAGGACATCTAACGTAGACCTGTTTAACAGGTGTAATATTGGAGGAATCGAGACTTTTATCATATAGTCTCAGTTATGGTGGACTGGTCATGTCTTGAGAATGTCTGATGACAGGATACCCAAGATCCTAATGTACAGCCAGTTAGATCAGGGCTACAGGAATGTAGGACGCCCATGGCTAAGATACAAAGACAAGCTAAAAATCAACTTGCCAGCAGTTAATGTACCACATAACACCCTTGAGCGCTTAGCTTTGGAGCGTGTAGAATGGAGATCAACGAGTTTTAGTGGACTCAGCAATTTTCAATCTGCTTGTCTGAATCATCTTCAAGAAGCGATAGCAAGATCTAAAAGGTCAACCAATCTAACAGTGATCTCATCTCACAATCATCACACTTGCTCCATATGTGGCTACCTTTGTAAATCACTAGCGGGTTTTAAATGCCACTTCGGATTAGCGCATAAACTTTCATAACTGAATCAATAAGCTGGCAGATCCTCATATTTCGAAACCGACGGGAGAGTCCATTATATACACACATATATATATATATATATATATATATATATATATATATATATATATATATATATATATATATATATATGGGTATTGGGGCAGCAAATTCTCTTTTGGGCATGTCTGAGTGAATAAATTATAAACATTATGTATGCATATTTTTATCATAATCCTGATGATGATCTCAGAAAGTTCTTGGAAATTAAAAGTGATTCTCACAGTTACGGTGTATTTCTTGCTTTCTTCTAATATAGGGAAAAAATATTCATGAATATGAAAGGATCATGATAAAAATAAACAGACATTATACATACTATATATATATATATATATATATATATATATATATATATATATATATATATATAGACGATTACTCTTACCTACAAATACATGAAAAAAATTCATAGATAAATTTAAACCATGACTAAACAAATCAATACGCCACACAGATAAACACACACCATACACATATAGTAGCAAAAGCCATTAGTCGGACCACACACAGACACACAATACAAAATACATGTAGTTACCGTATATATATATATATATATTTATAATAATAATAATAATAATATATATATATATATATATATATATATATATATATATATATATATATATATATATATATATATATATATATATATATTGTAAATATAGGGAGAACGAATATAAACACACATACTGGGAAAAACAAATACACTAGACATACCACACGCATGCAAACACACACACCCACGCGAAGACTACACACCATACAAAGTGTATATATATATATATATATATATATATATATATATATATATATATATATATATATATATATATATATATATATATATATATATATATACTGTTTCCTTGTATGAAGAAGGCATATATATACACATATTAGCAAAAACACGCACAATACAAAATAATGGAGAAAGGATTCAAAAGACAGAGAGGGCCTAAAAAGACATTTTTCTTTCACCTTTCTCATTCAAAGAAAAATTAGATTACTGTTACTCACACAAGTAATGGTTATACATAAGAAAACATAAGAAAAATAATTCCTTTAAATAATGCGTTGAAATAACCATTCTTCGCCTGACGAAAGTCACAAGACATGAAACCCGTGTAGTGAAAAATATGCAAAATAAAGTATAATATAATTAAAAAGTCCATATTACAGCAAAAAATGTCTGTGGCTTCTCTTTTCTCCTTAATACACACACACATATATATATACATGTACATATTAATTTATTTGTTTGAATGTACTTTTTAATGGACACTCATATTTGAATAGATACTCTGTTTTTTTTTATTATTATTAAACAGTATATTTATTTATTTACATATACCGGCCTGAATATTCAAGAAATCTTGTTAGAAAAACTTGCACACTTTGGCAAGATTCGAACCTGCGCCCTCCAAGGACAAACCGTTATTAGGACCTCCTGATTAAACAGAGTCCGAACTGTAGACAGCAATATTCAATGCATAGACGAATGGTAAATGGACTCTGTGTAGAAAAATCGTCTGGAACGAAGAGTGGACTAACTTTCCTAGTATCAGAACTAGCAAATAATTCAAAGTAATCACTCCATTTCATGTCAGTGGATAATATTTGGAGGTCATTTTCGAGAGTAGCTGCCATTTTTATTTTGTTGGGTCCATCGGAATTACTATTAAGACAGGAATTAATATTTATGATCAACAAATATACCTAGTTGGAACTGATGACATTGGGAAGGTCTTTGATGAAAATGAGAAACAACACAGGTTCAAAAAGAGAGCTCTGAGTGGGTGTTAGTAAGTCATTAATGTGAAATGATCTAGAAGTGTGGTTGTTCAAGTCAAATATTTAGCCAAAGACAATATGATCCTTGAAATATGAGTATATATATTGTTGTATGAGTATATATATTTATTTTTGTTCTAAGGATTTCACAATTAAATCTTAAAATAAACTTTTAGTTAATTTATTATTACGGCAAAATTCACTAACATATAAACCTATTGGAAAACACCCGACATTATGGTTTGTTGTCTAATTAGATGACTGACCTTTTCTGTATATATCTCTGAAATGAGGTATTATCATTACTTTCTTTATTTACATTATTCGGACTGTTATCCTCATCTTCATTGCCATATTCATAACGTTTCGGCCATTGTACGGTCCGGCCTTTTTGCAACTGATTGGAATTTCGAACCGAACCGTTTATTTCGTCCACGAGAACAAGCTACACTTGTCGACGAAATAAAGGCTCTGTTTAAAAATTCTGGTCGTTGTGAATATGGCAATGAAGATGAGGATAACAGTGCGAATAATGTAAATAATACCGATCTTCTGTTTATCAGTTATCAGACTATGATTTTACCAACAAGATAACCAAGAAGCGAAGAGGGAGAGAGAGAAGACATGAGTGAGTTAGAAGATATTGACACATTTAAACGGTTAACAGAAGTTATATATTGAAATCGAAGGGGTAGAGAAGAAAAAACTCAGAGAGAAAAAGAGAGAAGGAAGTTAAGAGAGAAGAGATGTCACTAATTTTCTTTGTTAAAAATGCTAGAAACAGACGCTGTTATTTTGCTTTACTTTGAAAGTGTTATTTTGGGGGTTCATAAAGATTATAATGTTTGATATAAATTTGAATATCTCTAGACTGTCTACAAATAATTTAATTTGATGTTTGTTAGTGATTTGAATTTTTTGGTGATTTTTTATGAAATAGTCGATTAGAAAAATATTCATAGAAAGTACAAAATTTTATTTTAAAATATAAGTTTATCACTAGTAATCTTTTTTTAAACTCTTAATAATCGATAAAAAATTTCTTTTTAAGTTGACATCTCTGTCCGTTTAAATTTTCTTCATGAATTTAACTCATGACTGTTTCTAGATAGGCAAATATCTTTCACTTAAATTTTAGTTAGCATGGAGTAATAGTTGAAGGTAATATTAAAGAACTTGCTCTGTCATATACTGTACACACACTCATGCAAATATCACATATACACACGTTCCTTTACATATTCAATCACTCATACAGGTACCCATGTGCCGAAATACACAGGTAACTTCATGAATTAGCATCTACCTAAATATCAAAAATTTTTCCAATTTAAATATTTTATCATCAATAATGATTATTAAAGGGTAATATATTTCAATTTAAATTAAATTATCAATTTAAAAATTTTTTCTCCCTATTATAAAGAATTTTAAACTCACACTTCCAATTGGAGAATATTAAATGAGAAAATGAGATAAAATACTAATAACAGGACTGTAAGTCTTTCTTTTATAATATTCTATGTATCCATAAATATACATCTACACACATATCCGTACACATACACACATACTTATACATATCCATATCCATATATATATATATATATATATATATATATATATATATATATATATATATATATATATATATCAAAATTGTTTAATTGTTATATTAAGATTTGAAACTTTGTATCTTAAAAATGATTAAAGATATCTTATTGGAATTCTCCGAGATTTTTATAACACTATGGGACTCTACTTTGTATAGTTACGCGCCTACATTAACAGAAGAATCGTGATGAATTTGATCTTAAACGAAAATGGACATGTTCATCATTACTTAATAATAAAGAAATGAAATAAATTCAGGTATATATATATTATCCCAGGATTACTTCCCAACTTATTCAAGATTATCTTCGCCCTCTCTAACCTTCTAAGTTTCCACCTTGGAGTAACGAGGTGCCTCACATGTTTCACGTAAGATTTCATTTTCAAGTTTTTCTTTTCACTGTTCATTGGACTTTCATACGTGAAACTCCTCTCTTGCGTGTCAAACGTCTTCTGAATTGATCTTTTCTTATTGATCTCTTTAAGTTAAAATGATGATCCCTCTTCTTGTTGTGACCTCCTGATCCGGTTTTCTTCTCTGTTGTTCCCTCGTTTTTAAACTTATTCACAGTTCACTTGATGGTTCTTGAATGTGCTTTGAAGATGGAAGCCAGTGTATGAAAGTTACTAAAGTTCGGAATTTTTCCCTCTCACCATTGCTCAGTAGAGAAGACACGTGAGATTGACACAATTTTAAACCGTTCCCTTTCTAACTGAATAACTCAAAGGGTTTTTCAGTGATTCTTACAACAAATGGTGTCAAGATGGCTTCATGTCTTATCCGATAACCTGAAAAAAAAAACTCAATTAGTTTAGTTGTTTTTTAGATATTAAACATTTCGTGGGGTGGACAATTATACTGTCACATGATTTGGACAATTTTGCCGTTACACCCAGTATATATATATATATATATATATATATATATATATATATATATATATATATATATATATATATGTATGTGTGTGTGTGTGAGAGAGAGAGAGTGTGTGTGTATGTGTAGCAGTAATAGTAGTAGTAATAGTTATTTGTTTATCTCGCATGATAAATGTAGTTTCCTGTTTGATCAAAATTCTGTTCTGACCTGTCCAGAGCGCAGGCTTGGTCGATGGTATATGGGCCTGTGCACTACCGAAACTACATGCCCCTCTTCTCGGCCATACCAACAAGATCCAAAGCAACGCAGGACATTACATCAGCAATCGGCTTGGCTTCTGCAGTTGCCTTTAATGTGTTTTTGATATGACTACAAATATAACGACTCACATTGCATTTAAATTTTGAAAATAGAAAATAAATTTCTTTATGCTCCTAAACTGGTCCTACAGACTGATTGTCTCGGTTACCAAAAAGAAGCGCGAAAGTATTGGTTAGAAATTTAGAATGTATTTATTTTCTCCTGAATTAATAATGAGTGTTATCGGTTCGATCAGTTCAGATTAGAAACTGATTTAAAAAATGACGCACAATATGTTGTTAACTGGAGAAATAAATCGCTTGTTAAGTTCAACACCACCGAAACCAAATTGCTAAGTTTTAATTGTCTTAGAGAAACTTTTTGCCTTCCATCACAATGGCTGATACTAACATCTACAAGGGTGTCTCGTTGCGCCATCTCAGGCTAAGGTTTTCCACTAGCATTAAGTGGAAACATTATATTGATTCAATTGCTAGGTCTGCTGCTAAGAAAGTTGGTTCTCTGTGCCGGGCTAGACAATTTTTCTCGCTAGAATCTATCTTACACATAATTCAATCATGCATTGAATATTGCCGTCACATCTAGTCTACTGCTTCTGATGTGTATTTAAATATATTTGATGATATCCAAAGAAGAATCTGCAATATTATCGGTCTTTCCTTGGTATCTCAGCTTTTATTCACTTTCTCACTGCCGTAGGATACCTTCTCTGTGGCTTTTCTATAAATACTTTCATGGTAATTGTTCTGATGATATTTTCTCTTTGGTAACTAAACTTTATGAATTTAGCCGCAGTACTAGAATATCAGCCAGGTTTTAGCGTTTTATAATTGAAGTGGCTAAATGTAACCGTAAGTTCTATGCGAACAGTTTCTTCTCTCATGCACCTGTGGAACTATCTTGAGGAGCTTACTTTCCAATCAACTTTGGTTTTCAAAAATTTAAATGCAATGTTAATCGTTATCTTTTGACTTCTTAATTCCTGTTCTGTCATTGTTCTCTCTGCTTAATAATAATGTTTTTGTTTCTTCCATATTCTTTCACCTTCAGTAACCCCCTTGCATCTTAGTTGCTTTATTGCCTTACTTCTGGTCTACGTTGATCCCTTTGCTCGGAGACTGATTTTTACAAGTTTGATTACTTCGTTTACGGTTTTCAAAATACGGCTGCTACTTCAGTAACGCCTTTCTTCCTATGTTGTCGAGCTTGGTCAGTACCAAGTTGGGAGCCCGTTTGAGAATACAAGGGGTTGTAGGGGTCATGAATTGGCTGGTCAACTTCAACGCTTCTAAGACAAAACTGCTCTCTATTAATCACCACAGAGATCCTTCCCTTCCCTCCATTAGAATGTCTGACGCTCAACTTCTCGAGAGCAAATATCTGCGGCTTCTCGGTCTCACGTTGACTTCTGACCTGAGATGGAATAAATACATTTAGTCAATTGCCTCGTCCACTGCAAGGAAAGTTGGCTCCCTGAGCCGCGCCAGGAAATTTTCCTCCCCGGAATCGATCCTCCAGATCTACAAATCAACAATTCGTCCTTGCATGGAGTATTGCTGCCATATATGGTCTGGTGCCCCTTCTGTTCGCCTCGGGGTTCTTGATAAGCTCCAGAGGCGGATATGCAATGTAGTTGGCCCTGCTCTGGCATCTCGTCTACATTCACTTTCTCACAGACGCGCCGTCGCCTCCCTCTGTCTGTTCTACAAATACTTTCATGGAAATTGCTCCGAGGAGCTGCATTCGCTGGTTCCCAGTCGTCATGAGTTCAAGCACCCTACGAGGCTGGCATCCCGCTCTCACCCCTTCACTGTCGAAACTCCTAAATGTAGCCGTCTCTTCTACTCCAATAGCTTCATGTCTCGCACCTCATGCCTGTGGAACTCTCTTCCCTATTCCTGTTTCCCTGTCAGCTATAATCTCCAGCTATTCAAGTGTAATGTCAATCGACATCTCCAGTTGCCTTGATCTATCCACTACCCTCCTCCTCATCCTTTCTTCTATCACTCCTATCTGATTTTGCTCTAAATTTTCTGTAACCCCTTGCGTCCTAGTGGCTTCCCGCCTTGCTTGGGGTGAAATGCTTAAAAAAAAAAAAAGCTTGGATCTGCCGGTGATGTAATGGATAATGGCTCGCAATTTTTAATCAGAGAGCGGAATTCTAATCCCAGCTGTGTTCTTTATATTCACTTACGCGCAAATATCTTTGGGAAAGGTATGAATCCGCCTCTTCTACCCCAGCTATGGGTTAATTAGTACGATTTGCACCACTAAAAAAAACAGTATTATCTCAAAAAATAAAATTAAATAAAAAAAATAAAAGCAACCAACTCCTTGTATGTTATGTACTTGGAGGTAATTCACTACCTTTAAAAATGTCTGAGATCCTTCACTTACATAATTCTAGCTCTTAATAATATCATGGAATATCTATAAGCTATTTTTTAAATTATTAAAAATTTTTTAAATCAACATTGTGATATCAGTGAAGGTGATAAAGCCACTAAGATGCAAAGGGTTACTAATAGTGAAGGAAAATGTTGCCAATAAAAAGAATATTCAAGGAGAGAGAAGCTGACAGTTGACATCGAATTTAATTCTTTGAAGATCGCAGTTAATAGGAAAGCAAGCTATCTGGAAGAAAGGTCCATACAGAAACCATATTAGAGAAAGAGACTTTTAGTATAATACTTATGTTGCTCTCTCTTTCTCTTTCTCTCTCTCTCTCTCTCTTTATGTGTGTGTGTGTGTGTTTGTGCGCGTACTTGATCACATTTCTTCACGTGTTATTTATGTTAATCTCTTTCTTGTTTAAAGAAAAGAGGTCCACTGGGTGGCGCAGTGTCTCCAGAGTCAACAACAAAAGGACAGACCCTACCTTGTAACACGAGTAAGATTTCTTACCACATCTAATCGTTGTCCTGATAAAGGCCCAGTCATGTATGCATCTCTGAACGTGTGTTTAATGTCAACACTGACTTGTGGCGTTTTTTTTGTTTTTTTAAATCTTAGTTCTTTTATTTATTTATTTTTTTTTTTTTTTGTGCGGGGAGATAACACTTTCCTTTAGGCAGCATCCGATACTAGCATCTGTATAAGTACTAATCAAATGTTGATTATATATGCACAAACACAGAAAGTCCACAGACTCCAGAAACAAATATCTATACAGATGTATATACATAGATTATCTTCGCAATGCTCACTTGATAAATATGAGCCCTCAAAAAGACGTGTAAACATGTGTCTTACATAGTCTTGTACGTTTATCACTTTTAAGCGGTAGGATCATTTTAGATTAACATTTTAACACGGATTTGGATTACATAAACTAATAGTTGGCCTAGAAATATTATTTCTTTCGATAAGAGTAAATTTCATCAATACCAACATTCTTATTCGCTTTCTGTTTTATTTTCAACGGTGTATACAAAAAGTAGGATATAATACCACACTAAAAAAAGAACATATCTTATTACGAAGAAAATATCTCGGGGTAATATTAATTAATATATACTCACATGACAGAAGGACTTTTTCATATCACCAACATCATACTTAAAGAATGTAAGATCCAGACGCCTGCGGATGATGTAAACTGTCTTTCACTCTGACTAAATATCTTCCGACGCATTCAAAGTCGTAAAATAACAATAACATCATTAATAGAATTAAGTCAAGACACACCCACATATTTTCCGAAATTTACCGACACACGATTTTCAAGAAACGTTATAGAATAATAATCATTAAACAATATAATTATTATCAATTTGTATTTATTTATATATTTCCTATGCCATCTGTAGTAGGAAGGGATGTAAATCAACTGAATCCAGTTAATTTATGAGTGATTACTTCCCTTGTCATTAAACCACAGAATAATTATCAATATGCATATCTATATAATAAATGCGAATGTCAGTGTGTCACTGTGTAACTGTGTCACACTTTTTCAGTTAAAGAGATATTTTCTTCTGTATAATAACTGCTAATGTCAGTGTGTCACACCTTTTCAATTAAAGGGACATAACTCTCTAAATTTCATTAGTTTATTTTCTTCTATATATTAGGCTGTTGCAAAAATAATGACGGTTTTTGACGTATTTTTTAACGTAAAAAACCGTCATTATTTTTTAACCAACCTAATATTAATGCGAATGTCAGTGTGTCACTGAGTCATCCTTTTTAATTAAAGTAATACAACCCTGTGACTTTCAAAAGTTCATCTATTTATATAATAAATTCAAATGTCACTATGTCCCACTTTTTAACATTAATCCTAGAGGCCATAGCCCAACATATTATACCATTTTGGAATCAGGCCGACTCCGTGAGCAAATTAAAACATTCCGGGGTCTGCAATCGTGAAATTTTGGATTCTTAAGTTTTCATTACTTCGATTGTTTGAGGCGATTTTTGTACGTAATTTTTTGCAACGATTTTTTTGTACGATAACAATTTTTATAACATGAAAATAAGTTTGAGAATAATCGAAATTAATTGCGAAATCCAGCGAAAGTCACCCATGAAATAAAAATAGTGGTTTGTATGGAATGTAAGGACCTACGTACATCAAATTGACTTTAAATTAAGAGGCGACAGAAGAATTATCGCTGAAGTTTTAAAAGGTAAGCTTAAATATTAATGCAATACTTAAATGCAACTCAATTGAGTTCTTTTGTAGTTTATTGTTGCCTATTGCTGAAGTTATTAAATGCATGAATGTAAGCGATAAAAATAAAATATTTATCTGCATTTATAGAAAATTAGTTCATGAGGAAAATGAAGCGTGTAATTAATCAGTTCATTTATGCTACGTTTCTTACATTGTATTCTTATTTGTCCAAGCCTTTCATGTGAAAGACTCAGTTACTTTTGTCCATTAAGTGATCGTCTTGCTTTAACTTTATTTTGAAATAGTCTTTGTCGTCATCGTTCTTTTCCTTCTGTTGTTAATCTTTTACTGTCGAGAGATATGTCAATATCACTGTTAATCAGCAATGTTATTGGTCCTGACATGGCATCTCAGCTTCAGTAACTTTTTTCACCGGCATAATGTAGTTCCCTTTACATTTTCTACAAATATCGTCATGGTAATTGTTCGAACGAACTCTTCCCCATGGTATTTAGACATTATGAATTTAAACGCAGTACTAGATTGGCAATAAGGTCCTATCGATTTACAGTTGAATTGGCTATATGTAACCGTAAGTTCTATGCTAACAGTTTCTTCCCTCGCACTTGTCGCTTGTAGAACTCTCTTCAGGCTCAATTTAATAATTTAAATGTAACCTCAATCGTTATCTACTGTATTTTTGTTTACTCTTCTGTTGTTCTCGGTCCTTAATAATCTTTGTCTTTTTTCTTATTCTTTCACACTCGGTAACACCTTGTGTCTTTGTGACTCTACTGCCTTGCATGGGCT
>OZ010574.1:67893180-67898180 GCA_963932145.1 Acanthosepion lycidas | reverse complement strand
AAACTTGGAATTGATTGCTCTGCAGTAATGGCAAGTAAGCAAGGAGACCCATTACTAGACATAGTGACTATAGTTCTTACTGCATGTCTGATACCTCTATAAATGCGTACAAGTCATACGAAGCAATGTTACCCAAACTTGTGATTAACAAATTTGTTTCTCTTCATATATTTCAGCCAAGCTAAAATAGAATTTGAATGGTGAAACTTTCAGCAGACCGGCCCTCTCTGTGCAATGATTACATGTATCTAAGAGAAGTTCTCAGTTTGATCAAGAATTTGGTTTGGTTTTGTAACATATCAACAACTCTATGGGTTATTTAATGCCAAAATCTAAATATTTTGTTATAATATTACCTCCAGTGATTCCAGTCTGTGGGAAGAGGTGGTTTCACCGAGTATTTGCGCATGCGTATGACGAAACGGTTAAGAATCTGTAATTAATGACCATCCATTTATACCACCTCCGCATCCAAGTTTGAAGTAACTGATATTCGCAATCGTTCACCCATCTAGCTACTGAACAAGCTCGATGTTGCTTAACTTTGGTGATCGTACAGGAACTAGTGTTTAAACGTGGCGTTACCTAAAGGATAGTGCAATTAAGCATGGATACCATATATATCCATTAATTATTCAGAAATTGATTTTTTGTACATTTCGTACACGAAACTGAGCAGATTTGGGATTTCGAGAAATATATTTCATTGAGGAAGTATGCTTTCCTTAAAAAGCAAAATAGAGCCTTGATGGACTCATAATCAAAAGGTGGTTTCTCTTAGAAATGGGCACAAAGATGCGAACCCTACCGATGATTTTCTTCTTTTATTAAGATTTCTCGAATGCGCAGGCCGATTGACGCAATACTCATTGTTTAAAAGAAAAAGAAAAACCAGACTGAATGTCCGAGAAATTTTAATAGAAAATATTCGTCCTCGGACATTCAGGCCGGTAAATGTTGTTTAATACTGTTTATTATAAACAGAGCATTTACTTAAATATTTGTATCTATAAAAAGAATGTATGGACATAAAAAAATGTCTTAAAATAATTGTTGGACTTTGGGTTGTAGGGAGTAAAAGTAAAAGAGAAAACTGAGAATAGTGAGGATTGAGGAAAGGACAAAAGATGTACAGGAGTCGAGAAGATAGAAAATGGTGATTGATATTTCATTTCAATTTTTGAAGATTGTAGTTATCTGGGAAGTAGGTAACCGGAAGGGAGTTTCACAGGTAGGAAGTGCGAGAAAAGAAACTGTTGAAGTGAAAGTTTCAGTTATATTTAACTATCAACATTAAAAGGGTGGGACCTAGATACCAATCTAGTAGCACACTTAAATTAATTTAGTCGGGACACCAGGGAAAAATCTTGTTAGAGCAGTTAGCATGAAAATATTTATAGAAAAGTCACTTCACGTCACATCACGGCAGTCAAAAAGTGACTGAAGTCGAGATGCCTGGTCCGGTTTGATTACATTACAGATCTTTCTTTGGATTTTGTTCAGAATCTCAAAATGTACAGCAGGAGCAACAAACCAGATATGGCGGCAGTATTCAGTACACGGGTGAATGGGAGATTTGTATATGTGCAAGATGGATTCCAACGAGAAAAAATGTTCTGGCGCAACACAGTGACCCTAATATCCTTGCAGTAGATGCAGCTATTGATTCAATATAATGAACAACATGAGGTCAAGAAGGCGCAGTGGGTTGCTCTCTTGAAGTCTAGCGTCAGCCACGCTGATAGC
The DNA here is from genome assembly GCA_963932145.1 of Acanthosepion lycidas. Taxonomy (NCBI): domain Eukaryota; kingdom Metazoa; phylum Mollusca; class Cephalopoda; order Sepiida; family Sepiidae; genus Acanthosepion; species Acanthosepion lycidas. Next base: position 67,896,434 of record OZ010574.1, on the reverse strand, counting down.
AGGCAGAAAAGGTTCACTATGGTGTTTAAATTAATGCAGTATTGTTTTAAAAGCGTTAAAATTTACAAGTCATTTCTTGCTCCAGTTACCCACTGAATGGAAGACCTTTTCATGCTGTTTCCGTTAAATTTTACTCTATTAAAAGTCTGGTAGCTGACTCCATAGTCGTCAAAAAATGAAAATTGAACTTAAAATAAGCGACAGTTGAAATTTCTCTGATATATGAGGAAAGAGGGCTTGGAGTATTTGACACTCCAAGGGCATACTGAAGACAAGAGTAGTAGAGGGAAACCCCAAGTAAACTATTCTCAGAAGTTTTTTTTGCAAATCTCAGAGAACAGCGAGATAAATGTTACTTAGGATTGAAACTTGTGGAGAGCCATGTTTACACAAGTTCTGGAAGGACAGGAAAGATAAAAAAAAATGATGAATCAAAACTAGTAACTGACCATTTACATAGGAGATATATCTTCTCATCATATTCGAAAATTAATTTGTTTAATCCAGTACATGTTCAAGGAGACAGGGAACACTGTCAGAAACAAACGCAATACGATGCGAAAGCAACTGTTTTGCAGACTCGCTCACTATAAAATATGTAATTCTTATGTCTGTGCATGTGCACGTATATGCCTATGTGTGTTTATTGTATGTATGTTTGTAAACATCTCTAAATTAATTAATTCGTGTGTATATGTATGTATATATATATTTTTGTTTGAAGGAGTACACGTGTAAAACAATTTATACACACATAGGGTGTAGACAAACATGTCTATACGTGTGTGCGATTGGGTGTCATATAATGTTTTTTTCGACTGTAGATGGATGTATGCATTTATTTTTATGTGTTTGGATACATATCTGAAACAGACTTATGTGGATATTTGTATGAGGCTTCATATGTGTGTATGTGAATATAGCGTGTGTTAGTGTTTAGTCGAAATGTCAGTAGTACGGAGGCGTTCCAGTCAAACATGTGTCTATCTTCAATGTTGTTTATATCTTGACCGCCCCAATATAACACCACAGCAGATAATGAGAGTAAACACGAGGCGTTATCAGTTAGAATCAGGCGTAAATCCGTTGTGAGCCTCGCCGATATGTTCTCGCCGCTAGTCAGGCCACGGCCATCCATCTTTCAGCACTTGTTCTAAAACGGCTCCCGAAGGAGAAACAAGCGATCAATCAGAAAATGGCCGACAGATATAAAGGAGCAGATAATTAGCCAGTATCTTGTGATAACGCCCTCTACCGGACAACTTGTAGACGCTTTTTAGCTCCTTTGTGCATCTTACGTTTTTCTTTCTTTCTTGATTTCTTTTTTTTTTTTGTTTATTTTCTTTCCAGATTTCTTTTTAACTTTTATTTTATTCCAGATACACCTTTGAAAAAGAAGAAATCATTTTTACTCTCTCTCTCTCTTACTCTCTCTCTCCCCCTTTCTACTCCCTTTGTGTTGAACATACGTTTCTTTTTTACATTCTTGCTCTCGCTTTCTTTTTTAGTTTACATTTGTCTTTTTCTTTCTTTCCTTCTTTCTCTATTTATTGCTCATTTGTGTTTGAATTTTAAAGAACACTCTTTTCACTTTTAGATCTACCTCTCTTCTTTCTTTTAATGTTTCTTCCTTTTTCTCTTCTTTTCTTTTTGCTTACCTTTATCATCGTCCTTTCTTTATTTCTTACTTTCTTTTTCATTTGCTGACATACTTTCCTTCTTGCTTATTTTCTTTCTTCCTCCTTCTGTTTATTCCTGCCTATAGTTTTTCTATTTTTCATTTTTTTCTTATTTTTTCTTTCTTTTTCACTCTCTTTCATGTTTGCTTGTTTATCTACTTGCTTACTTTTTTCCTTCTTTCTTTTTCCTTTTTTTTTTATTTTTTGGTTTCATTTTTCTTTTTCTTTTTTTTTTCTTGTTTGCGCGCCTTCTTGCTTACTTCCTTTCTTCTTTCTTTCGTTTTTTCCTTCCTCTCAATTTCTATTTTTCTTTTTTTTCTTTCTTTTATTAACCTATCTATCTATCTATCTATCTATCTATCTATCTATCTATCTATCTATCTATCTGTTTGTCTGTCTATCTGCCCAGTCTTGTCATATCTATCTATCTAGTTATTCCTTGATTGTGTTTGCATTTTTAGAGAACAAGTATTTTTTTTTTAGATTATGCCTTCCACCTTTCCTTCATTTTTTGTTTTGTTATTTTTCTTTCTTTTCATTTTCTCTTCTTTTTTTCTTTCTTTCTTTTTTCTTTTTCTTCGTTTTTTTATTTCCTTTTTATTTTCTTACTTATTTTCCTTCTTTACCCGTTTCCTATTTTTGTTTTCTTTTTTTATTGCTTTTTTCTTTCTTGACCCCTTCTTTGCTTCATTTCTTTTTATCTTTTTGTTTTCTTTCTCGCTTTCCTTTTATTCTCTCACTCACATTCCAACTTTTTATTAGTTTGTGTATTTGATTTCGTTTTCTTCTAACGCAGTTCTTTATCAAGTTATTTCTTCATAAAAAAAAAAGGATTCTCTTCTGTTTTGTTTCCTTTATTTTCCGATAGATTTCCTTTCAGTCAAAACAGCATCCTTTTTACTCACTTCTTTTTTCTTCATCTTCTTACTTTTTGCCAAGCGATCTTTTCCTTACTCTTTTAATTTTTTCTTTCAAAATTTTCCTGTCTTCTTTGTTTTCGTTTTACTCTAGTATCTTTATGCCTGCTTCGTTTTTTGTGTTTATTTTTAGTTTGGCTTTATTAAAAAGCTCATTTTACGTTTGAATTTTTTCTTTCAAACATTACCAGCATTTTTTTTTACTCTTTTAAATGGAGATTCCTTTTCGTTGACTTGCTTCATGGCTTCCTTTTCTAAGCATCCATTTATTTCATATAAATTTTCTTATTTCGTTTCTCCTTCTTACCTTTTCCTTCCTGTCATCTCTCATTACTTTCCTATTCTATTCTTGCCCTACACTTTCTCTCTATTTCCCCGCCTTTCATTGCTTCTGGCCCGTTCTTGCATTTTACCATTCCTTCGGCTATTTCGTCGGAAGCGCCTTTGTTATTCTGTTTTCAAATATTCAGCTCTTTTCGCCATCTCCTGCCAATATTAGAACCTAGCACTTTCCTCTTTTTTTTTTTTCTCTGAGTCGCCGATTCTCTGCAGATATCAGCCACGAACAATGTGACACGTTTTTCCTCTGGGCATCAGTGCAATGTCTCCTCTTGCTAAATGTTGGACACGTGGAAAGGTAACTCATTCATCAGGTTCC
>OZ010574.1:67773180-67888180 GCA_963932145.1 Acanthosepion lycidas | reverse complement strand
TTAAACAAAAGCAGGCAATACCTTCCCCGATTTCGTATGATTGACATCGAGGAACAAGCATCAACCCCAAACAACTTCCGGTTTTTGTTTCTATTGAAACGTTAATCAGAGAGCAAATTAGACTACTGATCTTTTACGAAGGGCTTCTGAGGGAATTCTAGACGGCAATGGAATGAAAACAAATCAGATGAAATATATATTTGAACAGCCGACAAAAAAAAAGAAGTTAATGCTTTTGTTTTTAAAATGTACGAAATTTCCAGTTCGTAATGATTGAAAATTTCATATCAATATCTTTCAGAATTTAACTTAAATCACTTAGCATTCTGTCTATATTTGAATCAGTAATACGGAATGCTACAGAAAAAAAAAAACAATATTAACAGTAAAATTGCAATATGTTATCTGGTAAAAAATGTTTACTGAGACATTACGTTTATAAATTCCCCAAATTCATACACTGATATGCGCGTGGCCCAGTGGATAAAATCGTTGGTTGAATTCAGTGACTTGATCCAAAGAGTTGTGTGTTCAATACCTGGCTACAAACAAACAAAAACCTGGAGTGTTTAATGAAATAACAACGAATCAGATATAAATTCAAACGTTCATAACGTCAATTTAAAAGGGCTCAATACAAAAGTCAAGCTATAATTCTTTATTATAGGTTATTATTTGGGGGATAACTGAGACATCCAGAAGAAGCATGGCACATGGAACTAGAGCAATCTACCCGAGTGGACAAAATAAAGAGTTCGTTACGAAATTCCAATCACCCGAAGAAGGCCAGAGCGTACAACGGCCTAAACATCGAGAATATGGCAATAAAGATGAAGACAGCAGTGTGAATAATGTAAATATATAGCCTTCATCGGAAATATGAAAAAAAGAAGAAATGCGCTTACATGTATGAGTTTAAGATTGGTCATAATGCTTCTTAAAGTGCCGCCAACATTAACAGAGCGTGGGATGGTCGATCCACTTGAGATCGGACAATATGTCTCTGCAATTGACAATCAATATCTGAAAGCATTCGTCGAACAAAGGAGTCAGAGAAATGTTTCAGATAATGGGTGTCAATATCGGAACATCTCAAGGAAATTGGCTAGGTGATGAAACTCAATAAATGGGTTAAACAAGAACTCAGTAAATGTCAAAGAATTCGACGTTTTGAAGTGTGTTCGAGCCTGAATTTACGAAATACGAATGGTCCGTTTCTTGATCCAATAGTGACCTGTGATGAGAAATGTACCCTTTTATGACAATCATAAACGATCAGCTCAGTGGCTTGATCACGACCAAGCACACAAATATTTTCCAAAACCGAATTTAAGCCAACAGAAAATTATAGTGATTGTCCGGTTGTCTAGCATTGTAATATATATTACAGCTTAATGAAATCTAACCAGAACATCACAGCCGAAGTCTATTGACAGGAATTGGATGAAATGTACATTCAGTTAAGCAAAATGAGACCGGCAATATTTAATCGACAAAATCGATTTCTATTTCGTAACAATACTCGGTTATATGCTGCCAGGATGACACTGTTGGGATACGAAATTTTGACATTGCGTTGCAAAGAAGAAACTGCATTCAAGGACTTATTGGCGTCTAAGCCTTTAGACTTTATCAGGCAAAAATAATCTTGCAACTCGATGAGAGAAATGTATAGATGATCAGCGTTTTTATTTTGACTGATTTAAACACTGTTTGAATACAGTAATTCAGAAATAAAACTATCAAATCTATCTATCTATCTTTCTCTCTCTCTCTCTCTCTCTCTCTCTCTCTCTCTCTCTCTCTCTATATATATATATATATATATATATATATATATATATATATATATATATATATATATATATATATATATATATATATATATATATGGGTTTGTAAACAGTGGCTATTATAGCTATATAGCGAGACTCTTCGCAAGCCGAATTGAGTCACCGTCGGTCACAGGGCGTGTTTCTAAAAATAAATACGCTAAAAATCCACCTTCATCCCGACCGTGCGCCGACAGCTTAGTGGTAGAATATCTGCCTGAGACCAATTCAATCGGGTTTCGATCCTAGCTAGAGGCGTCCGGATGTCTAGCCGCACTGATGAGCTGTGATACAGCGAAACAGTCAGTCTGTGGATGACATTACATATATACACACACACACACCCAATATATATATATATATAAGGTATATATATATATATATATATATATATATATATATATATATATATATATATATATATATATATATATATATATATAGAGAGAGAGAGAGAGAGAGAGAGATAGATGGAACAAAATGCTAACACGTATGGAAGATACTACAGTGTGCATTTATGGGCAAAATGATAGAAGTGGCTTTATCTATAAGGGTGACTTCTATTATTGAATCATTGCAAAATCTCGTACACACTTACAAAGTACATTTATTAGACAGGTAACTTTTAGGTTGGTGCAAAAATAATGCCGTTTTCTCACATAGTAACATATGTGAGAAAACGACATTATTTTTGCACCAACCTAATAGTTTCCATTGTTTTAAAAGTTGTGTGTCATCGTTCTACAAGCTTGTTGACGTAATTTTTGTAGAAAATGAAAAACTGTAGTCACTTTTGGCTGGGTGCTACCAAGTCCTCACTTTCAAAAATCGTCTATTAGTACATGTGGGTGACGAATTATTTTCCACCCTCCAACCTCTCTCTCTCTCTCTCACACAAGCAGGATGTGGCGAGCCTCTCATAGTTCTATCACTATTTCCCCTGGAAAGTTATTCGACGAACTATATTCCTTGGTTCCGTCTTGTTTAACCTTCGTCTTCTAGGACCTACCATACCATTTACATTGTAATAAAACATTCCCTCCGTAATCCATCGATAAGAAATAAGTTCCAATCGAACAGCTTCTCCCCGCGAACCACTGCTCTGTGAATGCTTCCCCGATCGCCACAATCTTAATTTTTTAAGTCTAAAGTTAACCATTATCGTCCCCCACTATTCTATCGGTATAAACTAGCCCTTTACGGAGCCCTTTACCTCGAGTGGCCCACGGGTGAAATTTATTCATTTTTTTTTTGTTGGATCAAAGATGGGAGATAGTTTTCGACTAAATATACAGTCAATTTTTTTGTCATTGAAACTTTTCTGTAGAGACCGGAACAAATGAAAAAACGAAGAAGTCAAGCAAGAAGAATATGGTAGATGCGGAAGAGTTTCCTCATTTCAACACGTTAAGCTTCTTTTGCAATGCCTGTTTTGCAATATGTGGTCTTGTGTTGTCGTGGTAGAAAATGACACATTTTCCCTTTGACAATCTCCGGCCGTTTTTCTTGAACCCGAGTCTCTTCAAATGGCGAAATGCACTTAAAATACCGATTTTAAAGCTTCTTTTAAAAATTTCAAAGCGATAAAAAGTAACAGAAATAAGATGAAATGCTCGACAAAAAAATAATAATGGATTGGTATCATCACATAATTTTCTAATATTACAGCTATTAGATCGTTGCAAAAGTTACTACCCGATTAGAAAATTAAAAACAAAATGTTACTTACTAACAAAACATTTATCGGTCAAGTAAATCGTCTCCATTGTTTTAACAACTGTCTCCCATCGTTCTACAAGCTTGCTGATGCCATTTTCATAGAACCTTTGTGTTTGTTTTTTGAGGATGAATTTGTGAGGTAGTTTTCGACTAACTCTACAGAGTCATATTTATTATTATTTAAATTGTTCTGTAGAACCGGAAGAAATGAAAATCCGAGGGAGCTTAATCAGGATAATACGGTGGGTGCTGCGGAAATGGTTCCCATTTCAACTATTTAAGCTTCTGCAACATGCGGCCTTGCGTTTTCATGGTGGAAAATGACACCTTTTTGATTTGCCAAAATCGGTTCTTTTTCTTGAACGCAAGTCTATTCAAATGGCAGCAGATTTTCAAACTCTTAGCAATCTGTTTTGTCAAAGTTTTCAGTCTATTCTCCACAACAGCAAACAGAAAGTCTTCATTGACGCCGGAAGTTTGCCCGGAGCGTGGTCGATCGTTTAGGATGAAACCCCCTTGACGAAATCTGTCAAATCACTTTTTGATTGTTCAAAGAGCTGGTGAACGATCAAAAAATTCATAGGAATATTTTTTGTTTTTTGCTTTTGGTGGTTGCAGTTCCGATGCTTACTCCTTTCTGAAATTCATAGAGCATAATATGGCGAAAGTGGAACTTTTCATCCTGCATCTTTAAAGCATTCATTTGCCGACAAATCGTTCTACAACCTTGCTGATGTTATTTTCGTAGAAACTTCGTTTTGGCGTTGAATCTTATCAAAAATGGCTGATATAATTCCATCGCTCGTGAAAACTCTGTTCAAGACCGGCTCCTTTTCGTGGTATAACAGCAAAGAAACCGCCATAGAAAAACAATCGAGCTTGTTTTGTTCTGTCAGAGAGTGTGGCGTGTCGAGATTGGAAACAAACCGAAGTTTCTTCAAATTGCGAGAGGCGGTTCAGATGTCGATTTTCAAATTCTTAGCAATCTTTTCCCTCAAAATCTACTGTTTATTCTCCACAATGTCAAGCAGAGCGTCTTCATCGACGTCGGACGATCGTCCAGACCGTGGCTGATCGTTTTGATTAAAATTACCCTAAGAAAAATGGTCCACACACTTTTTGAATATCCGAACAACTGGAGCACGATCCAAATAAACCTTCTAAATGAATTTTGTCGCAGTTTCGATGCTTACTCCTTTCTGAAATTCAAAGAACTCTGTATTGCGGAAGGGCAACTTTTCATCCTCCATCTTTAAAGCTTTCATTTGGGAAGAAAACGTTATCATTCAACAAAGTCTGATTCGGAAATGAACAATTTCACTCTGTATCATTTCAAATTCAATTTGGGACTAATCAAAGTCATTTTGGGACTAAACAAATTCAAAATGAAATAGCCAAGTTCAGAATGGGACGTGGCAAATTCAAAATGAAATAAGCGAGTTTGATTTGGAACGAAGCAAATTCATAATGAAATAAGCAAGTTAGAATTGGGACTAAGCAGATTCATTATGGAAAAATGTTTCGAACTTATCTGCGCGTTTCAATAAACAAATATCAGGGATTAAAAAATCAACTGGGCGGTAAATTAGATAATTACATAATTATCGTTGCTTATATTTTACTATGAATTCCTTACAAGAGGCTATTCTTTAACGGATACATTTCTGTCAAAGTTAGAGTTTCTGGCACTTTCATTGGTAAGACAACTTGCAGCTATTTTAACAATGAAACTCGGAGATTAACATTTGTTATGGTCTGATATATGAAGGATTAGATTCATTAGTCTTTTAACTTTGAATTACGTTTAAGAATTTCTTTAAATTATACACACAAATAATTATTATATATTATTCATACTTCACTGCTTTTATCCCAATGTATTGTGTCCCTTGAGAACGTTCGTGATCAGGGCTCACCACTATTTTCTGTCCACTGTAGCTCTTAATAACTTTTATTTTTGCCATATCATTCATACCCACCTCCACCATTCATTTACTCAAGCAGGCCAGATTGTGCGTTGCTTTCCCCTCCCTCCCTCTTTCTCTTTTTCTCTCTCTCTTACCTTCAAACTTTGCCGTGTGTATCAAATTTTCCAAGCCCACTTTTCTCACTAATATGTACCAGAACCGTCAGTCGCTTCTTCATCTATGACATGATTATCCAGCATTCACATTCATGTAGGTGGACTGATACAGACCAGCCGGAGGCGGTGTAATAGTTTAGCTAGAACAATTACGACTGAGTAGTGAGTTCGATCTTCACTGGGTGCTCCCTACTTTCGGTCTTGTGCCACGTCTAAGCTAAGCTTGGAAAATCACTATAGGTGGACTGATACAACACAACAGTTCAGTACACTTTTCTTTCTTTCTAACGATATTTTTCTGTTTCTTAATACTTTGCTCAGCTTTTGGAAGGCATCTTTCTCCCTCCCAATGCACCTTCGGATTTCCGTGTCCCACGTTTCCTCCTCGGTTAATACACTTCCCGGATATCTAACTTGTTGCATTTGTTTGTTTTCAGTATCTCTAATGTTGGGCTGTTCTTTTTGCTAAGAATTATGCGTTCTGTTTTCTTGCAATTGTTGTTTAGTCCTTTCTTCTGCCTTTCCTTCACTAGCTTCTGTAGGAGTTCTTGTAATTTCTTTTATGTTTCTCCTGTCAACACTGTACCATCTGCATATCTTATGCTGTTAATAGTGGAACGGCTAATAATGAAGTCCTGTAGGACTTCTAATTCTCTCAGAGTGGCCCGGATGCATAGAATAAAAATGTCTGGCGAGAACGACTTACACGACTTTTTATATTCATGATTTTACTGAACACATTTCCCATCCGTATGCTGGCAGTTTGCTGCCAATATGGGTTCTGGATTATTCTAATAGCCTTCCCACATATGTCATGGTTACGTAGCAGTTCCGTCAGTTTTATGTAATGTATGTATATTTTATTTATGCAAACGCTTTTGCATAATCTATAAAACCTAGTTATTGCTCCTTCTGATATCATTTTGAGAATAAATATAACGTTTCTTCTCCAAGAATCTCCAATGAACTCTCATTCTGCTTATTTCCGGTTTGATTCTACTGTGCGTTCTATTCATCAAGATTCGTTGGCTTTTTATCGTAACGTACGGGTAGTTTTTACTTTGCACGACCCGTTAAATAAGCAACATATATAAAGAAGAAGGATTTGACGAAATTGGTTCTCATATTCGATATTCTTGGGATGCCGTTCTAATTTGGCTATAGGCTTGATGGGTGCACAAAGATACAAGATACGATATTCATTTCTGATCGATGCTGTTTGTTTAACGGTCGTAGAATTTAAAAGCGATTTGTTCATACTGATAAAAAGCAAACAAAAAAAGATGCATGCTGAGTATTACTGATAATGAAAATACTTTATATAAGAAATATACGCAGCTTAAACAAAACAATTATTGTTTATAAAAAATTGTTTAACGTCAAGTACGCCTATGGGTTTATAGTTTCGTTTTTCTTTAAATTCTTTTCCTGTTTTTGTTTTTTTTTTCTCTGCAAACAAGAATGCCTGTTTTCGTCAGCTGGACAGAAAGTCAAGCAGTGTTATTGACCGCATTACCCTATGTAGCAGTCAGTAACTTACTGACAAGGCTCTAATTTGACTAATATAAACATGGACTTTCAGTGATTTGATTGCGAAACCGACACGGCAATAAATAAAAATTTGTGTTGGTTGCTTTCTGACATTTGCCAGATCTCTCGTCTGATGTTATCGGAATGGCGGGAAAAGCTGCCAAAAGCGACGACCTTCAAAATAAGATCGCTTATTGTGTGTGTCTTTTCAACGGCGTCGATTTCTACCCACTCAGTTTTAAACAATCTCAATCTCGTAATTTTCCATGTTTTCGGTCTCTGGTTAGTTGACAGATTTATCTCTAACACTATGTGATATATGAAGAGAAATAAGTTTTCGATACAGGCTAATATTATATGCTGAGAAGTTCGGTTTCATTTTACTGGGTCGGATCATTTGCACAACATGGGAGATATAAACATACGGTTGGTATACAGAACAGATTCCTGTTAATTGGCGCACAACAAGAATGGAACTATTTTTGACCCAAATACACGGATGCAACTCGTGAAATGTAAAGCCACATTTATGGCTAATTAGGGTACGAAAGGAATAGAACTATTTGGACCAAATACACAGATGCCACTCGTGAAATATAAAGCCACATTTATGGCTAATTAGGGTACGAAAAGAAATAGAACTATTTGGACCAAATATACGGATGCCACCAGTGAAATATAAAGCCAAATTTATGGCTAATTAGGGTACGAAAGGAATAGAACTATTTGGACCAAATATACGGATGTCACCCGTGAAATATAAAGCCACATTTATGGCTAATTAGGGTACGAAAGGAATAGAACTATTTGGACAAAATACACCGATGCCACCCGTGAAATATAAAGCCACATTTATGGCTAATTAGGGTACGAAAGGAATAGAACTATTTGGACCCAATACACGGATGCCACCCGTGAAATATAAAGCCACATTTATGGCTAATTAGGGTACGAAAGGAATAGAACTATTTGGACAAAATACACGGATGCCACCCGTGAAATATAAAGCCACATTAATGCCTAACTAGGGTACGAAAGGAATAGAACTATGTGGACCAAATACACGGATGCCACCAATGAAATATAAAGCCACATTTATGGCTAATTAGGGTACGAAAGGAATAGAACTATTTGGATAAAATACACCGATGCCACCCGTGAAATATAAAGCCACATTTATGGCTAATTAGGGTACGAAAGGAATAGAACTATTTGGACCAAATACACGGAGGCCACCCGTGAAATATAAAGCCACATTTATGGCTAATTAGGGTACGAAAGGAATAGAACTATTTGGATAAAATACACCGATGCCACCCGTGAAATATAAAGCCACATTTATGGCTAATTAGGGTACGAAAAGAATAGAACTATTTGGATAAAATACACCGATGCCACCCGTGAAATATAAAGCCACATTTATGGCTAATTAGGGTACGAAAGGAATAGAACTATTTGGACCAAATACACGGAGGCCACCCGTGAAATATAAAGCCACATTTATGGCTAATTAGGGTACGAAAGGAATAGAACTATTTGGACCAAATACACGGAGGCCACCCGTGAAATATAAAGCCACATTTATGGCTAATTAGGGTACGAAAGGAATAGAACTATTTGGATAAAATACACCGATGCCACCCGTGAAATATAAAGCCACATTTATGGCTAATTAGGGTACGAAAAGAATAGAACTATTTGGATAAAATACACCGATGCCACCCGTGAAATATAAAGCCACATTTATGGCTAATTAGGGTACGAAAGGAATAGAACTATTTGGACCAAATACACGGAGGCCACCCGTGAAATATAAAGCCACATTTATGGCTAATTAGGGTACGAAAGGAATAGAACTATTTGGATAAAATACACCGATGCCACCCGTGAAATATAAAGCCACATTTATGGCTAATTAGGGTACGAAAAGAATAGAACTATTTGGATAAAATACACCGATGCCACCCGTGAAATATAAAGCCACATTTATGGCTAATTAGGGTACGAAAGGAATAGAACTATTTGGACCAAATACACGGAGGCCACCCGTGAAATATAAAGCCACATTTATGGCTAATTAGGGTACGAAAGGAATAGAACTATTTGGATAAAATACACCGATGCCACCCGTGAAATATAAAGCCACATTTATGGCTAATTAGGGTACGAAAAGAATAGAACTATTTGGATAAAATACACCGATGCCACCCGTGAAATATAAAGCCACATTTATGGCTAATTAGGGTACGAGAGGAATAGAACTATTTGGACCAAATACACGGAGGCCACCCGTGAAATATAAAGCCACATTTATGGCTAATTAGGGTACGAAAGGAATAGAACTATTTGGACCAAATACACGAATGCCCCCCGTGAAATATAAAGCCACATTTATGGCTAATTAGGGTACGAAAGGAATAGAACTATTTGGACAAAATATACGGATGCCACCCGTGAAATATAAAGCAACATTTATGGCTAATTATGGTACGAAAGGAATAGAACTATTTGGACCAAATACACGGATGCCACCAGTGAAATATAAAGCCACATTTATGGCTAATTAGGGTACGAAAGGAATAGAACTATTTGGACAAAATACACGGATGCCACCCGTGAAATATAAAGCCACATTTATGGCTAATTAGGGTACGAAAGGGATGGAATTATTTGCACCAAATACACGTCTCTCGCAAAATATAATGCCACATAGATTTGGAATACAGGGAATATTCTGCTTAATTTGGGCGTGAAAGATATAGCGACATTTCTCCTAAATACGCCGATGGCTCTCGTAGAATATAAAGCAAGATGCAGTTGGCATACTGGCCTGATTTTGGCTAATTGGCGCACGAGATGAATAGAAATATCTGGCCTAAATACACGGATGCCCCCTCATAGAATTCAGCATTTCAACAATTAAAATAGAAATCTAATTGAAATACAAAGCAAAATGTAAATAATTTACATAAAGCCATTTTCAGGATTAGTATAAAATATTAGGTTGTTACATCAATTTGTTCGTTTTTATTTAAATACTTATTACTTATTAATAGTTTTAATCAATCATTCAATAATGAATTCTTAGTCGTTGTTTCCTGCCAATGATACACTAACTGTTCAATGCCTGGATGATAGCATTAACTAGGTCTTTTAAGTTCCACATCGTTTTTGAATGAGACACCCCTAACATTGTTAGAAAGCAACTGAAAATGGTGGTAGCCTGAAGGGGTTAAATCAGGAAAACACGGTGGATGTGATAGAAATTTCCAACCGACCTCTTTTTTTGTATCCGCGTCTAGCGAGTAACCTGGTGGCAATGGATTGGTTTGATTTGGTTTAGCTTGTTTTACGGCATATCAACACCTCAATGGGTTATTTAATGCTGACAGGATTTTTATGGCTGGTAATATTTTTTCCAAAAATGTATTGCTGATACTAAAACCTATTTTTACACTTTCACAGTGTTTTGACCCCCAGTTTACAGTTAACTATTTACTCATAGGTGGTACCCTAACAGGTGCTTCCACTCCGGGTTAGTGTGGACCTGGAAACACCAGTAATTAAGAGGTGGTTCCACGCTCCTCAAAAACTACTGATCATAGGCCTTGTTGTTGGACGTAGTTTATCGTCTTACCCAGGATGCGGATGTAGTTTATCTTCATATCCAGGACGGAGTGGCAATTGAGTAGCACTGGAGTTTGTTTCTCTGGGTCGATGCGTGTGGGCTGCATGCGCCGTTTTTCTGGACCTTACACATTGTGTGAAGATGACAATCGACAGTAAAAGGACAGCTTGCCATTTCCCTAGTGACTATCGCGTGCAATTCGTTCTCATCAAGCAGAACGCGCAGAGACCTTGAGTTCGAAATTTCCGTCTTTGACATTTGTATAATTATGTCGGGAATGAAGTCATCTACGTACACAACACAAAATATCTCGAGCAATTCTGGTAGCTGTGTGACCTTAATTAAAAGCAAAGAAAATATGCTCATTCTTGTCTACTTGGCATTCCATCTCAAAGGTGTGCCTAATCTGAAAGAAAATTTCAATAATGTCAGATAACAATTTGACTAGAGTTACTAAAAAGCAAAAAAAAAACAGCCACGAAAGATTATTCTTCAAGATAATTCGGCATACTGTGCTACAAATGAGATAAAATATAATTATTTATGTGGAACTGTCAATAAATTGTAGTTAAATTTACTATGTAGAAAAAATAAAACAAAAGTAAGTAAAAATGCCCAAATTTGCACACTCTCATTTTTGCATCTGACAGTAATATAATGAAAATCAATGAAATAAAAAATTCGGCGATTTTTCTTTTTGATATCCGAGAGCTTCTTGTAAAATCGCTGGAATGAAGTTTCTAAGAAAAGCGATAACGAGCCTGCTGCAGTGATTATGTTATAACTTGCATTAAACTGTTTTGAAGAGTGCTGTATATATAAAAGAAGACTGTTATATTTTGCCTGAAATCATTACAAAATCGAAAGTATGTAAAGTCATCACATGTAACGAGGTAGACTGATGTACATTTGAAAACAATTCTCTTGGTTGGATTCAGCAATTTCAAAACACATATTCATTATATCTTAAAACTTAAAAGATAAACACCAGTTTCACAAATCTCACTATCCTTCTTTTTTCTTTTTTTCTTTTTTTTGTTGCTTTGTTCGTGAGAATCAGATATACGCACACTGGGTGTGATATAACTATTTTGTTGCTTATGACGCCTTCCTTTATAATTTTTTGGTAAATCAATATTTTTGTTGTCTTTATTTTTTGTGTAGTCTGTGTATGGCATTGACAAAATGGTTATCCAGCGCACGATCTCAGGCCAAAAGGGAGTATTGCTTCCATATCTCGACTAGAGTTGCCCAGTCCTCACTTGCTAGTCTTGATAAAATTCAAAAGCGTCTACACGGCTTTGTGGGTAATGAATCCTTTCCCACTCTTTCTCCACGAACAAAACGTTGCTAGCCTCTCGTTGCTTTATCACTATTTTCATGATATGTATTCTGATGAACTATATTTCTTAGTCCCATCCCACTGGGACCCGCCATGATACGTACGCAAGAATGAATCATCCCATTCCCTTCCATTAGGAATGGGAAAGTTCCATTCGGACAGATTCTTCCCAAAATCTATTGCTTTGTAGAACAGACTCCTGGAACGATGTTTTCCCAATCACTACAAGATCACTCGTCAAGTCTAGCATTAACCGTAATCTTTCCTGTATAGCGCCATGAACCTCCCTTCTGGAGCTCTTTATGTTCATAAAACACCACACAGCATACATTCTCTCTTAAGTGGAAATGATTTAACCCAGTTTACATTCGGAATAATAGATACAAATATTTAAATAAATGCTTTGTTTATAATAAACGGTATTAACGACATTTACCTGCCCGAATGTCCAAGAAATTCTCATAGAAAATATGCGTCCTTAAATATTTGTATCTATAAAAAAAAAAGATCTTATAAACATAAAAAAATGTCTTAAAATAATTGTCGGACTTTGTCCATTTCATAATGTATGACGTCATTTGTTTGCATTTGAATAAGCATCGAGCAGATATGAATTTACAAGAGAAAATCATGGAGAATTGTAGTTTAAAAACAGTAAAATCGACCTTGCTAACCGAAACGCTCCTCTGTGGCTCAATCTGTAAAACACGTCAGACTATATGACGGTTCCGTATAGGATACAGGTTTGATTCCTGTCGGGGGACGCATATTTTCTATGAGAATTTCTCGGACATTCAGGCCGGTAAATGTCGTTAATACTGTTTATTATCAACAGAGGATTTACTTAAATATTTGTACCTATAAAAAAAGAACGTAGAAACATAAGAAATATGTCTTAAAATAATTGTCGGGCTTTGTCCATTTCATAATGTATGACGTTATTCGGAATTATGTTTTTATTTTTGTTGTCATGTCTGTCGACCCGGGTTAACCTGAAAGGTACTTCGAACTGAACCGGTTATTTAATCGATAAGATGGCTCCGTCTTGCTTGTCTTATTTTCACCCACTCTACATTATCTGCACTAGGAACCGAACACGCAATTACTATGTGAGGAATTTCAACCCTGTAAAATCCAGGGATCGATTTGGAACTCTACCAATATTATAACGAGAGCCTTTTAATTTTAAATCAATAAACAAAGTGTAACTTCTAAAGAAAATCTCAACAATGCTAATCTACAAAAATATTTCTCGAATCATTTCTCCCCCTAATTCTTTCAAGAGGACCTGTCTATGTATTTCATAATTATTTCAGCAAATGCATGACATCTGACTTGGCTGCATCCAAATATCGCATTGGAATAAAGACGAGAAAATTTAGGAAACTGTCACTCAGGTTGGCATGAAATAAAAATTCTCACACGTACTTAAAAGTGTTAACAAATATATTATGTACAAAGGAAGTCATTATCTTGCTGGCTAAAACGTATTGCTAAATGCACATTTATTCTCCCCAATTCTTGGTTACTTCTTCAGTGTTTCTGTTGCAGGAACATAGTCACTTCTACTCATGTTTCTTTGCGAAGCGATGTGTTAATGGAGGTGTTCAGTAACTTCCTGTCAGTAGTAAATTATTCTGGCACAAGTGTAGCGAAGAAGAGCTCCTAGTATGTCGAACTTGTAGCATCATAAGTGTTTCCCAACTACATTATTCTTCTCTGTATCTAAAAGTGCGCTTGACGTGACGGCTATTCATACGGAAATGGAATCGGCGAGCCGAATTCAAATACTACCTACCCTCTTCCACTCGCTTTTGCTTTAAGACGTAATTCCATTTCTCCTTCCCTAAACAGCTATAGGATAAATAACCGGGTAAACTACCTAGACTTGAGAGGCAATCAAAGAAAAAATATTACTCTAAATTCAAAACCGCGAGAAAGCAACAAGGGAAAAAAATTCCACACATTTTCCCAAAAATGCAATATTTAGAAAAACCATGATAGCCCACGTTCTGAAATGACAGGGTATTAAAAAAAACATGTTCTTCTACCTTAACCAGATATGGGAGAAATAGCAGGGTAAACTGATCTACCTAGACTTCAGTGGCAATCAAAAGAAACCGTGAGAAGGCAGCATAAAAAAATAGCAAAAAGCAATATTTATTTTAATCAATTCACCCCGACCACGGTGATAATCTCACTAAGATGCAAGGGGCTACTGGGAGTAAAAGAGAAGAGGATGATTTCAGAAGAAATTAGAGTATCATATATGTAGAATGATGTGATAGACCACACCCAGAAATGACAGGGTATTAAAAAATCTAGAAGTACAAGAAGTCTCAGATTTTTAACTACGGTGTGAATATTTGGCTAGATTCTATTCGTACTAGTTTGTTAAATAAAGGGTGCATGTGTAAATTGTAGCCATCTTATATTTTTAATTTCGATGCATGCGCGTTTTTTGTTTTCGATTTTGTCTACTGCACAGTATAGTAGGATCAGAAAAAGAGCACCATGATGCAATTCGCTCTGTCAGTGATTCTGTAATTTATGGCATTCGCACCAGAAACTTCAATACGGACATTTTAGAGTGCTTAGGTGTAAATCTGAGGACAGTGCAGAGGATTCGTAAAGAGTTGGATGACTCTAATGATAATTACGAACGTGCGGCAGCTCGGAAAACTCACTCTGATCTTTCTGATAAGAAAAGAACTCTTGGAGTTGTAGCTTAGAGCCATAGAACTTACAATTACGAGGATTACATCAAGTACCTTGAGGAGGTAGTGCTGCCTGGGTCAAGAGGTATGGTGCTGGAAACTTTATGTCCGGTAATAAGACTCTGCACTATGCCAGAGAAGCAGGAGAACACAGTCATAGCTGTCAGACAATTTCTGCGACCACATCACCCCTTACATCTGGCCACCTCACTCACCAGACTGCAACCCCCTTGGTTATTATGCGTGGTGTGCAGTTGACCGAGTGATCAAGAAAACTCCTTGAACAATAAAGATAAACTGGAAGCAAAGATTCACTAACTTAAACAATCAGACTGTTCAGAAGATTTGAAGGAGATTCCGAAGTTGTCTGGAGACCGTGGTTGTAGTCAATGGCGATTTTGTTAAATAAATTTACTCTTTTATATTTCAAGATATTTTTGTGCAATTTTGGTAAATATATCTATTAAAATGAAATGTCATTGTTATATTCAGTTTTACGTCATTTAGACGACAATTTATACATCGCACTCCATATATATATATATATATATATATATATATATATATATATATATATATATATATATATATATAATTATTTATTTAAAAATATGATTCCAACACGCGTGTTGGAATCATATTTTTAAATAAATAATTATATTTATGCTCTACTTTCGTATCGAGCACTATTTTTTAAAAATAAAAATAATAACAAAAATACTAAAGAACTTTGGATTATTTACCTAACCAGTTCTTTCCTATTTTCTATATATTTTCATATATATATATATATATATATATATATATATATATATATATTTATATATATATATAATTATTTATTTTTAAAGAAAAAAAAAAATTTATAACATAAATATGTTATAAAATCACTACAAAAATAGCCATTTTGTTTCAACACCCTCGGTGTCGAGGGTGTTGAAACAAAATGGCTATTTTTGTAGTGATTTTATAACATATTTATGTTATAATTTTTTTTTTCTTTAAAAATAAATAATTATATCTGCTCTACTTTGTATTGAGCACTCTTTTAAGAATAGTAATTGTTGGTTATTGGAATTCATTCCATATACACCAATCATATACTTGGATATATATATATATATATATATATATATATATATATATATATATATAGAGAGAGAGAGACTATCCATAAACCCGTTGGGTTGCTTTTAAAAACACTTCATGATACAAAATTATGAGGTCACAATATTTTATTATTAACACATTATGACAAGGTTATTAAATAAATTTATAATATTGAGTTATGCATATCTAAATTTATTTAATAATCTTGTCCTAATGTATTACGCATGTTCATTGTTTTTTCGCAACCTTATGCAAGTGTCTGTTTATATACACGGATTGGTATAAAGTAGCCATGTCCACTGTTTTCACGGAAAAACAGCATAGCGTAAATGAAAAATGCCACAAACTTAAAGAAAATAAAGTATTATCGTCAAAATGCTTATGTTATTATTAAGATGAAAGAAAAAAGTATTTTTTAATTATTTTTTGAAATTTTTTAATATTTTCTAACACGTTCGAAATTTTGGTTAAAGTCTTCTTTTGTTTACGTCATCGTGGTGACGTTAAAATAACATTGTTTTTTTTTTGCGCTTTTTTTCCGTTGAAAACATATTGATTCGGAAATTCTTGTAAAAATCAAATAATTGTCCGATCTTAATGAAATTTTCAGGATTTATTCACAAATGAATGAAATTATTTTTGCAATATTTTGTTTTTATAAAATTTTGGTAAAAAATATTTTTTTTTAAATATGTTACACCCCACTTATTTAATTTCATGAACTTTCGCCCAAAACCTTTTTGGTCCCTGAATTTTTTTTTTTTTTTTTTTTGTTAAAAGAAGGAGTCTTTGGAGATGGTAAATAACCTACTTTTTTTTCAAATTTGAGCTATTTAACTGAAAATCTTGTCTGAATTGAAAAATAATGAATCCAATAAAACTATGATATTACTTAATTAGAAAAGCTCTTAATTGCTTTTGTAAATAAGTAATATTAAGGACATTATTGTCTGAAGAAAAATTTTTTTCTGATGAATAATTAATTTTTACAAGAATTCTTTCGTTTTTTATGAAATTTTAATTATAATAG
This sequence comes from Acanthosepion lycidas, assembly GCA_963932145.1. NCBI lineage: Eukaryota > Metazoa > Mollusca > Cephalopoda > Sepiida > Sepiidae > Acanthosepion > Acanthosepion lycidas. Next base: position 67,871,189 of record OZ010574.1, on the reverse strand, counting down.
TTTAACATCGTGTAAAGCTCTGTATTAGGAGGGTTCCTCGATATGATGTAGTAATTAAGTAGAAAAAAAATTTACGAATCCAAAATTGCTAAGTTTAATAAATTTAGTTGAACTAATATTTTAAAAAATAATTTTTTATGTTGTATTTTTTTTACTTAATACATTCCTTATTTCCGTGTATGATATACTGAAATTGCCAGTATTATTACAAGGTCACGTGATTTAAGGGTTTTGTCCCTTTACGTGGCCTTTTCATAACATTTCTTATTTTCCGTTCAACTTTAAAAGTGTAAACTTTAAATTTTAAAATAATTTTTCTTTTTTTCATTTACTATTTCACTAAATAATTTTATTTTATGTATTGTATTTCCATTAGTGTGGGTCATACTCAAATAGAATAATTTTTTTTTAAACTCAGACTTTTAAAAATTATGTCATTTATGGTAATCCGTAATACCTGTCATCGCTTCGTCATTCAACAATCCATCAATAGTTGGGTCAGATTAACAGGATCGATCGTTAATAATTGGTTGTATATTATTCTTTTACGCTATACGCAAGAAAGATTTCTTTCAAATCAGATTACTTTAACTTTAATTTTTTTAATTTTACTAAAATAATGTGTCAGAAATGTTTTTAAATATTTTCAAAATCGATAAATTTGTGTTTGTTTACAAATTTCTTAAAATTAAGAAAATGGCCGTTTTTAAAAAAATTTAAAAATTCGAAATTAAATTTGACAATCAAATGTACATAGTTTCTATCTGAAATACACCAGAATTGTTTAATTAATAGAAATCGTAAATTTAATTTATTAAACTTTCAATTAAAGCTAAAATGAAATGTTTTTTCGTTTAAACTTAAGTATAGAAAATTTTTGCCGACATAGTGGAGGTACCTTGTATAAAGTGTGCATCGAAAATAAATACTGAATTTCCTATTAAAATGCTGAAAAAATCTGCCCTAGTTAAAGAACCCCTAGTCTAATTTTAATGTGGTTTGTCAATTCACTTGGCATGCGTTCAAGGTACGATATGTTTCTAGATTGGTTGGGTTATTTTGTATCGTTTAATCGTTTAAGCTGTATCTTGCATACATCCATACAAAAGTATAAGAGTGTTGGTATTATATAGATATATCTGTAAATGTGTGTTTATCTTTCTGTAATTCTATATTTTCTCCTCTCCTCAGTGGTGGTTGCGCATGCGCGTGTATATGTGAGCGTGGCATCCTTTTACCACTAATGGTTAATACATCTTTGTCTTTTTTTTTTTTTTTTTTTTTTGCAACGGGGAAGACATAAGAGTTCCGCCATCTTTAATTCCAGTTTCATTTTGCCTTCTCGCATAACTGCGGCCATACATATACAGACCTGGGAATAAAATATTTGAAGATCTATTGGTGGCTGAAAGAATGCGAATGGTATGTACAACGTAAGCGGTGCTGTAAAAAGAGACAACGATCAGCGGCCATCATCAACTAACGCTTACCAACGAACGATACTAAATGTAGACGAGACGCGCCTACACACGTACGATTTCCTCTTGACAAACATATTTTGCTCTTTAATCTCAAATTCTTTTGCTTCTTGTTTACTTTATCGGGATATCTTCTTTTTTGTTTCTTCTCCCTGCACAAACAGTTTTTTTTTTTTACTTCTTGGACTTGATATTGCATTTTTTATCATATTTCGTTGGCTTACTTTTATTTATTTATTTTTTTGTCCCAACGCTCTGATCATTTTATCACAACGTTTTTGTACATTTACTCTATGACCGTTTAGCTATAGAATCGAATAAAGAGATACATCCTTCCCCAACGATAGTTGAACAGTCTTTTAAATATTGTGGTTTCAAGCTGTCTGATGATTACTCTTTCTTTCCGGGTTAATACTGCTTATCTAGCACGTTGACTGCCAGTAGTCAATTACAAAATCTGACTTCAAAATCAACTGTATAATAACCAACAGCCTATAAATATTTCTTGGGCTTTCATGCCTGCAACAAATGGCGGGTCAAACGATGTTTTTTCTCCCCCTTGACATCGCTATTATTATAATGACCTTCACTCTTTGTCAATGCCTGTTCTTTTAAAAAGCGATGATTAGAATTGTAATAAAATCTCAACATATGATGAAATTCATACATTATTTTTGTTCTTGGGAATTTACCACACAAATATTAAATACCATTCATTTATTAGATTGTTTATTTACAAGAAAAATTATATTTATACATTATAAAAACTAATACAATTGTATTAAAACTAATGGAATGGAATATTTATCGTATACCAACTTATAAGGAAATAAATATGAAAACATTTTTTTTATTCATAATTCTTTTAACATTTATTAAATTATTAAAATATGGGACCTTGATATAAGGAAATCACTATTATTTACCATTTTATAAAGTTGGAATCAATTAGAAATTAGCCGATGTTTTTTCAACCATGCCAATAAAAAATCTAATAAATAACTAACTTTTATTATTTTAATGTCAATTCCAAAGAACAAAGAAAATATATAAATTCACTTTCAACATATATTTAGGTTTTATTACAATTCTAATCATAGCTTTTTAAAATAAGAAACCTCGCAACCTTTTTTTTTTTTTTTTTTTTTTGGTGGGCGCAAAGGTCTAACATTTCCAATATTTCATCAGAGAAGAAAGAGTTTCATTGGAAAACGTTATAACCACTGTCAAAACCAGGAAATTGAAAAAATATGGCTACACCACTAAAGCCAACAATCTTTCCGGTATCATCCTATTAGGTTGGTGCAAAAATAATGTCGTTTTCTCACATATGTTACTATGTGAGAAAACGACATTATTTTTGCACCTACCTAATACATGCGACCACCATATGCAAAAATTATTATTATTATTAATTTATTATCACGCTGAAAACAGCGGTTCTCGTTCAGTCGGCGAATTTAAGCAGTGCAGGGCCCAGTCAGTACTTAGCTGGATTTCCGCTGTAAACGACCTTCTACGATCCGAAATCTGTTTCGGCTTTAAATAAAAGGTTAACAACTCGTAAAAAAGAATCAATAAATAGTCAAAAAAAGAGGTATATATATATATATATATATATATATATATATATATATATATATATATATATATATATATATATGTTTTTAATAAAAATCTGACAACGTCATTGATTGAACTGGAGGGTTCCCAGACTGCAACCCCCTTGATTATTATGTGTGATGTGTAGTTGACCGAGTGACCAAGAAAACTCCTTGAACAATAAAGATAAACTGAAAACAAAGATTCACTAACTTAAACAATCAGACTGTCCAGAAGAGTTGCAGGAGATTCCGAAGTTGTCTGGAGGCCGTGGTTAAAGCAAATTTCGATTTTATTGAATAAATTTAATCTTTTGTATTTCACGATATGTTTGTGTAATTTTAGTACATATATCTGTTAAAATGAAATGCCAGTGTTATATTCATTTTTGCGTAATTTAGACGATAATTTATACATCACAACCTGAATATAGTTTTTTTTTCAAATAAAAATCTGACAATGTCACTGATTGAACTGAAGGCTCCTTCACATAGACGAATGATATCGGCACTCAACCGAGGCATAAAGAGGGCTAGTGCTCACACCCACTCATAGGACTGATAATGATATTTTATTTTATTTCAGTTTTATCACCTTTACGCCTGCTAACCTCGATTCATCCTCGCTACTTCTCAACCAATGATTTAACCATCCGGCTATGTCCGCCAGTCCCTAATCAAATCGTTGTAAAATACCAGCACATCTACCTGCAGAGATAACCGCTGAAGGCGTCAAAGAAGGTGAGATATGATATTTCTCGATTATTCTGTATTATTACTATTCACCGCATCCCTGGAATTTGCGCTGATAACAAGGTTGTAAGTTATTGAAGTGATGTTGGCTCTGTTTAACAGATTTTCCACAATGTGGCGGCCATTTCTTTTACATCTTCCCTCTTCTTCGTCTTCTTTCATCTTACAACGCAGTGAAAGATAAGACTTTTTTTATGAAGAAACAAGACGTGTTACCAGATTTATTACCAGCTATTTAAACGTGTTTTAACGCTTTTTTAATTCTAGCTTTAAGGGGATATATACTATGCTTAGTTTTACGCAGTACATGGCAAATGCATTGGACACTAAATGAGAATCGAACTTCATACAAAATTAATGGTTTGTTAGACAAGTTTATTAATAATTATTCCATGAATTAGATTGTAGATTTTACGAAGAAAATTCTCATTCCTTTTATTTATTATCTGTGAGATAAGAAGAGGCGTGCCAGACTTTTCTAGGACGCACATATATTACCCACAAGAATCTAGTCAAAAAGGGAAAAAAAATCATTGTGCATACCATGCCAGGAGCTATACACAATTGTGCATGCATTGATAATATATAGTGAATTCCAACAGACACAAGCCAAGTACAAATAAGCTAAAGGAACTTTTTAAAAATAACAAACCAAAGCAGATTTTGTACTTCAAAAAGGCGATTTCTCATTACAATAGAAGATTACGATCTATTTTTATACGGTTTAGACTTGGAAAAGTTCTACAATCTATTTTAAGTAAAATCGTTATTGCAACTCAGCTTTGTGCAAGTTGTATTTGGAAAATCATTGTTACATAATTTATACTTATTCCCAAAAGTGCTAATACAATTTTTATTACGAAAAGAATTGTCCTTATACTATTCAAAAAGTATGTTTCTGCTTCAAAATAACTCCAAAAGGTTTTATAATATATAAAACAAATCAATCAGTCAGTTATTATCTCTGAATTGCCATAACCTCTAGGGAAAGAGAGTCTTGAACTCGGAGTTATCCTCCTCCTAACCTGGTTATTTCCAAAGGGTACACAAGTCTCGAGATATTAATCTATCGTTTGAATTCTAGCTTTCGAGGAATATTTACTAAGGTTCGTTTCATCTAGTGCATGGTTGAACCCGTGAAAGTCGAATTTATTACATTCGTAACGGGTTTGAAGATGATTACTAACAACATGGCATTCACTTTTCTAGCATTCACTTTTCTAGCAATAATCTAGCAGAGTCTTAAGTTTTAGATAAGAATGGTGAAGCTCGAACTGTTGTATTAGATATCTCGAAAGCGGTTGACAAGGTTTGGCATTTTAGTCTGCTGCACAAGTTGACAGGTTATAGTATTTCCAAACGAATGTTTGATCTGATTCAATCTTTCTTATCAAATCACGAACTGAAAGTTGTCTTAAGCGGCCTCGGTTCTAGATCTTTTTGCACTAAGGCGGGTGTCACCCAGAGCTCTATCTTTGGATCTGTTTGTTTCTAATTTCCATAAATGACTTTCTTGATGACACCAGTTCTCGATTCTGTGTATATGCTGATGGCACAACTACATACTCCTGTCGGAACGATAATGTCCGATAAGGTCAAAAATGTGGATAGGTAGATAGGCACAAACTAACAGGTATGAACTGCTATAGAACGATAGATACGATGAGAGACGCAAATTAACAGATAGGAACTGTTATAGAACGATAAGTAGATAGATAGATAGATAGATAGATAGATGCAAACTGATAAATAGGGACTGATACAAAACGAGACATAGAACGATGGACACAAATTGATAGAGAGGAACTGCTATAAAACGATAAATAGGTAGCGAGGCACAAACTAATAGATATTAGGTCGGTGCAAACATAATGACGTAATAATGTCGTTTTTGACGTATTTTTTAACGTCAAAAACGACATTATTACGTCATTATTTTTGCACCAACCTAATAGAAACTGCTATAGAATGATAGATAGGTAGCTAAACACAAGCTGATAGATAGGAACTGAGCTAGAACGATAGATAGGTAGACAGACACAAACTGGTGAATGTGAACTGCTGCAGAACGATAAATAGGTAGATAGACAAACTGATAGATAGGAACTGCGCTAGCACGATAGGTTGATAGACACAAACTGATAGATTTGAACTGTGATAGAACGATAAATACGTAGACAGAAACTGATAGATAGGAACTGCTATAGAACGATAGATAGGTAGATAGACAAAAAGTGATAGATAGGAAATGATATAGAACGATAGATAGGACAATAGACACAAACTGATAGATAGGAACTGCTATAGAACGATAGATAGGACAATAGACACAAACTGATAGATAGGAACTGCTTTAGAACGATAGATACGTAGATAGACAAAGTGATACATATGTAATGTAGCTCGTCTGTACCTTTTCTATAAATATTTCATCGTAATTGTTCTGATTAGCTTTCTGTTTTATACCTTCGACTCTATGAATTGAAAGGCAATACTATCTTGGTAACTAGGTATCCTACTGTTACATTTGACCGTAAGTTCTATGGTAACAGTTGCTTCTCTCTCACTTCTCGCTTGTGGGATTCTCTCCCGACGTCTTTCTTTCCAATCAATTTTTAACTTCAAAAGTTTAAATGCAACGCCAATTATCATCTTCTGTTTCCCTGTATCTTGTTCTTGTATTGTTCCCCTTACTTTAATAATGATTTTTCTCGGACTCTTTCGCATTCAGTAACCCGTTGCGTCTTAGTAGCTTGACAGAGTGCAATCATAAGAATGAAAATAACGAGGTTTTCATCAGAAGAGATCATTATCATTATTTATGTGCCGTGTCCCTTGAGAACTTGGGAGATCGTGTATCTCCATAACTTTTAGTTTTTGTTGCCCTAATCTACGTTTGAGTCTTCACCGCCATTCGTTATCCCTGCTCAGCCGTCCATTCTCACCAACCCGCTGTTTCCCCTCTACCCACTTCATCCCTGTGAATATTAAATTTTCCAAACTGTCCTACCCCATATCGTATCCAAGAAATGTCAATACGTATTAGATGAGCTGGAAAGAACCAGAATTAAATATATTTTTAAAATAAAAATTTTTTCATCTTTCCCCCTCCGTGTTTGTTCGAGAGGCAAAAATAATGTTTTGCGTCATCGTTTTCGACGAGGATAATGGAATCAGCAAGCCAGTCTGTTACGTTCTCTTTTGCACACTTTTGGAAAGGCGCACACCCATTTTTCTTCCCTATATGTTAAATAGCATGGTAAAATGTGCTCACTGGCCTTGGGTAGCAGTTGGTCTAAGAAGAGGACAACGCTAAATACGAAACTATGGAAAAGAGGAAGGGAGATAACTCCACTATCTTTCCTAACGGTCATAGTATTTCACAGATAATAAAGAAAAAAATATGTGTAGAAGCCAGGATCTCTTATTTCTCGTACAGATATGAGATTAAAATAAAAAAAACAAAAAACGTAAGAGGGTTACTCCAGTGATTCCTTCTTTTTCGAAATATCGCGCCTTTATTCAGAAATTGCTGAAGTATTTATGTTAATTATTATTCCAACTATTTTTCTCATCTTTATTAGTATAGATATTATTGTAGAGACAACGTTTCGGACAAGTATCTCTGGCTATTTTCAAGTGTTATAATGAGAAGTTGTTGATTATTGTGCTATTTTGTTCCCGTCATGTTCGTAATTGCTCTAGCAGTGTATCGTATCACTATCTGACTCTGGGATTGAACAAATACCAATAAATGAAAACAACCAATTCTTTACCAATTCCTATATCCACTATTACCCGACCGACGTCAGTGGTGTATTTTTGGAACCTTTAACATTCATTGTTAGATTTTTCAATATTTGATTATCATGTCGGATTCGTTCCGCTTTCAATAATTTTTTATTTAATTTTTGAAAACTTTTTTACACATAATGATGTAGGAACGTTTATTTCATGCTATTGTTCTCCTAATGTAAAGCCCAAGAGTCACTCAAGGTAGAGGTGTACTGAATGATGCCATTGTGAGGACGTACGGTGGGGCATATTATGAGCGTATGTAGGATAGATAGGCTTGACGTGGTCAAGACGTTAGCGATCGAAGAAGGATACTTTCGGGATTCTTTTCCCCTTTCTAGGAAAGAAACTGATTGATAATTCCTCTTTCTTCTCTTGCCTTCTCTTAATAGTATACTACACTCAGTGATGATCAAACTTACTGTTGCGAAATAATGGTCAAGCCAACAGTATATTTTTTTGTTAAACCTATAACGTATAGAGCCCCAACTTCATCACGCTCGGTGCAAGGTCTTTCAGGTTAGAACTTTTTGCCCTACACCCAAACAGTTTTGAGTTCAGCGTGATTGGCAGCCAAGGTTGGAGAGCCCAGTCTGCCCTGCTATTATCCCATAGCTAACAGAGAGAGAAATGTGGTTGATTCATACCTTTCAATGGGTACGAGCTGGAACTTGAACTCAACACACCGATCTCGCTTTTGCGCGCTCTTAAACGCTACCCAATACGCACATTCTCAAGCCAACTGGATCGCCAGCAATACTTATATCGACATGTTCGCTCAAATGGTGACACGAGTTAATAAAAATGGCTATTCGATCAAACAAACGCAAATAAAAAAATTAATAAATTCCTGATTTGGCTGAATCTAATTTATATTTTCTCCAAACATTCTTCAGTTTAGCATATCTGTACATTAGAAATTGAACATGGGGCACAAAACGCGATTCTGGAATTACATTTTAGGTTTATTATTAATCAATTGCACCCCCTAATGATAATTTACTTGCTTTACATCTAAAAGTAAGCATAACTGTACTAAAATTTGGGAATATCCATCGTGTGCTAACAGCAGTACCTCGCAACGTATATTCTTGGGTTGCTATGCGAATGAAGTCTGAGGGTCTTGGCAAAAAAAATTCCTCTTGGAGTATCGTTAACTAGTTCTACGGAATCATAAACAAAGAACTGTACTAAATAACAAGAAACACATCACCTAAAGACAACTAACTGTAACAATCGCTAAAATAATGACATAATCAAGATGTTAACATTCCCCACAACTTCAAATAAAAGGTTAGAAAGGAAACCCTCACACTTGAAAGAATGATAACACCTACTGGACTTAACAAACCTATTTTTGCTGAAAAATATGTTTTAAGAAAAAGATCTTATAAATTTCAACGGAAAGCAGTACTGGCTGCTCGGTCAATGAATTCCATATGTTTCCTTATAGGGAAACGATTTACATTACCTTGACCATTATCCCTGCCAATAAATACACTGATATCGTGGAGATATTTTCTATGTCCATAGTTCCTCCCCTTTCTCTTTTTCCTGACAAATTATTTTAAGAGCAAGTCTTTCTAAATTTCAACGGAAAGCAGTACTGGCTGCTCGGTCAATGAATTCCATATGTTTCCTTATAGGGAAACGATTAATATTACAATTACTATTCACTGCAAAGCTTTTTGACGAATACAATTTTATGTATTCATTGACACGTCTCTACGGATTTCGTAATGGCTGAAAGCTAAATTTTAGGTGATTTAATTAATTGTTTTGCATTTACTTCTTTGTTGTTACCATGTCTTACTGGCATTTATTAAGCCACCAAGGGCCAATTAACACCGACTTGCGCAGATAGGTCAACCTGTGAATTGAGAGATCTTCGACTTTTTGCCTTTTTTCTTCTACTAGATTTTTTTTTCTTTGATTGGATTATGTTGAAATCATCCCATTATTTAGTATTACTGAAGTTTTCACTAACACTTTTTGTCACGATTTACAAACTCTACACTTCAATTTCGCAAATCAATCGATGAAATTTGAAAAAGCTAATTTGTTTCGAAAAATACTTCGCGATTTAATCATTTCTTTAATTTAATTTTATAGGGCTTCATGGTAAGCAATATTTTTTTTTTTCAAATTTCTTTTTTTGTCTTTTTCCTTTGTAACAGCAAAGAATAAATGAAGGATGTCTTACTCTTGTGCATGCAACATACAACTGCCAATGCGTAAATATTTCTTTCTTGAGCCAAATTTCAACTTTTGAAGCGTTTGACATTGTGATTTGTTTATACTTCCCACAGATGTATGGCAATCTGGAAACTGGATTCTTGTATGTATAAAAAAAGATAAGCCAAAAAAACAATATTGCATTTTTTATTAAATAAGTATTTGTTATTTTAATCATTAAATTGTGCTTAAAATAGTCGGAGTATTTTGCATGTTGAATAATTAAACTTATGAAAAATGATTGTACTAAGCTACGCACCCTAGTAAAACAAACTACTTTGTACCCTCTTACCTTTTTGTACTTATCCCAAAAATTTGGTTTCGATCGGTCAATGTATGGCTACTTTAGTGGGTTTGACGAACGGATTGACTAGCGGAAGTCACCAAATTATATATATATATATATATATATATATATATATATATATATATATAGAGAGAGAGAGAGAGAGATTATTTTTTCACTTAATATTTTACAATTAATTAAGACCGCAAAACTTAGTTCTCCTTAACGGAAGGCTAAGTTTTAGGTTTTTAATTAATAGTGAAGATCAATTTCACCGATGACTATCAAGCTGGATTTTTTAAACATTATTAATGTTTAACGATTCCAGCTTGATAGTTAAGTGCTGTATGTCGTGGATGTGGATAATGTAGCAGACATTAATTTCAGGTCGATCTCGACTCGTTCACTTCGTGTTAACGCACTTGGAGTAGTCATGAATATCCATCCAACTATGGATTAAATAACAAGACAGACAGATCTCGGTTGCCTTGGATGTCAGCCAGTTTAGAAGAAAAACACTGAATTCACTTCTGAGACCTCTTTGCAGACTTTGTGGCACACACTGAACCATTTCACTTATCCATTCTATCCGAGTTGTCTGTTAGATTCACCAAACCTTCTTTCCTCATTATGCGTCCCAGAAATTTCAATTGTTTCTTTCTTATTTTAAGTATAAGTTTCCTCGGAGATACCAAAACCAAACAAATGGAAACATTTAAATATCTTGGAGGTGTTTTAAAAGAGGACAGAAAGTGCGACACTGAAATATGAAGGCTGTGCCAAGTGTCACGAAATTGCAACATATAGAAATATGAACGCCAAGTTCAGAAAAAAGAAAAGGTGGGTCCGCTCAGATAGGAACCGACGACCAGGTGTCAACAAACAACAAACCGATTTTATATAACAAACAACAACAGAATATGGAAAGAGTATGGATGACATAAAATCAATAAAAGACTCTTATCTGATACTGGGTGTAAGTTCAAGCGCGTGTGTTTCATGAATTTGTAAGTGATGTAATGGAATAACCTGTCACCCCCATGAGTGACTATACTATAGGTAGTAACTGCGTATAAATATCTGTAAGTCAACGGACTACATAGACGAGCTGGAATTTCTTTTGTACGAATCAGACTTACGCGAGAACTACCGACCTTCCGATAGTATCACTCACTACTGGATTGACTTGGGACTTTATTCTTATTGTACTGTTTTTTTTTTTTTTTACAATAAACCTTTACTTATTTATTCACCTTCTTTTTCAAGTATATATTTGTTACGGGTTTTTGGATATATATATATATATATAACTAGTGAGACAATCCAAATGACTCAACTTCCTTTATAGTCTACCAATAGAAGCTTAATCAATCAGAAGCCGCAGAACATTGTATTCGTCGTGTATAAAGGACCAGTGCTAACTTGACAGGCGAAGAGGATAGAAGGAAGAACTACGCTCTGCTAAGATATCCACTGCGAACCTGAACTACGCTTTCCTACTGTCTCCGAAATATTCACTGCCAACCTCTGGATTCTATACTCGAAGACGACCGCCATGAAAATGTCTAACAATATTCTTATTAGCACGGAATATAACAGCAAGTTAAATGTTCATAATGGCAAAGAGTCTCTTCAAAATGTCCAAGTAAAAGTTGGTAGTTCTTCTTTCCGTAATATTAGTTGGGTGATTCTGGAATATTTTTTTTCGTATTTCGTTTCCCTTCTGTTAATTAAATTATACCCAATATGAAATCGGGATGATTTCTTTGAATTTAATACTCTTTTATTCACTAGACATCAAGTAGTCAAATAAATCCACAGTCTTTGGGAATATTATGTTTGTTTTTTGGGTTTTTTTTTATTTCGTACATTCAACTAGTGGAATAAATCCACGATCTTCGGGATAATATTTCCTTATTCCTTATACAAGTCATCCAATAAGTTCATGGGCGCATCTCTCACAAGAGGTCGCTGAGAGTCGATTTTCTCGCGATCTGTCACGGTCAGTGATTATCAGGAAACTTAAATTCTTTTTATGCGCCACGTCCTTTCAGTAAGTGGGCGATCATGGCTCTCCACCTCTCTCTATCCCTTGCAGCTCCCAGCAACCTCCTTCCCTCTGCTTCCTCCCCCAGACCACGTTTTGTCATCCACCTGCTCAAGCTCGTCAGATATGTTACGTGCTGCTTTCCCTTGTCTCCCTTTCCTTTTATTTGACACGTGAGTATCAGATTCTCCAGGCTCTCCTTCCTCATTATGTTACCCAGAACATGACAGTAGATAGCGATTGACATTACATTTAAATTTTTGCAGATTAAATTTGGCTGTAACGCATGGAGCGGAAAGGGAGTTCCATACGCGAGCTCAACTGTAAATTGATGAAACATCGAGACCAGTCTAGTATTGCGATTAAATTAAAAAAGTTTAGGTATCATAACGAATAACACATCCGAACAATTACCATGAATAGTTATAGAATAGAGACACAGAGAGGTAACTTTACAGTGGTGGGAAAATGACTAAAGCTAGGTCACCAGATCAGGACCAAAAATATTGCTGATTCTTCTTTGGATTTTATCAAGGAGTTCAAGGTAAATAGCAGAGGTGCCAGACTATATGTGGCAGCAATATTCTAAGAATGGACGAATGGTAAACTTATAGATATGTAAGATAGATTCTGGAGAGAAAAATGGTCTCGCCCGATATAGTGAACCGGCTTTTTTAGCAGCTGATCTAGCAATAGATCCAATGTAGTCTTTCCATTTATTATCAGCAGAGGACGTGCGGCTGAGAAGACGCAAGGAGTCACTTTCCTGGAGGATAGCATCAGCCATTCTGAGAGAATGTTAGTTTTGGGAGGATGTTAAAATTACCAAGCTATCTTTTGCCCCAGTTAACGACGCACTGGAAGTCGTTTTGGACTTCGGCTGCCATTTTGACAATGTCTGACTGATCAGCTTTATTACAGAAATAGGAGTAAATGTCTGTGTCATCAGCATATATATCGAGTCGAGAGCTGATGTCAACGGGAAGGTCATTAATGAAAATTAAAAAGACGGTAGTACCAAGGATGGAAAATATAAAAAAAGTGATAATTAAATAAAATTGTCGGAATTTGTTTGTTTCTAACGATTTTTTTTCTATTTCCAAGTACTTTATTTAGATTTTAAAAGGCATCTTTTGCTATTCTAATGTACCATGAGATTTTTCTGTCAGATTATTCAATTGATTTATTTTAATGAATCTGAAAACTCGATGTTAAAAAAAGATGTCTCATAAAATCATTTTGGGAAGAAAACCGAGTTTACTGTGTTTTTACAAGTTTTCCTTAGTCTTTGGAAGGCTTCTTTCGCTTTTTTCGATTAGTCTTATGATTTCTGTTTCACGTTTTAACCGAGTAAATTTCAAAGAAGCATTTAAGATACAATGAATTTTAAATAGTATATGAAGATGATATAAAAAATTCATTTATAACCTTATACATAAAGTTAGGTAATTCTTAAAAAGGTCTTTCTAGTTTTACATCAAGCTACTCTTTGACGCTTATAACTCAGAAAGAGAGAATTCAAAGACCCATAATGAAAGAGGGCTTGGAGAATTTGACGCTCACAGGACATATAGAAGGCAAGGGGACAGAGGAAAGCAGTGAGTAACCTACCTAACGAGTCTGCATAAATGGTTGACAGAACGGGGGTTCAGAAAGAAAGAGACTTAACTAGAGTTATAAATGGGAGGATACGATTGCTCGTGTCCTGAAGGGACACGGCATATAGAAGAATATGTTTACCCTTAGAAGTAGTCAAATAATAGATTTAAATTGTACTAATATTTTAGATGAATCAATATAAATATGATTAATATTTAGTAGGCTTTTTTTTAGTTAAATTTCCAAGCAGCGGCTCTACAGTTGCGCGAAAGAAGCTCCGTTTTAGGTTGACTGTTAGATCAGATTCCCAGATGACATCTATGTTACTCAAGGCGGACCAGGCTTTATCTATGCGAATTTTCAGATCCTTTTTAGTAGAATCCTTGATTCTAAGTTTGATGGAACCTACACTCGAGTGCTGAGAACTATACTTAACATCTCTTGGAGACAACACTGAAATAAATCACATCTCAGTGGAGCCACCCCTGATATTTCTACAGTCTTACGTGAACGTAGAATGCGCTTTGCAGGACACCGTTGGTGAACAAAACAGGAACGTGCGTGTGATCTGCTGCACTCGAACCCTAGTCAAGACTGGTTAGTCACCCAGCAATCACTTACATTGATGCACTATGTAATGGCAGAGCATGCCACCCTAATGATCGTCCAACCTTGATGCAAGACCCGGATGAATAGAGTCATGAATTTCCGTGCTAAACTCGACCGAATAAACTAATAAATAAAATAGTAGTCTTTCTTTCATCTTATGATTATTGCAGATTATCTGAAATTTCAAATGGACGATGAAGAATATAGTTTCAATTTTGCGCTATTTTTAACTCCTCCATCATTCTGCTCTTGTTTTTAATTTATGCATAAACTGATTCTCTGAAATGTCTCCTTTAGAGCACATCAACTCCTTATGGGTCATTTAATGTCGAAATTTATTTTCTTGTATGCTTTAGCAATTCTTTTCAAAAAATATTTTTCTGGTAATATTTTTTACTCTGAAAATGTATTGCTGGTAATTTCTTCCAGTTTATTTTTATAATTCATGGTTTGACTTCAGTTTGGGGGTTCACTATTTGCCCATAGTTAGGACTATAACAGATGCTACCACCCCTGGCCAGAGTGGACCTAGCAACAACAGCAATTAAAAGGTGGTCCCACGCTCCTCAAAGCCTCCCGATCAGATGTAGTTTATCGTCATACCAAGGATGATCAGTTATTGGCACAGATAAATGTGTTTCCGGAACATTTCACGCATGTCATGAAATCACTTCGCCAGGAAATATAGGATGTTATATCAAAACAGAATCTGCGATATATGTATAGTAGGATATTAATCGTAGGGTGGCGAGAACGTTTGTTTTTGGAAGAAATATTCCGATCCTTGCTAGTTTATTAAGAGACATATATTAATCAATTTCACTCTTTTTTATTTAAATTATTTTCCAGTGTCTGTATAATACGCACTGATAAAGTTTCATATCTTCCTCAATTATTAAGAAAGCCTCGTATTAGGAACTTATAAGTAAGTCGTTGCAAGTTTACATCATTTGCTTGACAAAGCATTCTATACGTTTATATTCTTCATTCCATTATTAAATCGTCAAGATATTTTACATGAACTAACGCATCCTTGCAAGAAAATTGCAAGACACATTATAAAAGAATGATTTCAGTTGAGATTCGATACATTGTGCGTGGACAAGCACACGCACATAGACATTTATACTTATTAGCATATATATATATATATATATATATATATATATTATCCTTTACTAATAACACAACTAGGGGTTCCATTTAGAACGCAATTTTCCGTAATTTAAATTTATATCTGGTTATTGCAATGCTGGGTCAACTATATATTATACTGGGATTACAGTTTTTGAATTTTGGAATTTAAAATTAACTGGATTTGTGTATAGGTAAAAAAATTATTTAAGTGTAGTGAATATTCATTTTTTTTATATTAAGCATAATAGGAGATTGCTCGTACTTAAAAAAGAAAGAAAGAAGAGAAACCGTAATTTACGTTAAAGTTAATCTGAATCAACACATTTAAGCAGATATTAATTTTTATGTCTACCTGTAACCATGAATTTATTTCTCTTGTTTAATAATCTAGGATTATTTAAATATTTTAAGATAACTAATTTTTGAACAAGACATAAATTACATCTATTTTCTTTCCAGCTGTAAGATTTGGCTATTGCTAGGTGATAAATAGTGTATTACCATCATTCTTTAATTGCCAGAAATATTTAGAGAGAGCGGTGCTGTTTTTGTAACTTATATTGCTTTAAGTCATTCGATGATGGTAAAAACGAAATTTACAAGGATTTTCAGTGGAACCAAAATAAAATTTAACAACGTTACCTGAAGGTATGTTAGCTCTGTATACAATATTACCAGTCAAACATTTCCCGTTTAAGGGGCAGATCATATTTTTCGGCAGTTGCATTTATTTTTTAAAATCCTACCATTGTCTTGTGTTGGAAACATATTTAATATAATGTTGTTATGTTGTCATATAGATTTATCGATGTTATTAACGCAGCTATAGGCGATCTTAACATTATTTTTGTTAAAAAATCTTTTTTTTTAGTGTTGTTGAATGGTTAAAGTGTTTTATGGTTGCTTAGTTCTAAAGCTTTTATACATTTAATTTTATTGTTATCAGATATTTCTTCATTGCTGGAGTTGCTAGATCATCTAACTTGGACTGATTTATGTAAATTATCCAGAATTCTTTACTGATGTATCTATGATTATATAGACTTTTGGTTTCTGATTTGTAAAAGCAATTATTCAAGTCTAAGGTCACACGGAGAAAGTTTATCACTTTATCATTAGTGGGAGTGATAATATTTAGCTCGTGATCTTTGAAAAAGTTTGTCTGTTCTTTTTTTAATTGGTCTATATTTCGTGAATTTGTTTTAGGGAGGAGAATTACACAGTCATCTCTATAGATTCCGGTGTTCTTAATGCCGAAAATAAATCGCAACAATATAACAATAAGTCGCAACAATAACAAAATTCCAACTAATTCGCATGCCTTTGCTGAATCAGATGAAACCAAAGACATATTAAATTCTCGGTTACTTCTTTTGGTTCACAAATAATCATTATGGAATAATATAGGTTTTTGTGCCTGCTTGATCATATTTATTTTGCGATTGCTAAGAGGACCGTAATTTTTGTTAAATTTATAGCAGACATTAGCATATATATGAGTGACTATCAAAATATATGTATAACATATATGTATGGTGCTTATATAATTATATAGAGATAGAAAAGGAGAGATGAAGTGAGAAAGCAAGAGACAGACTGATGGAGACAGAGAAGAAATTCAAAAGAACTCGAATGAAAGTTCATCTCATTTGATTAGATTCTATATAGTAGTCGGAGCCGAGAATTTTTCGCCATCGCCACTCTCATATATATATATATATATATATATATATATATATATATTTGCTCATTGTAGCCTATTTAATGTCAAAGTTACGGTTAGCAAAAATGCATTTGATGTATTATTTTATAAAATTTCCTTTTTTTCTTCATATAATCTTTTAGATAGATTCTTTTCGATTGTAAATTGTGATAGAATATATTTTTTGATTCATTGGGTTTCTCAGTGTGGGGATTACTTTTGCAATATTTTGTGGGGCTTTTGTTTCGAATTGAATATAAAATAATTAGAGTACTGGAAAAGTTTGAAAGTGTTTTCAATGTATTTCTCTTTTTCGTGTAAACTATCCGAGCTGGATATACTTAGAGCTGTTAGGTAGAATCCGATGATTATGTTGGATTTCATTTTGATCAAAGTAGGAAACAATTCACTACGACTAGACGAGGGCCTTAATTGCAACGTCATCTACAATAAATTTGTGCCCTGGCTCTTACAACATTTCACCATTACTGGCAGATCTTCTAATATCGTAGTATGGAATACATACTTGCAAAAGTGATGTAAAAAAAAAGACTCTAATGAATTCTGCTGGAAAAAAATTCTAAATTTCCGAACTCCCCTCTGCTGTGCTACCAACATATGAAAATTAGTCCGATGAAGTCCTGAAGTAAACCTTTTCCACTTTGTCATAATATATATACATATATATATATATATATATATATATATATATATATATATATATATATATATATATATATACATAATATCAGTGGTAAACATACACATACATATGCAATCATATATATAAAATATATATAAATATATATACATACATACATACACATACATATATATATATATGTATAAAAAATAAATCCAAGAGGATAGAATCCAGGTAGAACTCAATGTCCGGGACAGAGTAAGGATAATATTCCATGGTCATAATGTATTCCATTGGAATCGTAAATACGATCCAATTCATCAGACCTACAAATTCAAAAAGAAAACAGAAAAAAACAACTCCAGGAAATATATATATATATATATATATATATATATATATTAGTGAACCAATCAAGATAGAATATATGTCCAATAGTAGGAAACTGAGTTTAGATTTAGTTTATCATTTCTTCCCGTCCTTGGTAAGACGATAAACTACATCCCACAGCAAGGCCTCTGATCAGGAGATTTGAGGAGCGTGGAACCACCTCTTAATTGCTGGTGTTCCCAGGTCCACACTGACCCCGATTGGTAGCACCTGTTTGGGTCCCTACTATGGGAAAATAGTTAATAATCAAACTGGGGTCAAAACACTATGAAAGTTAAAAATACGTTTTAATACCAGCAATGAATTTTTGAAGAAAAAATTATTACCAGCAATACATTATTAACAGAAATACATTTTTAAAAAAATATTACCAGCAATATATTCTTGAAGGAAAAATATTGTCAGCAATACATACTTGAAGAAAAAAATATTGTAAGCAATGCACTTTTAGAAGAAAAAAGTATTAACGGCAATAAGTTTTTGAAAAATATATTAACAATAATAAAATTCTTGTGGATATTAAATAACCCATTGAGGTTTATATTCCATAAAACGAAACCAGAGCAATCAGTTCTTCTATCCGATAATGCATCCTTTATTGTCAATTTCAAATTTTTATTGCGAGATATTGCAAAAAACTTCTTGAAATTTGGCTTGAATGGCGAACATAGTTTGGGATTAATTTATGTAGCATTTATTTTAAATAACATGAGGTTATGTAATATATATATAATTATATATATAATTATATATATATATATATATATATATATATATATATATATATAATTATTTATTTTTAAAAAATTTATAACATAAATATATTATAAAATCACTACAAAAATAGCCATTTTGTTTCAACACCCTCGGTGTCTTATCAAGTGATGACGTTGAATGTAAACAAAATGGCTATTTTTGTAGTGATTTTATAACATGTTTATGTTATAAATTTTTTAAAAATAAATAATTATATCTGCTCTACTTTGTATTGAGCACTCTTTTAAGAATAGTAATTGTTGGTTATTGGAATTCATTCCATATACACCAATCATATACTTGGATATATATATATATATATATATATATATATATATATATATATATGGTAAAAATATAGTTTTAAGGTATGCTATATTTATGGGTTAATGTGCGCTATATCAAGAATAAAGTGTATAGAAATGGTCTGGAGATTGCGTTTAAATCTGAAACAGACTGTCGCCGCTGAGTGTTAACCTCAATGTCCATTTTATATTAATATATTTTTGTGTGTGTGTGTTTGCGTGTGCTCGATTGTATCTGTCCGCTCGTGTGTACGTCTGTTTACTTTCTCTTGCATTTTTTATTTTCTTTAATATCATATAATTTTCAAAGCGCTTTCTCGTGTCTCTTTCTGTGTTTTATTGGTAGGTTTTTGCTTTTTTTTCTTCTTTTACATATATTTTCTTGTCACTACAGCCGCTCCTATTTTTTAGCGCCTTACTAAGATCGCCCGCTTTCTTTCGCTTCCAATTCCCTTTCTTCTCTTCTTACCTCTCTTGTTTGCTATTTTTCGACGGATCTAAAATAACTCAAATAAAAAGTACGAATAAACTTTGAAACGTCTTTCTAGTTGATGGAGAGCGCAGACTATCACCTTCATTAAATTCATTACTACCTCTGCACATCTGAATTATAAAGTTGGTCTTTGCATAAATACCATCCCCTTTCTCTGAGTCGAAACGAGAAACACAGACCTTTTCTCGGATTGTACAGGGAATAAACGGCTATGTGCTAAATCTATCTCTGATTACTCATGTGGTTTTACCATCCGCTCCAGAAAGACCTTGCTATGCCAAATTAACCAGAAAGCCCTGAAGACATAAAGTGTTTTACAGGGCACACATGAAAGGCGTGTGTGCATTACACTGGGGCGATGATGTGGGGGAAAAATAACACAAGCAATTAGAAAGAGAATAAAATAAACCTGACTACTAACGGGAGATAACTCTGTTTTCCGTGGCATTCAAATGAAGAGAAAACGGACACCGAAAACGAACATCCGAAACGCAAAGATGGGAAGCTGGGAAGAAACGGATAAAAGATGGAACAAAAGCGAGCAAAGCAAAAGGAAACGTTTAACATTAAAATTTGGAGCGGAGATCAAACAATCCAGGGAAAAGAGAAAAATACGATTCTGATTATAGATTAAATTCTAAATACGTTAAAAAACAAAAACTAGATCAGAAGAAATACAGAAAAGAAGTAGAGAATTTTTGAAAAAAATGAAATAAAATATCATTCATTTGATGATTAAAAATCTGATGATATATATATATATATATATATATATATATATATATATATATATATATATATATATATATATATATATATATATATATATATATCATTATTATAAAATATATATATTATTATTATAAAAAAAATTTCCATGGTAACATCAAGGGCGGATTAATAAAAACGGCCCTAGATGTTACCATGGAAATTTTTGATTTCAATTCTGACCATACTATTAAAACTCGTAAATATCAGAAATAAGTCATACCCAAAAAAATTTCGCTTGAAGATGGAACAGAGCCTATTTTAACTCAAGTTAATTCAAATATTATTTTTAAGTTTTCGGCTCTTGTTTTGAAACATGAGACCTCTTATGTAGCAAGTTGGAATCATATTTTTAAATAAATAATTATATATATATATATAAACATATATATATATATATATATATATATATATATATATATATATATATATATATATACATATATATATATATATATATATATATATATATATATATATATATAGGTAGATGTCAAGGTGCAAAAGTAGGCATACAGTAAGCATTCTACTAGGGTTTCCAGTATTGTCATAATGGTTCTAGGATTAATTTAATACTGGAATTCTTTACATTCATTTTGAATATTTTTATTTTTATAATTTTTGTTACAATAGATTTATTATAATTTTTATTTTTGAATAAATAATAATAATAAATATTTTGCAGGTAAAGAAGATTATGTGAATGACGAAATCAAATTTTTGAACATCGGAGGGATTGATATGTTTATCCTTGATATGTTTATCCTTGATATGTTTATTATTAATATTTTATTATTGATATGTTTGTATTGTCAATGCAATACATTTTGTTTTCTAGTACGGTATACCTGCTTTTTGCATCTAGAAAGGATGTAGAAGAATTGCCGTTTAAGATAATTTGATAAGAAAAACTGTATCACTTCAAAAATTTGCCAGGAAACACCGGAAGTTTTCATCTTGGGGAGATGACTTGTATGACAAACGCTGTCGAAGCTTTCGAGATGTCCAAAGTTACAGCTCGAGTTTCACTATTTTAACCTTGAGCTTGATAGACTCTTTCCGCAATTAGCGTCAGTACATCAGCAGTTGAACTCGAGAACCGAAAGACATTTTGCTTGTCTGAATATATATATATATATATATATATATATATATATATATATATATATATATATATATATATAAAGTTTTTATTCTTTATTCTGCAATCAACACTATAACTTGACAAAGCACCAGAAGTGTTGAAACAAAATAGGTATTTTCGTAGTTATATCATAATAAGTAAATTCTGTATATGTACATTCCAAATCTAATCACCCAACATCAGTTATTAGGCATATACCTTCTCCAATTTTTGAATAAATACTATTTGCTCTCCTCTGTATTGAGCACTCATTTAAGAATAGTGCTTTTGACTTTTGTAATTTTATTCCGTCTATACCAATCCTATACCAGAATATATATATATATATATATATATATATATATATATATATATATATATGATTAAATTTCCAGTAGTAGCGACCACGCAAGAGTTTCAAGCGTTTACACGCAACCATCAGACTACCGGCAACGGTTATATATGAAAATGAGTAATAAGTACCCTTCAGGTGACTCCAAGATGTTACAAGTGTCATTATTGCGCGCATGACTTCACACAAACTAGCCAAACTCACCATCCGGCCATCGATGAGTTTGACTGGTGTGTACATGATATGCAAAAGCTATACTTGTAAAACCTTGAACTTGCCTGAATGTTATAAATTGCCCTGTTTCCGATCGCCAGACGATCATCGCAGGAATTACTTATGGTTGGCCTCTGTTTAAAGTAAATACAAATTAAATATATTAAAACTCTTCCAGTTAATATGGCATTGAAAAGACATTAAACTAATTGAGTTTCTTTTTCCAGGTTTTCAGTAAAGACGTTTAGCCATCTTGACTCCATTTGTCGTAAGAATCACTGAACACCCTTTGAGTTATTCAGCTAGAAAGAGAAAAGGTTAAAATCATTTTGTCTCAGCACCACTGTCTTCTCAACTGAAAAATGCTGAGAGGGAGAAGATTATTCAGGCCTTCAGTAATGTTAACCATCATTCATACTCTTGCTTCCATCTTCAAAGTCCATTCAAGAACCATCAAGAGAACGGTGAATAAGTTTTAAACATAGGGAAAGTAGTGAGGAAAAATGGATCAGAACGTCACAGCAGGAAGAGGGATCCTCATTTCAACACAGAGTTAAAGACATCAATTAGAAAAGATCTAACTCAATACATAAGACGTTTGGTACGTGAGAGAGGAGTTTCACCTGTGACAGTCCAAAGAGCAGCGAAAAAAGACTTGAAAAGGACACCGTACGTGAAGCCTCCGAGGCAACTTGTTACTCCAGGACAGAAAGTTAGAAGATTGGGGGCGAAGATCATCTCGAATAAGTTTAAAAATGAGCCTGGAATATATATATATATATATATATATATATATATATATATATATATATATATATATGAACTTTATATTAATCGTTCATGGGTTTCCGATCCTTATCTATGATTAATTAATGATGAACATGTCATTTTCGTTTATGATCGATTTCATCACGATTCTTCTGTTAAGTTTCGAGACAAATTAAGCATTCTTATTGCTCACAGAAGAGTCCAATAATGTTGCAAATACCTCGGAGAATTCCAGTAAGATATCTTTAATCATTTATAAGATGCTACGGTTCAGAGCTTAATCTTACAATTGGGCAATTTTACTGTTAGACGATTTTAACAATTTTGCTTTTACACCCTGTGTGTATATAAGAAGAATGCGGAGAAGAAAAAATGAAGAGAAGCAAGGAACATGTCTTCAAAAAATGAGAGGAGAATGAAGAGAGAATGCTAGAACGAGGAAGAAGGTGAAGAAGTTGGAGCGACATGAGCAAAGAAACAATAAATGTTGGAGAAAACATTAAATTTGAATGACAAGCAAAACAGGCGAAAGTAAGAAAGACCTTGTCACGGAATGGAAAGTGAATATTTGAACGAAAAGGTAAAGAATTTTGCAGAATTCGGGAAATGAGAAGAAGAAGAAGAAGAAGAAGAAGAAGAAGAAGAAGAAGAAGAAGAAGAAGAAGAAAGAATAAAATCATTGGTTCCAGTATTAAAAGAATGTTAAAAAAAAAGAAAAAGATGGGATGTGATAGAAGGGGAGGATGAAGGGACACGGAAGTTGAAAGATGAATGGATATGGAAGAAGAAGAAGAAGAAGAAGAAGAAGAAGAAGAAGAAGAAGAAGAAGGGGTGACAAAATGAAAAATGAAAACATGTGGGAATGTGCAGGCCACGTGCACAGGGTCGACGCCTGCTTTTCGTCATCATGATCATCATTAATAACATCATTAATGGCCTCCGGTAACCAACCTCACGGCGCATTTTAAGTTTGGTATGTTTTTGTTATTTTCTTTTTGTTTGTTTGTTTTTTGTTTTTTTTGGTGGGAGCGTAAGGAAGAAGAGGTAATATCTATATATCGCGCTAATTATCACTTTATAGCAACTTCATACGCCCACGGATGACATGTTTACACATGCTCGTTTACAGTCAGAAAAATTAAATTAGTCTCAGAGATAGATAGGTAGATACATGCATACATACATTTATATAAATAGTGGCTGTCTACTCACAAAGCGAGTATGGCCATCACTGACAAGTCCAGGCCATCAGTTAAACTCCCTCACAACACTGTATTCATTTGTTGTGTGAACGACAGTGGCTTATAAAGCCAGACATCAATCTGCATTTCTTGTTACATATATTGCATATCAAATCATCTCCGAGCGAAGGAAGTTGACTTTGAATATCATCACTTCCAAAGTGGCTTTTTATATACTTTGTTAGGATACATACATACATACATACATACATACATACATATACATACATACATACATACATATACATACATACATATATAGTTAATTACATACATGCATACATACACACCATCTCATTTTATAACAAATAATTTCCTATAATATTCAGATGAATCTAAAGTAACAGTGAGGAGTTGCAGAGAGCGTAATTGTTATCGTTGTACAAAATTCAATTTCCGCTCGCGTTTGTTGCGTTCATTTTCGCACTAATGTCGTTGGGAAAGACATGGATCCATGTCTTCACCCCACATCTATATATAATTATTACGACCCCTGCAATTTAAAGATGTCTTTATACTTCATGCAGATCCCTCAACTTAAGTTCTAAAACAGAATGTGCCAGGATTAAAATATTAATTAGAGAATAATTTTAAATATTTTTAATAAAATAAATCGTAAAGAAATTTATTATTTAATAAAGTAAAAATATTCACTAATTAATGTTTTAATTCTTAATTAATTACTTTTATTCGGTTATAAAAAGATTATGTTTTTTTTTTCTGTTGCTGAGTTGTCTCAGTCATGAGTTGTCCCGGCGCTCAGTCGGCGGTGTTGAGTCGGTGGTGTTGAGTCGGCGGTGTTGAGTTGGCTGTGTTGAGTTGCCATGCACCCGCCAGGTTAGGAGATGGACAAATGTGGATTGTTATTATAAGTTTTAGTGGAATGGGAAACGATAAGGACACTTATAGTTCGAATCAGAACGCTACTTTCGCTTGTGTGTCAACCTCAGTTCTTAGTTTGTGAACTTTTTGCCATATTACTGGTGCTTCACATTATTACTGTTAATTTGCCTTACATATATTGTTTGCTAGCTTTATATTATTTTTGCCTTGTTCTTTTTCTTGTTATTGCTTATTGCAAACTTTGTCAATTCTGTTTGTTGGAGAGTTCTGTTATGTATTTTGCATTTGACCATGGCTACCCACTTTGCAGTATGCGTGCTGTAGATCGAAAGAGGTTTTACTCTTTTACTGTGGGTTGACATCGGTATAGGATGCTAAAATTAGCGTTCCGTGCAACAGATGCACTTCGCTTAGACTATGCACATAATTCGCTCTCTAATTCACCAGCAGTGTAATTTAACTGGTTCCTTCATTTTTTTACAGGGGTTCTACAGAACATTCCTTGAAATTTTCAAATGTTTCCGATAAAATAAATGTTTCTCTTTCGTTTTGGTTGTATCAATTTTGTTTGTCTATTTTCTCAACCAGCTTGTCCGAACTTGCTTCTGTGAGTCGACGCCAATTCTTAATTTGTGAACTTTTCACCATATTAGTGTTTCTTTGCTTTATTACTGTTAATTTGCCTTGCACATATTGTTTGCTTGCTTTATATTACTTTTTTGCTTGATTCTTTTCTTTTTCTTGTTATTGCATATTGCAAACTTTGTCATTTCTGTTACTTATTTTGCATTTTACCATAGCTACTCACTCCACAGTAATAAGCAAGAAAAGTGAATTAACCAACAAGAAAAGATGCTGTCTAACTAGTCCCCAACTAGCAGTGGTTTACCTGCTGGTGAGTATTGTATTTTGTTGATGTTATAAAGATTACCATTTCATTTCCAACCTCCGTTTTGGTTATTCCTCATTCACTAACGCTGTCTACGTTGCAACATGAGTAATTGTGGGTTTCAATCCAGAATGGAGATGATTTGAAAACACTTGCCCCTCCCCATTTTATAGGCCGAAGCATGCTGAGATTTTTTTCTAGCCAATAAAATAGGCTGATTCTTGGTTTCATCAGGTGGTTCAGGCTGACTTGAACTCTCTGCCCAAAGGCAGAGAAGAACCCATATGAAGCTTTTCTGAAGGGCAATGTCTTGCCTGCGGAGGTAGACAAGCTCGATCCTGTGTATGCGGGGGTCTAAGGGGAATTTTTGCCCAAGCCTACGGGCTTGGAATTGCTCCACATAAAATCGGCCTAGTGCGAGGTAAATAACCTCAGTCCCAGTCTGTCTTGTTTTGAAGTCAGAACACTACATTAGCTTGTCAGTATTCTTAGTTTGTGAACTTTTTGCTATATAACTGTTCATTAGCCTTATTACTGTTAATTTGCCTTACACATATTATTTGCTTGCTTTATATTATTTTTCACCCTGTTCTTTTCTTTTTCTTGTTATTGCAAACTTTGTCACTTCTGTTTTTTTTTGGGGGGGGGTAGTTCTGTCATTTATTTTATACTAGCAGCATGGCCTGGCGTTGCCCGTGTTTGATTAAGAAATCGTACGACTCATACACCATCCGCTATCACTTGACTTAAAATATTTTTGCCCTTCCTTACCTTTAAAGGAGTGCCCTTGCCGTGCTGATGTTGCTACATGCCTTACTTCTTGCCTGTCTCACACTGCGAATTTTTTCTAAGCTCTATGCTAAACATTAAATCTGTTACGAAAAAAGAACTAAACAAAATGAACACAAAACGATCAGCTTTAAAAAAAGGACTCGTAACTGGAAAAACCGAATGAAAAAAGAATGTTAAAAACAGATACTTTTTCACGCCCAACCCAGTTCTGCGGAATCAGAATCAACGTTGAGTTTAAGCAAGAGAATGAGCCAATTGGAGTAAAGCGCCACGCAATTTAAATTTTCTCCACTTGTGACGAATGCAGCTATCTAATTTTTTTTCTTTTTGCGTGCTAGCATGCTAGTTAACATTCGTGTCAGTCAGCTGTTGTCTCTCACGCTGGCCAGTAGAATCTTCCTGCCTATTCGTGGCAGCCAGCTATTGGCTCTCACTCTGGCCAGTACAAAATGGCCGCAAACTACATGAAAACAGCCGCAGAAGCATGAAAAAATCGATTAGTTCCACTATCGGTGGGAGTTGGGAAATGTAAAGCCGGTCTTGGCCTTCCCGCTAACTTGGAGCATGTGCATGTAAATTTTGATGCAAATCCGTCGAAAATTGAGGCCGTGCATTCGTTACACACACACACACACACACACACACACACACACACACACACACACATCCTGCCTTTTATAGATAGAGATTTAACAATGGTCACTCGCTCTACAAATTTTTTCGTGTACATAATGAGGCTTGGAAAATTTGAGACTTACAGGACAGGGGAAATAGTGAATAAACTATCTAAAGACTTTCATGTAAATGTTTGACAGATCACGGATTAGGATAGAGAGTAAAATGACTAAACTAGCGTAAAGCTACAAAGGAGATAGATTGTAGAGGCATATTCACATAGAATAGGAATAAGCCTACGACAGTGTGCTGTAAAATGTTCAACTGATTCACTTCTGACTAAATGAACAAACAGTAGAATATGGGGAAATTGCTGTATTTTTCAGCGACTCCTACGTTGCATTACTATGGTCCACCATGCATTCCATTTTGGATTCTAATTTAGTCAACTGATCCGTTCGCAAAAACAAAGAATGTTTTTTTAACAATCTTTGTACATTTTTGCACTAGACTGGCGCAGAGATCTCATTAATTTACAGTTGAGCTGGCTAGATGTAACCACAAACTCTATGCTAACAGTTTCTTTTCTCGCACTTCTCGCTTGTCGAACTCCCTTCCAGGCTTCATGCTTTCCAGAAAACTTTAATCTGCAAAAATTTAAATGTAATGTCAATCGCTATCAACTGTCCTCCGGATTACTCTTTCCTCTTCCTGCTCATCATCAACGTTTCTGTTCCTAATTCTTCCACATCCTGTAAGCCCCCTTGTGTCTTAGTAACTTTACTGCCTTACATGGGGTAGTATATATATATATATATATATATATATATATATATATATATATATATATATATATATATATATAAGCAAATATAAATCCGACAGAATGAAGAAAAATATTTGGAAAAAACTAACAAAAATCCTTAAATGCAATTATGTTGTTTTAATATGAATGAAATGTCAACGTCTGACGTTTCGGTTTAATAAGACTTATCCAAAATAGATAACTGAAAATTTTGGATAAGTCTTGTTTTTATGTCCATCGTCTTTGTCATGTTGAACTGATTATGTTAATTGTATTTTAATGAATATTGTCCTGAAGAAGGTTTTTTTCCAAATATTTTTCTTCATATATATATATATATATATATATATATATATATATATATATATATATAATATATATATATAAATATATATATATATATATATATATATATATATATATATATATATATATATATATATATATATATATAAGGAAAAGTATTGATTATTTTAAACATAAGTGGGTCCTGTTCATGATGTAAATACAATGTCAAACCGACCGCTGACTTCTTAAAGAGTTATCTGTACTTTGTTTTTATTGATAACTGTCAAGTTTGAATCAATACTGACGCCCTTGATAATTGTATGCAACTATAAACTGGAATAAAGTACATCAGTAATACTCTGTTATCAATGACGTAGACAGAGTTTAGAATTTGACATTTGTAAATAAATACAATCTTAAGGATTACTCATTAAGAAGCTAGCGACTGTACTTCTATAATGAATGGGACCTCCACTTCTAAAATGATAACAAAAACCAACATTTTTAGATTGTGCTAAACGCCATAACTTGAAGATCTAATGAATGCGAATTGTAAGTATTTTATTCACACCAAAGCATTTCCCTGTTTTTCACGTGTGAACCTTAAATTGTGCACAGGTGAAAAACAGTGGGGAAATAGTGACACTTTTAGATGTTTAATATTACATAGAATAGTTTCTTCTTCAATGTGCGCCGATTCATCAGGATATAGGCGATCATGACTCTTAACAGTTTTTCTTTATTTGATAAAGCTTTCACTCACCGTTCTGCCATCCATTCACACAAGCTCGCCGAGTGTCTCACTGCCTTCTATCTAGCTTGCCTTCAGTATATCCTGTGAGGATTAAGTTTTCCCAGTCCTCTTTCCTCATTATACGTCCAATGTATTCCAGCTGACTTTTTCTGATTCTGAGTATAAGTGTTCTTTCTGATGTCATTTATTTTCAGAGTACCTTGTTGCATAATTACTCCGTTCATCAAATTTTCAGTTACCATCTGTAGAACCAAATTTCTGCTGCCTCTAGTTCTTCCCCATCCTTAGAGAAAATTATTCAATATTTATGCCCATATTCGGAGATAGATAGCATATAGCAACCCAGCTCTCATTTCTTTGTTTCTCGTTATCTTTTTACGTTTCTCAACATCTTGCTTATTTTCTGGAATGCCTCTTTCGCTAGTCCAATGCGTACTTCGGATATCTTTGTCGCATTTTCCATCCTTTGTTAAAACACTTACCAGATATTTGAACTTCTGCCCCTGTTTGATGTTAATATCTCCAATTCCTAACTAGCATCTTTAGATTTTTCTCTTACTGAGCACCATACTTTCTATCTTCTTGCAGTTAATTATACGTTTTTCTCGATTTCTTCCACCACAGTGTTTTTGTAGGTACTGTTGTTTCCTTTCCTAATCGATCATCAATTTAACATCATTTGCGTATCTTATATTGGTAAGATTACACCCACTGATAATAAATATGGGGAGAGTCTCCAGTTTCCTTAGGATAGCGTCGCTGTGGAGGCTGAATAAATCCGGACTCATCGTTGCTTCATGCTTCTAGTCTGTCCATGTGCAAGCAGCTTGCTCCCAGTATAAGTAATGGATTATTCTAGAACATACGGACATATCACCTTGAAATACCGGTTCTTGTACTATCCCCGAAGTTAAGCAACGTCAAGCCTGATCAGTACATAGATGGGTGACCGCTGTAAGCTTGAATGTGCGTACGGTGTAATGGATCGGAATAGGTTAATCGATGAGACGAGTTCGAATTCTAGTCGGGTTCGTTACATTCACTTATGTGGATATGACATTGAGAAAGTTATGAATCTACCCCTCCTCTACTTCCAATTATTGGTTAGTCAGTAGAACTTGTATCAGTAAATCATTATTATCTCCAAAAATTTCTTACAGTCTAAAATTTTCATCTGGCTTTAAATAAGCTGTAAAGAGTTGATAGACCATACAATGCAACTCAATCAATCAACCAAATAAATCTAGTTTTCTTAACAGTTCAAATAGATCCTTGTGTCGTATCTTGTCAAATGCTTTTACGTGCTTAATGATGTTTTTTAACAACTTTTGTTTTCATTAAAAGTTCCTGCAAATTTATCTGAACGTTATTAAATGGGTGACTTTTTTCTACAAAGCTGGAATGCGATGAGATTTTCCAAAATATTTTATGCTATTTCAAGAGACCTTTGTATTTTAATCTTTTCACTCAAAAAGCTCTGAGCCTCACACAGAAAGATGAACAATAGCTGAACAGTTTATATTATGGCAACACACTAGCCCTTTTTATAAAATAAGAAAAACTAATTCAAATTTCCGTCTTAGTTTCTGTGTATGTGAGGCCTATACAAATATGAAAATGTGTGTGACAAATCTAAAATTGAACAGAAGACTGAGCTGTCATAAATTATCTGTAATAGAAATGTATGACACCCAAGGAAATCCATGAAGATATAGTACAGATACTTGCTGAGGACTCACCTTCCTATGCAACTGTGAAGAAATGGACTGCGCAATTCAAAATGTAGGGAGAGCACAGAAGATAAACCCCGGTCAGGTCGTCTAAAACCTTCTACTACCACTGTTGAACAAATTGAAACCATGCACTGTATGTTTTTGGATGACAGACATCTTACTTTCCAGCGTATAGCCAAGTCCATTGGCATTAGTTCTGGTTCGCTCCATACTGTTTTAATTGAGTCCCCGTGGATGATCAGACTGTTTGCAAGATGAGACCAAAGAATGTTGATACCAGGGCAGAAGATGAAAAGGGTTGACATTTGCAGAACCCTTCCAGGCTGACCCTGAGAATTACCACTGCAGATTACTAACTCAAGATGAAACCTGGGTTCACCACTTCGAACCTGGATCAAAAATTCATTGTAAGCACTCTGGTTCTCCATGCCATACGAAGTTCAAGCAGGCAGCCTCTGTTGGCAAGATGATGTCTTCTCTTTTGGGAAATTCTGAAGATGACAGACTACCTGGAAAAATGAAAAAAATCTATTGATGGACATTATGCTGCATCAGAATTAAGACAGCTGAATGGAACCAATAAAATTGAAACAAAGAGGCAAGCTGAAGTCAGGTGTGCCCTAGCTCCAGGATAACGCACACGTTCACACTGCTCAGGATGCAGTAGCTGAAGCAGCCAACTGTTACTATGAATTGCTATTCCATCCCCCTTACTCACCAAATTTAACTCCATCTGACTTCTTGCTGAAATCCAACTTGCGTGGTCGCCATTTTGAAAACAATGATGAGATAATGTGCTGTGGAAGAGTTTGTAGAGGACCAGGATGCCAACTTCTTCCGTGATGGGACTCTAATGCTTAATCATCGTTGGATCAAAAGCATCGATGTCAAGAGGTACTATATTGAAAAGTAGTTGAAAAACTGTCTTATTTCTCCAAATCCTTCTGGGTGAGGCTTAGAACTTTTTGAACCACCCTTGTATGCTTCACGCTGCTTCTTAGAAAAGACATGAATTCATTTTTCTCATCACAAAATATCGTTACAAAAATATCTCGTTACTGACATGCCACAAAGTTTGAAAGAAAAACGTTGGATGCTAATTCACCTGCAGGAAAATTGGCGTTCGCTTGCTTGAAAAATAAATAACGAAATAAGATAAAAAAACTTTGCTGAAAGGAATTTAATTAAATTTTTATTTTTTAATCTTCCAACTTCCAGTTATTCACCGTCTCCAAGGTTTTAAAAACGTTTCTTTTTTTTAAATAAAAAGAACTTTGCAACGATTACTTTTAACTTTTTCATAATCAACAAGTGAAATATTAACACTAACGCCATTTAAAGCTTGAATAAGTTTGAATCCCGTCTCTTCTTGCCTTTTAATTAGTTCAATAAATCTTGCTATATTGGGAAAATGAATTATGCAATCTGATGCCAGCCTTCATCCTGGCTATTTTTTTCGCGAAATGTTTAAAAGCACTCGTCAATAGGATGATCAGAAATTTATTGAAAATAAAGATTCTGTGATGATTTATTTGAAAACTTTCCCTATATAAGTTGATACAAAATATTCAAAAATGTTATCGAGCGCATTTTCCCGCTGTTAATATTTTAATTTTATTAAATTCGAAAAATATATATTATGCTAACATGTAGGTGAGCAATATTTTCCATCTTCTTCGGTTCACGTTTTCCACTGATTTGAAGTGGAGTAATTATTTTCAATCAATTACTAAGTCTACTGTTAGGAATGTTGGTTCACTGTGTCGTGTCAGACAATTTTTCTCGTTACAATCCATCTTGCATATTTGTAAATCTACCATTCGTCTGTTCTTTGAATATTGCTGCATCTATATCTGGTCTGGTACTCCTGTTATATCACTCTAGATTCTTGACAAAAATCAAAGTGTGACATATAATCGATCCTGACCTGCATCTCGATTTCAGTCACTTTCTCACCAACCTGACCTAGCATCCCTCTGTCTTTTCTACAAATATTTTCATGGCAATTGTTTTCATGACCTTTCCGCCTTGTTGCCTCCACCACATGATTTTAAGGATGTTACTAGATTGGCAAAAAAGGTCTCGACATTTTACTGTTGAAGTAGTTAGATGCAATCGTATTTTCTATTTTAATAGTTTCATTTCTCGCACTTCTTGCCTGTGGAAATCCCTTCCGATTTCTTGCTTCCCTGTCAACTAAAATCTTTGAAACTCGTTCTTTTGTTGTCCTTTCTCCTCAATAAATTTTATTTCACTTCCAGTACCTTCTTATGTCCTAGTGGCATTATCGCCTTGTTTAAGGTTACATGATAAAGAAAACTTATATTTCTTTTTCTGTTGGTTTCTTAGAATTATTAGATATTATTAGATAGTATTATAGTATTTTTTTTAAATCTGATATTCATATAGATTTATAATTCTTTAATACCCACTTTACCAAAGTGGGATGGTGATCGTTAATAGGTTAAGATGAGAGAAATAACAGTCAAAAATTTAAATCCGCACAGATACCCGTGAAAATGTATGAAGCTATCCTCTCATCTAGATGTTGATAGCACAATAAATTGATTCCTCTACCATTTGTAGCCCTCTACATCGAGTGGCCCTTGGGCCCTGTATCGAGATAAGTAACAATAAAAACATTAATGAAATTTAATTTGCCACATGATAAACAATATGAAAATCCATTTCGTTAAAATACAACACAGTAATGAGTGTAAAACTCCAAATTGTCACACGAACGTATTTCCTGAGTTCCGTAAAAATTAAGGCCACAGCAACACCTGGAGTGATGAGGCTGTTGTCCTTTGCTCTACAGATCTAACAAAAATCGTTATATTAACTAGGGCAAATGAATTAAAACACTTGTCAGAATCAGCGCAATGAACCACATAAAATATATCATCTGAATTCTGGTTAACGAAGCAGAATTAGACTGGAAATTTCATTAAAGACTCTGGGACAAGGAATGCCACATTTATGCTCAAAATAATATTAAAAAGAGCGATACAAATTAAAAAAGATGTATACCTATATCTTATAGATTATGCAAAAGCGCTTGATAAAGTATATTGCAAAGAACCGTTGGACCTGCTAGGTAAGGTTGATTTATTTGCGAATAATCTCTCTCTCTCTCTCTATAACGTTGTAGGCTCTTTTTGTCTGTTATCGTACTCCTCCTAGGGTTTTGGATACAGACCCCCATAACCGTATATATTCTGAAAGGACATTACCCAGGGTACTTGGATAAGCATATTTTATTTTGGTTAAAGGGGGACCTCACCGCCGATTTTTTTGTTCCCTTTGACATAAATTAAATTTAAATTTGAATAAGTGAATGACTCAGCTGGTACTTGGATAAGTATATTTCATTTTAATTAAGAGGGAGTTCCGGGGGCGGACACAAATCCCACCACTGAATATTTTTCCTTTGATTTAAATTAAATTTCAACTTGAATAAGGCAATGATTCCTATCCAAAATATAGAAGGAGAAATACAGAAGATGGAGGTCATATCGGCAGGACCATTGGCTAATACTGAAATGCATCATTTTTCTCCACAAATTATAACAATGATTTAAATGAATTAAATGATTTAAAAAATGTATGACAGGCAGTAAGGCGCGCTTAATTCGGCTAGTATTAGAATAACACAGAACTTAAACTGAGAGTAAACTGCCCGCATACGGATAGAAAATGAGTTCTGTAAATACGCAAAAAAAAGGACGTAATACAAGAATGCGTCCTTTCATTAGACTAGAAGTCCAACCAGGATGTTTTTATTGGCGACCACAATCATAACAACATTATTTATTTAGATGAGACAGTGTTGATAGCAAACACAGAACAGGAACTGCAGTAAATCCTACAGTAGAGAAAGGGAAGTGAGAAGAAGGACTATACATTAATTGTAAGAAAAGAGAACTGGAGATACCAAAATTAGACAAAAAGTCTATCAAGCCTTAAATACAGGTTATTACTTTGGACATCTCGAAAATGTTTTTACAGGGTTTGGCATACCGGTAATCTTCGCAAATTGAAAGGTTAGGGTGTCTCCAGACGAATCATTGAACTGGTTCAGTCTTTCTTATCAAAACATGAATGTTGTCTTAAATGGCTATTCCTCTAGATCATTTTTTCTGATGCAAGCGTTGCCCAGTGCTCTCTCCTTGAACCTACTTTGTTCTTAATTTTAATCACTGATCTTCCTGATGATATCAGCTCTCAATTTGGTATATATACCGAGGACACAGCCATTTAGTTCTTTCACGATAGTAAATCTGTTCAGTTAGTTATGGTCAAATTGTCAGCGGATCTGATAAATGACCTAGAGTCTGTTGTTAACTGGGGCAAAAAAGGGCTTAATTTTTACGCCGCCAAAATAAAACTGCTCCTTATTAAGCATCTGAGAGACAACTTTCTCCCTTCCATCAGCATGACTGATGCTAATCTCGAGGAGAGTGACTGGTTGAACTTTCTCGAACTAACATTCTTGAGTGACATAGATTGGAAAAACTATATTGAATCTATTGATATGCCTGCTGCTAAGTAAGTGGGTTCACTGTGTCGTGCTAAACAATATTTTTTTTGCAGAATCTATCTTACATTATCTACCATTCGTCCATGTTTTGAATATTACTGCTACATATGGTCCAATTCTCCTTCTATGTATTTAGAGATTCCTGCTAAACCCAAAAGAAGAATCAGAAATATTATAAATCCTGACCTGCTATCTCGACTTCACTCACTTTCCCGCCGCCGTAAATTTGCTTCCCTGTGCCTTTTCTATAAATACTTTCATGGCAATTGTTAGGATGCGCTCTTCACTATGGTACCTAGACTTTATGAATTTAAGCGAAGTATTAGATTAGAAACAAGGTCTCATCAATTTAAAGTTGATCTTTCTCGATGTAAACGTAAGTTCTATGCTAACAATTTCTTTTTTTTTTTGCTTCTCTCTTTCTTTCTCTTTTTTGCAGTCTTTCCAGTCAACTCTGATCAATTTTGATCTTCATTATTTTAAATACAATGTCAATCGTTATCTACTGTCTTCCTGATTACTCTTCTATTATTCTTGCTCCTTAATAATGTTTCTGATTCCTAAATCTTTCACACTCAATAACCCCTTGTGTCTTAGTGGCCTTGCATGGGGCAAATTTGATTAAAAAATTGCAAAAAAAAAAAAATAAAAAATAAAAAAATAACTACAAAAATTAAAATATCTATGATGTGTTTTAACAGGGGACGGAAAACCGAAAGCTTCTTGGGAAAGAGAAAGATGCTTTCAAAAAGCTAAACAAATTATTAAAAAAAAAGGAAAATGTTTTTTAAAACAAAAGAATACTTAATAGTTATGTAATATGTCTTCCTATATGGCAATCAATACTAGACAATCCCCTATTTCACATATGATGAAAGACTTAAAACAACTTAAATGTGGTTGTACAGAAGGATGCTGAGAGTACCATGGACTGATCATATGAGCAACGGCGAAATTTTAAAGAAAATGAGAAAAAAGAACACATACTTAAAACCAGAATAGGATAGTTAAAATGTCTA
The DNA here is from genome assembly GCA_963932145.1 of Acanthosepion lycidas. Lineage (NCBI taxonomy): Eukaryota > Metazoa > Mollusca > Cephalopoda > Sepiida > Sepiidae > Acanthosepion > Acanthosepion lycidas. Next base: position 67,834,617 of record OZ010574.1, on the reverse strand, counting down.
CCGCACATAATGAAGAAAGTGGGTTTGGAAAATTTGATATGCACAACATACAAAAGGCAAAAGGGACAGAAGAAGGATTAGGAGGTGTAGTAAACAGACAAAACATACATAGACCTACAAATGATGGAAAGTTGTGGAGAGCCATGATCACCTGCAAAGAACACCGCACATAGATGTCTGAAAAATGCACTTATCGCAAAATTTCAGATGGTAACTCTCATTACTTTTTATTAATTTTTCATTTGTTCATTTGTAGACATTGTTAATTTTAAAACACTTTTTCTTATATGCGACGATGCAAATTTAGAAAAAATGGCTATACACAACTTCCTTGACGCATATAATGAAGTGCTAAATAGAAAAATCCCGAAACTAGACACAATTATAACAGTTTAAATTAATGACCCCAACAGAAAATAAATAGGTGAGGCTGTTTACATAACAGATGCGAACCTACAGCTGAATACACAACGTAGCCAGGAAAATGCCTGAAAATTGTTGATACTTGTTCAGTTTACGAGCCCCTGGGAAGTAAGGTAATTCAATCATTATTTACTCCTCTTTAATATAATTTAACCAGACGACAATGTTTCATTGCCGCAGACGATCTTTGTAGAGCTCGTCAATTTTGAGAAAAAGAAGCTCGCGAATACTGAATGAGTAAGATACAAACAAGTATTATGTTAACGATCTACTAGACAAAACCGGATAATATAAATTTAACCCTTACCTACCTTGGAGTAATTTATAGCGGATAGGATTGGGAAATCGTAGAACCGAGTTCAAATTCCAGTCGAATTCGTTACATTCACTTACATAAAAATCAGTCAGTTTATGTACCATGCTTGATACACGCTTCGATACATGACATCCCGCAGTAGGTTGCCATTTCTTTCTGCAGTAGACCAGTTGCCATCCAAGGCTATAAAAGTCTATCTTGCTATATATCCATAGCTTGGGGGGGAGAAGAAATGGATTGATACCTTTCTCATGGTTATTAGCACTTCCGATTTCTCAATCCGAGCCGCTATCCATTACTCTTACTTCATACAAATATACTTGGTAAAAATATGAATTCATCTCTTTTCCCACAGTATGTGTTAATAGCAGGGCAGATTAGCCTTGGTTGGTAACCGACCTAGAAGAAGGAAAAGTCTGAAATCAAAACCTGAGTTTGTTGAGGTGGTTAGCAACTAAACTGACCCCCCCAACTCAAACCAAGGTCTGGTGAGGAGGAGAAGTGGAACCCCAGCAGCACAAAAAACAACAAGAGCTATTAAATTACAGATGGACATTCAGTCAAAGACCATCTACATTGGTTAAATAGCTTCACCCACCCCAAATGTTTTCAAGTGTGGTGATTACGACTATAAACCTGAAAACATGATCATTTAGGTAAGGGTTCCTCTAACACGAGTGAGTAGGCCATGGATTTGGATCGCAATTACAAATAGCAAACACATAAGCACGAATCTTAGTACTAATCTTTTAATCGCAAAATTTGTCAAATGATATTTCAGGTGTAGCAGCAATATATGCCTCTTAAAGGCACAAAGATTCAGATTAAATTCTAAGCAAATTACGGGAACAAGATATGGAAGTGGAACATGCATGCTAGAAACGTTAGATAAATGTTAAAAATACTTTTACCGTTGTGATTCATAATCTCACATAAGATACAAAGATAAAAATTTGCCGTGCTTCCACAGAGAACAGAAAAAAATGTCGACACTATCACAAATCATGTGGACAAAACAACACTTATATATATTTGAAGACATTTTTATGTTTATACCTTCTTTTTATAGATACAAATATTTAAGTAAATGCTCTGTTTATAATAAACAAGATTTACTGGTCTGAATGTCCGAGAAATTTTCATAGAAAATATTCGTCCTCCGGCGGGAATCGAACCTGTATCCTATACGGAACCGTCACATAGCCTGACGTGTCTTTAACCGATTTGGCCACAGAGGAGCATTCGGCTAGCAAAGTCGATTTTGCTGTCTTTAAATTACAATCTTCCATTCATATCTGCTCATGACGTATCCAAATGTAAAATAATGACGTCACACATTATGAAATGGACAAAGTCCGATAATTATTTTTAAATATTTTTATCTGTAATTTTCTAGAAATAGAAAGATTTCCCACTTAGGCTCTTGTTTAATATTAATCTTTTTAGTTCGGGGCATTTTGATGATTTCTGAAAATTAATTTCAATCACATAAATCTACAGGGTGGTCCGAAAGTCTTGTCACACCCTGAACAAACAGTTAAAGAACAATACAAGAACAGAAAAAAGGATAAAAATAATGGAACCTTATTAATAAAAAAAAAAAAAAAAAAAAAAACATAATAATATCAACTATGTACATGGACACAATAATTTTTAAATAAATAAATAATTATTTGAAAATGAAAAACATTATATAAATACATAAAACAAACTATTTCTTGTTAACATTTAATATACCTTGAAAATGGCTAAGCCGAAGGCGCTCGGATAAAAAGAACAATTGGACAGTTTTCCTATAATTTGTCATCGGAAAGAAACAAATTATTAGATCACATGAGAAATTATATAAAAAGAAATAAATTAAAGCATCTTGTCTATCGTATTCAATAATATATATATATATATATATATATAAATATATATATATATATACATATATATATATATATATATATATATATATATATATATATATATATATATATATATATATATATATATATATATATATATATATTCATTTTTGTAGTTTAGTGCTAGCAGCAAGCAGAAATATTTCTCCTCCCGATGATGGCCATTTCGGCCGAAACTAGTCGAGGAATCTAAATGGAATAATAATAAAAAAAACGAAAGAATATTAATCTACAAACCAGTGTTTCTGAGGATTTTAATTTTTTAATTTTTTTTATTGTTCAATATATATATATATATATATATATATATATATATATATATATATATATGATCTTTATTGTCTTATATACAGTTTACTTTAATATGATAACGCATAGGGAGAAGGAGCACAACCGGTCAACATGGGAAAATGCGTGACAAGATAAGAAATTGTTATCTCACCTTGCATCGTATTCTTTCAGGCAATTATTAAGTCTTTGGTTTCTCTATTTAAACTGCTGATATGCTAACGGTCATTACTGAAATAATCTGTCAAGCTTTAAATAAGAGTTATTGCGTTAGATATCTCGAAAGCGCTTGACAGGGTTTGGCATGCGTCTTCAGAAGTTGAAAGGTATTTCTGTCTGAATTTTTTATTTGATTTCTTATCAAATCGCGAAATGAAAGTTGTCTTGAAAGGCCACTCACATAGACCTTTTATATTAATCTGGGTGTCCCTCAAATGTCGCATCTTGGCTCTACCTGAACCTACTTTTTTATCAATGACTTCCCTAATGTTACCAGCTCTTGACTCTGTCTCTATGCTGATGACACAAATATTTAATCTTGCCTTCATAGTAAGTCTGATAGGTTCGACTGCCAAGTCAAAGTGGGAGTGAATCTCAAAATTGACTTTCAATCTGTTGTTAACTGAGGCAAGAAATGGCTTGTTAAATTGAACGCCTCCAAAGCGAATCTGTCCTCTTTTAATCATATAAGAATGTTTTTCTTTCCATTCACATCGCTGCTGTTAACCTCAAGGAGAGTGATATTGCGCCTTCCCAGTCTAACGCATTACATTAATATGAAGTGAAACGATTATATATAATCAATTGCTAGTTCTACTGCTTGGAAAGTTGGTTCAGAATATTTATAAATTCTATCATTTGCCTGTGCATTGAATGTTACTGCTATATTTGGTCAAGTGCTTCTGATACGTATCTAGACAGTCTTGACAAAATTCATAGAAGAATCTGCAATGTTATAGGTCTTAACCTGACACCTTGGCTTCAGTCACTTTCTCCTCGCGCCTTTTCTGTAAATACTTGCATTGGAATTGTTCTGATGAACTTTCCTCGTTGGTACACCAACTTCACAAATTTAAACGTACTGCTATATTAGCAGTTAGGTCTCATAATTTCAATGTTGAAATTGCTAGTTGTAACCATAAGTTCTATGCTAACAGATTCTTCTGTCGTACTTCTCGCTTGTGGACCTCCTGCCCTTTCGTGCTTTTCAGTCAAGTTTGATCTTCAATAATATTAATTCAATCCTTAATCGTTATCTTCTTAATTCCTGTTATTTTATTGTTCTCTTTTCTTAAAAAATGTTTTCTTTTTCTCATATCACACTCAGTAACCCCTTGCATTTTAGTGGCTTTATTGCCTTGCTTGAGACGAAATAATTAAAACAATGTCGCAAGAAAGCAGCACTATTATCTAGAAAGTCAAACGTCTTTACTAGATAAGCCGAGATCTGTATTCTAATGGATGATCGTCTCTGAAAATGAATACGAAGCCGCCCTTCCCATATTTTTTTTGTTTTCAGTTTGGCATTGAAAGACGTGTCCCCGAGGAGAAGCCGACTGTTTAATGTCATTCTGAATAGTAAGAAGTCCATCTAATATCTCACTTGCATTGATACAATCATCCACCGAGTCGCCAGATTACATTTGATATCCAAACCCACAACGCTAAACAAATAATAATAACCCGTACCACATTTTTCCTGGCTTTTCTTTTCCCAGTGCGCGCTTTTTATTTTCTCTCCTATCTGCATGTTGTTCTATAAACAATAATAAATGATGACGAATCGCAGCACGGCCCGGAATTCATATCATTTTCCACACAACTCGGTTACGCACATGACAAAAAAAATCTTGTTTATTGAATAAACACATTGCACAACCTCCACACGATTTTAATTTATCTTATGAAACAAAAGGAAACTACAAAACAGTTCCAAATGCTGAGAATTCCTTTCGCTAAACTTTCAAAATTGAATGAACAGATTTAATGAATTTTTGTTTCCAGAAAGACAGCTAGAATCATGTGATTTCTGTCCGAATTTCTGGAATGAAGAGGTATAATTATTTCGACGATTTACATTTCACCCCAAGCAAGGCGGGAAGCCACTAGCACGCAAGGGGTTACAGAGAGTGGGAGCAAGAGTAAAGAGGGGTGATAGAGGAAAGGATGAAGAAAAGAGCGGGAAATAGAACAAGGCATCTGGAGATGTCGATTGACATTTGAATAGTTGGAGATTATAGCAATCAGGGAAACAAGTAATAGGAAGGGAATTCCACAGACGGGAGGTGCGAGACATGAAGCTATTGGAGTAAAAATGACGGCTATATTTAACCGTTGCGACAGGGAGAGTAGGGCCGAGATGCTAGCCTAGTAGCACGATTAAATTCATGCAGTCTGGGAACTGGCGAAGGAAATTGTCGGTGCAGTTACCGTAAAAGTATTTGTAGAAAAGACAGAGGGGGGCGACGGCACGTCTGTGAGAGAGCGACTGTAGGTGAGATGCCAGATCAGGGCCAAGCACATTGCATATCCGTCTCTGGATTTTGTCGAGGACCTTAAGACGAACAGCGGAGACACCAGACCATATAGGGGAGCAGTATACCATGCAAGGGCGAATGGTTGATTGATAGATTTGAAGGATGGATTTGGACGAGAAAAAACTTTCTGGAATGACACAAAGAACCAACTTTCCTTGCCTCTGGATTATTGTCATCATCTTTGTATTGTTTTCACAACTTTTTGTCTGTTGTGCCCTCATTATCTTTCCACTTCTGCTTTGGTTTATCTTTACTTCTTTTACCAGGCACGATTTCTTCAAGACACAATTTAGAGAGCTCTTTAGTAGATCTTTTAATGCGTCCAAATAGTTTCAAGGATTTCTTACAGATGGAATGGAAGATTGGAAGGAAATTGTCCAATTCTCAGAGTGGTCATTTTCGTTTTGTTCAACAGGCTCGATGAAGTGCATTATATGTTTTAGGAGTGGTTCAGTTTGATTCGAAACCTTTTGAGTTCATGACACATAATCTAAAGCATATAAAACAATTTTTATGTATATAAACCAATTTTAAATGTATTAGTGTGTTGATTTCAGTATACATTTATGCATTCCAAGAACAGCCATCACAAGTCTTATTCGATGCTTTACTGATATTTTTTAGTTCTTTTGCCATATAACTTGTTGTTTACCGCCATATCACGTTGAAACATTGGTTCCCGTAAGATCAGTGAAGTTAAGCATCCTTAAGCCTGGTGAGTATCTAGATGAGTAACCGCTTGGTAATACCAGGTGCTGTAAGCTTGTATGTGCGGACGATATAATGGATAAAGGCTCGAAATTATTAACCGGACAGACGAGTACCAGATTCCGTTGGGTTCATTCACTTACGCGCAATTAACTTTATTTATGAATCCCCTTTTCTCCCCCAGCCATGGGTTAATTAGTAATACTTGTATCACTAAATCCTTATTATTTGCTCCCTCACACCAAAAAATAATCTAAAAATATTTTCTGGCTTTAAATAACCTGAAAATAGTTGATAACCCGTAGAAAACGAATCCGTCAAAACAAAATAGCTTTTGACCAAGCTATACAAAATCAGTCACGTAATCATTTTTTGTTCCGTTTATTTGAATGTTAAGCTGTGGCTGCGTGGTGTCTATTTTCATGGAAACGAACTTCTTGGCGTTTAATTCATTCTTATGTGTTATTGGAAAGACGGTTTTAATTTGGTGTTCATTATCAAAACAATATCCTCTGCATATGACAACTTTTTGTTTTTATTAACGTCTTATTTTCATTACATTTTCTTCAACTTAAGCAAGGTAATAATGCCACTAAGACGCAGGAGGTTACAGGGAGTTAAAGAGAATGAGAAGACATTAGTGAGGAGAAAAGACAATAAACGTACAGCATTAGGAAGAGAGAAGATGGCGATTGGCATTGCATTTAAATGAATAGATTTTAGGTGCTAGGAAACAAAATCGAAAAGAACAGTGCGAGAAAACAAACTATCATAAAAAAAGTGACGGTTGCATCTAACTAGTTCAACAATAATATGGCGAAACCTACTTGGCAATCTGGTAGCATATTTAAATTCATAAAATCAAGAAATTGTAGTGAAAATAGTTAGAGATGAGAGACGAAAGCCACGTGACCTTGGGTAGTTAAATAAATGAAGTAGAGATGCTAGGTCGTGAAGGATTGCACGGTTCTTTCTTTGAATTTTGTCAAGAATATCGAGACATATAGTAAGAGTACCAGTCCAGACATAGCACGAACGAATAATAGATTTATAAATACCCATTCTTTTAGTGATTTTGACGCGAAGAGTCTGGTCCGATACATTGGACCAACCTTCCTAGTGGTAGATCTAGCAATTGATTCAATATAATCATTCTGTCAGTGGAAAACGTTAGTTCTAGAAGGCTCAATATGTTGCTCTCCTGCTATTTTGCATCAGTCAGGCTGATGATAGGCAGAAAATCTTTAAATTTTTAAGTGGTTTTGTTTTGGGGGAGTTAAAATTTACAAACCTTCCCTTGCTTCAGTTAACCACTAATACAAGATCCTTTCCGAGAGCATTTGCCAGTCCAACTATGTCGGATCTGACGGTTTTGCTACAAAGGCAGAAGGAAATAGTTGTGACATCTGCATCGGGAAGGTCGTTGATGAAGATCAGGACCAGAGTAGGTCCGAGAATAGAGCCCCGGAGGACTCCTGCTTTAAATGAATTTGAAGCGTGTCAATTCTACACGACATTCATTAGATATTTTTTAAGGAACGGTGGGATTAGGCCAACTTTTCATCCATGCCATTTGCTTTGTAATATTACTAAAAAGAATTTCTTGTCCCTTTGTCCATAAGTGATTTTGTCTCTCCGTAGATTTCTTTTCTGCATTATCTGTGACTTGTTCTACCTTCTCAGGAAAGATAATGGAATGGTTTCACCTTGCCTTATACATGATTTGGTATTCAGAATTTTCTTTTCTCTTAGACTGGTCGCAGAACAATAACTAGGGAACCCAGTTTACCCGTTTATTTAATCCATTAGCCTTTCTCACGGGTATAAATGCGGAAAGGTACGATGCCGACTGGGCCGGAAATTGAAATGTTTCTACTTCCCGTCTCGAGACGACAGATTTTTTATATATCTAACACTACAGATATCTACTGTTTTATTTCTTATTTTTATGAACCTGTTATACCCGGCCAGATATTTGAGGACGTCGTAAATCTTGTTTTTTCTTCGTTAAGTAATGACGAACCGAGCTGATAAACTATTTCTAAATTTATTTGGTCGCATTTATGAGTCAATAATTTATTACCAATATCTAAAGTAAGAGCCACAGAAGATTAAGTGCGTGTAAAATGAATTGAAACCAGAAAGCGTTCCGGTCGAAATGGAAAAAGAAGCTGGAAAGACGGAAAAGGTAAGTGAAGCGTGGTGCCAGCTTTCTGGAAGGAATCAAATGGTAAAGAAATTCACCACTTTAATCACTCTTGGTGGTAAAAGAGTTTTGAAAAGGATTTGGAAATATCAAGCGTGAGGGTCAGTGCTCCTCTGCGACCTGTGTGGTAGTCTGCGTTTGTATAATTCCACATGCATAAACCTCTGGGCAACTTGCCTTGCTTCATATACATACATACATACATACATACATACATACATATATATATATATATATATATATATATATATATATATATATATAGATTCATATAAATAAATAAACAGATAGATAGATATAGTGTGCACATTAGGAATCAGCACTCAGAAGAGTGCATCAGTAATTATGTAAAAGGGTATTTATATAATAATGTATAATTTTAGATCTCTGTAATAACATTCCCTACTGAATTAAATATACTGGCAGAGAAAGATATTATGTAGAAAAATATTTTATGTGTTAAGCCTGTTTTTTTCATCATGAAGCTGCAAACCGACTGTTTTACGTACATAGAAACATATATTTATGAATGCTGAATGTCCGCCACTCACACACACATATATATATATATATATATATATATATATAGGAGGCACGGTGGAGTAGTGGATTGAGGAATCGGAGAGCCAAATTCCAGTCAAATTCACTTACTTACTATTATCCTTGGGAAAGGTATGAATCCTCTTTTTCTCCAGCTATGGGTAAATGTCAGGACAGACTGGGTTCTATAGCCTTGGATGGCATCTGGTCTAGGAGAAGGACAACTCTGCATTCAAACCTGCGGAGGCTCGTTTGGGGACCTTGTGGCACGTAGTGCGGCAGGTCTCTATATTCGGCCCCTCAAAAAGTGTGGTTGGTTATACTCAAAGCCTTTACCACAATAATCAAATCATATGCGCTGGTTTCTGGGCTGTCGGTTCCTAGGAACTAAGCTGCTTGACCCTCACTTTTAATAGATACCCATATTTGAGTAGACACTCCGTTTATTTATGAAATACTGTATATATTTATTTTCCTCTACCGTCTTGAATATTCGAAAAATCATATATACTTAAAAAAATAAAACAAACACCGATTAAAATTTTACATAGAATATATGTATATATGATGGACTCTCCCATCGAGTTCGACGTATTAGGTTCCGACGACCCCGAATTAATTATCTGCTTGCCTATGACGGGCATGACTTTTGAGACCGGCTCGATAATTGCACAAAAAAAACACAAACAGTACAGGAGAATGTATTGTATTCAAATACAGCAGGAACACTGTCAGCTGTTTTATTTTTCTTTCGTGTTTCATGCCGTCAATTGATGTTTACTTTTTGATGGTGCGTTTTACTGAATAGTAGCTAGATCGATACCCTGATCTCTTCATAGCTACCTCTTCAAAGTTCTTAAATATATATATGTACTCAACTCTCCTGTCGTTTTCGTCGTATGAGGGTGCAGCAAATTAGTTTTTTTAGAACCGAACAGCCAGTACTATTCGCACATATGTTTTGGTTATAGTGTGTATAGAACCGACCACACTTTTTGAAAGAATAAAATACAATGAACTACTGCACTTAGCGTGCTTACAAGAAGCCCAAACGAGCGTCACCAGGTTTTGAATTCAGAGGTGTCCTTCTCCTAGGCCGGTTGGCACCTAAGGGTATAGGATTCCGTCGGTCCTGCTATTTACCCGTAGCTGAGGGTGGAGAGAAGAAATAAATGTGTGTGTAAGGAAAATGCATTAGGATTTTAGGGTAAGAATAAAGATAAATAATCTTATTAGAACCGACAACCAAAAACCGGGAAGTGTTTGTTTTTGTTCATATATATATATATATATATATATATATATATATATATATATATATATATATATTAATTGATTGATCGAGTCTGATAGAAACCTCAACAGAAGCATATTCCGTGGTGGAACTCAACTGAGATTCTCTCTAACCATAGAACTGAGCCCCCTGGAGCCATGACTACTCTCACCAAGCCGCTCCAACTGGAACCTTAGAAGCCGGTTCAAGCGATGATAAACACAGATAGTAATTAGGAGGATTTGATAATTATATTAATTGATTCATCGAGTCTGATAGAAACCTCAACACAATGCAGGAAGCACTGGACGGCCGTTTCGTCCTATATTTGGGACTACATCAGCAGTGCACATCCACTACCGAGGGAATCGAATATGGGAGTGAGCGGCGCTACATTGAGTCTGATTTGCAAACCCTTCGTCACCGAGGCCGGGTGGAGCAGTTGGTATGGTGTTCGCTTGCCAACCTAACCGTGGGGGTTTCGATTCCCTCGGTAGTAGATGCGCACTCTTTATATAAATACATACGGTTTTTTAATCTTGTCGACTCTACTGTATAGTAGGGTCATTTGGGCATCGGCTGGGAGAAAAAGAGCACCATTACGCCGTACTCTGCGCCAGACATTTGGAAATGACATGATGTACTGCTGGAAATTCGTGCCGGAATCGCCAATACGAACATTTCAGCGTGTTTGGGTATCAATCTGAGGACAGTGTAGAGGATTTGGAAAGAGTTTAGATGAAGTCTACCAATAATTATGATGGTATTTGGTGTGGTCACTGGTGGTGGCGACGTTGTGCCTCCATTCATCATTCCACAGGACCTCAGGTTCAAAATGGGAGCCTACATCAAGTGCCTTGAGGAGGTACTGCTGCCCTGGAACATGGGAGTGGCTGCTGGGAGACCCTATATCTGGCAACAGGTACTGCACGATACCAAATAAGCAGGAGAACCCAGTCATGGCTGTCAGACAGTTTCTGCGACCACATCAACTTACATCTGACCACCTAACTCCCCAGATTGCATCCCTCTTGATTATTATGTGTGTGTCGTAGTTGGGCGAGAGACCAACACAGCTCTTTGTAACACTAAAGATGAACTAATGGCAAGGAGTATGGCAGCATTCTTAAAACAAGGAGAAAGTCCAGAAGAGTTGCAGGAGATTTCCGAAGTCGTCTGGAGGCTGTAGTTGAACCCAATGGCGATTTTATCGAATAAATTTGCTCTTTAGTATCTCAAGTTATTTGTGTGTAATTTTGGTAAATATATCTTTTAAAATGAGATGTCAGAGTTATTTTCATTTTTGCGTAATATAGACGACAATTCACTCATCGCAGCATATATATATATATATATATATATATATATTTGTTTGGATTGAAGTGAGTTTGTGACCCTGGGTTTCACGGTTTTGCGATCGTACGATCGCAAAAGCGTGAAACCCAGGGTCACAAACTCACATCAATCTAACCAAATGTTAGCTCTATCTCTGATATTGAGCGCTTTCTAATAAGTACCGCGCATATAATATATAAATAATTATATATATATATATATATATATATATATTTATTTATATTTATATACACACAGTTTTTACACACACACACACACACGCACACACATATATATATATATATATATATATATATATATATATATATATATATATATATATTCTGTTTATATATTATGTTTATAGATACAAATACTCTGTTTATAATAAGCAGTATTGACATCATTTACCGGCCTTAATGTCCGAGAAATGTCATAGAAAATATGTCCTCCGATAGGAATAGAACCTGTATCCTACACGGATCCGTCATATAGTCTGACGTGATATATCATTTATTATGAGCAGAGCATTTACTTAAATATTTGTATCTCTAAAAATAATGTATAAACAGAAAGTATATTATAATAATTGTCGGACTCAGAATATATATATATATATATATATATATATACATATATATATATATATATATATATATATATATATATATATATATATATATATATATATATATATATATATATATAACGAAGTAAACATCGAGAAATGCTCATAATCTTTACTTGATTCTAATTTGAGAACGTTATACTAATTGTTGAAATTGTTATCTCTTTTTATGAAGTGATACGTAAACGGTGATTTGTTCAATTATGAAAAACACTTTATATACGGAAGTGTTTCATGGAAATGCTAAAACTGGAAAAACTTCCGCTCTTTGAAGAGATTCTTTGATGTTTTTTTTTGGTTTTTTATTTATTTTTTTTTTTAAGTATATTCGAATTACGAGACTTAGTTTGAGGCTGAGAAAGAAGATCATCCGGAACTGGAGGCAAACTGAAACCGGAAACTGAATATATTTATATCAGATTTTACAAGTAGAATTTCTAGTCGTTTACACTTATCGAGATATAGATACTTCTTTAGTAGCAATATGAAATTATCTGAAGCACAATTCCAGTCAGAAAATTATCTCTCTCTATATCTCTATCTCTCTCTCTCTCTCTCTCTCTCTCTCTCTCTCTCTCTCTCTCTCTCTCTCTTCTTCTGTACCTTCAAGGCATGGACGATAATGACTCTCCACGCTGTTCTTTCTTGTTCTCAGTAATAATTTCTCTTTCACGACTTTTTGCTATTGTCGAACTCGTTCCTCTAACCAATTGCTAAAGTTTGCCAAATGAGTCCTTCATTGTTATTTTCTCTTCATTGAATTTAAGTGTGACCTTTTCCAAGCATTCTTTCTTAATTATGTGTCCCCTAGATTTCAGATCTTTCTAGATTTTAGCAACATCTTTTTCTAGTTCAAATTATCCTCACATCTTCCTCGTACATGGAATACTCGGCATTTATCGGAAGAAACAGTAAAGTTCCATTCAAAACAAAGAAAAGAGTGTTGATCTGCTTAAATCTTCATATCTATCAGTGAATGCTAGACAATTTCCTCACAGGTGAGGTGGAAACGTGAGGCAACAGATATGATGCTCTACAGAAGGATGCTGATAATATGGTGGACGTAACATATGAGCAACGAGAAAGCTTTAAGGAAAATGGAAACAAAAATTATTAGGTTGGTGCAAAAATAATGACGTAATAATGTCGTTTTTTGACGTTAAAAAATACGTCAAAAAACGACATTATTACGTCATTATTTTTGCACCAACCTAATACCTTTATACCCAGAATCAGAAAGAGATTTTTGAAATTTCTGGAAAACATAATGATGAAAGAAGGTTTGAAGAATTTGACCTTTGCAGAGCATATTGAAGGCAAGAGAGACAAAGAAAAACTGCTAGTAGGCTAACAAAATAGATGGCAGAACAGGAGGTGGAAGGGATTGCTCGATCGTCACGATCTCATTCGTTATATGCTTCGTATGTAATATTCTCATCATCCTCCTGTAGATTCATATCTCACTCGCTTCAAGTCTTCTATTCATCTGTGAGGACATTTTATAGCATTTACTGGCATATAAGATCGGTTTGTTTTAATCACTTCATGCCAAGCAGTGCGATAAAGCCACTATGAGACAAAAAGTAATTGAGAATGTAAAAAACTGAGAAAACGTTATTGAGAAGAGAGGACAATAAAAGAATAAAAAGATTCAATAAAACAGCAGATGGTGTTTGACGTTGCACTTAAATCTTTGTTTAATCATAGTTGACATAAAAGCAATAAGCCTAGACATAAAACTTACGGTTAGAACGAGCAATTTCAAGAATAAAATTAGAAGATCTATCCGCCAGTCATTGTTCTTAAAATTAAAAAGATGTGATGCCAAAGAGTAAAACTCATCCGAACAATTTATAAGGAGAAATGTGACCTTTCAGCCAATCTAGTACTGCGCTACAATTTTCAGAAGTACCACAAAGGAGAGTAATCTTTATTTTGAAAATACAAAAATGTTGCACAAGGTTTAAAAGTGGAGATAGAGGAAGGCTGGTCTTCAATCTGACTTATCTTTTAGCTAGTCACGATTACTGACCCAAACATACCACAGTATTACTTACACCAAAATAATACATACATACATACTATTTTACTACAGTCATCATAATACCTCAAAGTCTCTATGAAGTGTTAACTAGTTCCTATATGTACAAATTATCTGAGTGGGGAATAAAAATAACAACATTCAAAAATAAAGCCTCAATGAAATTTTGCAATGATTATGATTTTATTTACGGCAAAGGAAAGTTTATAAGTATTTATAGAAAAGGCACATAGACGCTACGTTATGTCAACTGGAAGGTGACTGACGCTGAGATGTCAGGTCACGACCGATAACATTGCAGATTTTGAATACACAGAAGAAGCACTTGACCAGATATATTAATGGTCAATGCATGGCAGACTTATGTAGGCATAAAACAGATTCTGGTGAGAAATATTGTCTCGATATGTTTCGTCCTGGGTATAAACTACATGCGAAAGCAAGGCCGCGATTGAGTGTTTTGAGATTTTTAACTGCTGGTGTTCGTAGGTTCGCCTTGACCTGTGGTGATAGCACCTGTTAAGGTTCCAGCTATGGGCAAATAGTGAACGCCAATACAAAAATCAACAGTACATGTTAATAATAAACTGAGCAACAATGCAATTTTATAGCAAAAAGACAATCAATGCAACACTAAAAAAAATATAAAAATACGTTTTAATAGTAAAATTGCCGACAATCGATTTTATGATCTACAAACTATAAATGTAAAAAACATATATTTACTCTGAAAATAAAAAATCTGTAGATGAAAATATAAAATTACGTGCAAAATATTTAGATTACGGCATTAAATCACCCATAGATGAACCAGCCAACAAGGAATTCACTTTCCTAGCAGCAGACCTATCAATTGATTCAATATAATCGGACACACTTTTTGCGGACAATCTTTGCTTGAACCAAAGATAATTAAAGAAAGATGTCCCATGAGAGATACACAAATGGCTGTCTCAACTGCAAAATATATACCATTAACTACCTCAAAATGAAAAACAAAATGAATTGCCACAATTTAAGCAACTGTATTTAAAATAATTTATGTAAGAAAAAAATGCTTTTAAAAATACCTTTCGAAGAAAATTAATAGTTCACTGAAAACCTTGCAGGGAAGAGTGTGGTTTTGTTTTTGCACTAATTAAATAGCTAACATATCCGAATGTTTGGGGATTTGTAGTTGGCGTAATGTATAGCTGCTTGATATGAGAAATCGGAGAGCCGAGTTCAAATTTCAATTAAGTACATTCACTTACACGCAAATACACTTAGAAAAGTTCTCACTATGGTTAATTAGTATCTTGAAAAAATTACTCGAAAAAATATAAAAAGGTTTATGCAATATTCACTCGCAAAACAAAATAATAATTGTTCTTACGGCACAAAATGTTTCAGCTTTAAATAAGTCACAAAGGTTTGATAAACCATATAAGTACAAATCAATCTTTACGCTCGGTAATCCGTCATCATAAATGTATACATTACCTTAATGCAGTGTTCGTTAATTTAAAATAGTCTGCTGTCTTCATTTCGGCCTCGTGGTCTAAGACTCGGAATAGAAACGGCCCGCCTTTGACTTTGTACCATCAAGCTTATATTGAAATTGAAAGCAAAAAGAAACCTTTTTTTCAATAGGAATCACCTCATGCAAGGCAGTAAATCCACTAAGACAGAAGAGGTCACAGGGTGTGGAAGAATTAGAAAGAGAAACATTAATAATGAGCAGAAGAGAGTAATCAGGTGGACAGGAGATAGCGATTGACATTGCATTTAAATTTTTGAAGATTAAAGTTGGCTGGAAAGCATGGAGCTGGAAGGGGGTTACACGCGCGAATATTGCGAGAAATTAAACTGTTAGCATAGAAATTACTGTTAAATCTAGCCAGCTCAACTGTAAATTTCTCGACGCCTGTTTAGTACTGCAATTAAATTCATGAAGTCTAGGTACCACAGCAAATAGCTCTTTAGAACAATTATCATCAAAGTATTTATAGAAAAAGACACAAAGAGGCAACGTTACTGTGGTGGGTAAATTACTGAAGTCGAGTTGCCAAGTCAAGACCAATAATATTGCAGATTCTTCTTTGGATCTTATCAAGGAGCTCAAGTTAAATAGCAGAGGCACCGAGCCATATGTAGCAGGAATAGTCTAAGCATGGACGAGTGGTATACTTGTCGAAGAATATAAAAAAGATAATTTGGTTTGGTTTGTTTTCTGGCATATCAACGTCAATGGGTTATTTAATGTCGACAAAAGTTTTATTGTTGGTAATTTTTTTTCAAAAAATTATTGCTGGTAATATATTTTCCCACTAAAATGTATAGTTGGCAATAATTTTTTTCAAAAAATGTATTGCTGGTAATTTTTTTTTTTTACAAAAATGTATTACTGGTAATAGTTTTATTCCTTCAAAACTTTATTGCTGGTAATAATTTTTTACAAAGTGTTTCTGGTATTAAAACCTATTTTTACACTTTCCTAGTATTTTGACCCTAGTTTGGGGGTTAAGGATTTACCCATAGGTGGGATTCTAACAGGTGCTACCACTCCAGATCCGGGTGGACCTGGGAACACTAGCAATTCAGAGGTGGTTTCACGCTCCTCAAAACCTCCTGATCAGAGTCCTTGGTGTTGGACGTAGTTTATCGTCTTACCCCGGACACGGATGTAGTTAATCGTCATACCCAGGACGGTATAAAGAAGATAAGGAAATGTAGGAAGTAAAATTAGCCAAAAAGAAAAGAGAAATGTTTATGATATCGGTGGTGTAATGCTGAGTAGGGGGGGTATTTAGTGGCGGAGGGAGTTCTAAAAGGCGCAGCATATAACCGCGTAATGCGTAGCATGTTTGATCATAAATTCCGTCCTCTTTTCATCCGGTTTTGACTCTTCGTGCCAGTAATCTTGACAGGATTAATTTCATAACATGAAAAGAACATTCGTACAATATGGATTTGCTAGTTTCAAGAGCAGCGCTTGTGTTAAACGTTTCGTTTCCCTATCTGTAAACATCTTAAATATACACGTACGTATTGAAGCGGATAGCAAGGAAGGAGAATCCGTTGGGATTCAGAGAATCGTCTGAAAGCTTTCCTTTTTTCGCACCATCTTTCACGCACTTGCAAACATATTCACATAAACATATTTCTACATTGATGTTCAATAAACAGACGCATGGGCAAGCACATAGATCACACGTATATACATTCACACATACAAGTACACACACACACACACACACACACACACACACATATATATATATATATATATATATATATATACTAGCAGCATGGCCCGGCGTTGCCCGTGCTCGATTCAAAAATCGTACGACTCATACAGCAATCGCTATCACTTGAATTAAAATATTTTTGCCCTTCCTTGCCTTTAAAGGAGTGCCCTTTGCCGTGCTGGTGTTGCTACATGCCTTACTTGTTACCTATCTCACACTGCGAATTTTTTCTGAGCTCTATACTAAACATTAAATCTGTTACGAAAAAAGAACTAAACAAAATGAACACAAAATAATCAGCTTTAAAAAAAGGACTCGTAACTTGAAAAGCCGAATGAAAAAAGAATGTTAACAACAAATACTTTTTCACACCCAACCCAGTTCTGCGGAATCAGAAACAACATTGAGTTTAAGCAAGAGAATGAGCCAATTGGAGTAAAGTACCATGCAGATTTAAATTTCCTCCACTTGCAGCTATCGATTTTTTTTGCATGCTAGCATGCTAGTTAACATTCATGTCAGTCAGCTGTTTGCTCTCACGCTGGCCAATAGAATCTTCCTGCCTATTTGTGGCAGCCAGCTATAAGCTCTCACTCTGCCTAGTAAAAAATGGCCGCAAACTACATGAAATCTGCCGTAGAATCATGAAAAAATGGATTATTTCCACTATCGATGAGAGTTGGGAAATGCAAAGTCAGTCTTGGCCTTCCCGCTAACTTGGAGCATGTACATGTAAATTTTCGTGCAAATCCGTCGAAAATTGCGACCGTGCATTCGTTACACACACACACATCCTGCCTTATATATATATACATATATATATATATATATATATATATATATATATATATATATATATATATATATATGGTTGGATATGGTTCTATCCAACCATATATGTTAGCTCTATCTCTGATATTGAGCGCTTTTTAATAAGTACCGCGCATACAATATATAAATAATGATACATATATATATATATTTATTTATATTTATATACACACACTTTTCACGCACACACACACACACACACACACATATATATATATATATATATATATATATATATATATATATATATATATATATATATACAAGTGTATTAAGAACGAAAAGGATATAAATGTAAATGTTCAAAACATTATTTTAAAAGCGGGCTCAATACCAAGAGTAGACCAATAGTTATTACATACGGACAAAATGTAATCATTACAAAGATGCATATTTGTCTCGCTGCCTAAAGGTAAGCATCTCATCAGGTGGTTATAACCATGTTTGTTCCTCATCTGATGAGATACTTAACTTTAGGCATCGAAACAAATATGCATCTTTGTAGCGATTACTTGTTTGTCTGTATCTAACAACATAATAAATATTATATATATATATATATATATATATATATATATATATATATCGACTCTCCCGTCGGTTTCGACGTATGAGGATCTGACAGCTTATTGATTCAGTTATGAAAGTTTGTGCGATAATTTTAAGTGGCATTTAAGACCCGCTAGTGATTTACAAAGGAGGCCACATATGGAGAAAGTGTGAGGATTGTGAGATGAGATCACTGTTAGATTAGCTGACCTTTTAGATCTTGCTCTCGCTTCTTGAAGATGATTCAGATAAGCAGATTGAAAATTGCTGAGTCCACTAAAACATGTTGATCTCCATTCTACCCGCTCCAAAGCTAAGCGCTCAAGGGTGTTATGTGGTATATTGACAGCTGACAAGTTGCTTTTCAGCTTGTCTTTGTATCTTAGCCATGGGCGTCCTACATTCCTGTAGCCCTGATCTAACTACATTATGACCTCGGCTTTTAGCAGTATGCCACTTTGTTGAAGTCCTACTGTTTCCCATGTTATCGAACAGTTTTTCTGGTGTCTTTTTAATGATTTTAGGGCCGAATGGGCATTTTCCATGCCTCAATGACTTTTTTCGTTGTGTATATGGTATGTACGTATCAACTAACCTTGTAAAATCTTCAACATGCCAAAGGAGTATAAAATGCCCATTTTTACAAATAACAAATACATTAAATATAATAAATATATGTATATATGGATCTCTGCGTTAGTTCGGCTACTGTGTACATTAAATAATTACCCACTAATTCGAAAACGCATTAATCGAATATAATAACTTATAGGAAATGATGTATCTCAAATTTAACTCCCATTCAGAATTCACTTTGTAATTTGCGTACTTTTTAATTAAAAAATAGGTAGATATTACAAGATGCAATAAAAATGCTATGAATTAATGTTTATTCATCTGATTTTTTTATGAAAAATTTATTTAGAGTTATTTTCTAGCTCGTATTCTTCTGTTCTTCATATAAATGGCGGTACTGAGAAATTGCCTCTTCAAATTTGTCTTCTGTCTTCATCAGGGTCTGCTTCTAAAAGCATTTTCCTTGAAATTCTTCAGTAACCCTGAAAAGTTCTTCTAGTTCCTTTTTTGTCATCTCCTTATGCTGGAGGGTAGGTAAATATTAAAATCTAAAACAAAAAAAAATCGGTTTCATGTTTTAATAAAGAACCTTATCTTATGTATATTTTACAAATATATCATAATCCTTATTATTTAACACTGAAAATTTGATTTATATTATTTTCATAGTAGATCTTTTATATTTTCGATTTTAATTTAATGTGAATTTCTGTATGGAATTAAATCGTCAATTTTTTTTTAACAAAAAATCAGAAATTTCCTTTTAAGAATTTCAAAATAAGCATGAAAATAATTCAAAATATTTAACAGAGACAAACATTCAAATATGTAATTATATTATCGGTTTATATTATAACATGTATATGTTTATAACTGTTCATTTTCTTAAAATTACTGAAATTACTTCGATAACATAATACTGGACAAACAAAATTTTGAAATTTTAGTCGGTAACGATAAAAAATCAATTTTCATTTACTATGGTTAAACTAGAGAACTTTTACCGCACTAATCGAGTATTATGCATGCACTAATCGAATTTTGTTATAAAACATTTTAGAGCACTAATCGAAAAAGCATTAATCGAATGCACATTAATCGAGGATTCCCGTATATATATATATATATATATATATATATATATATATATATATATAGGTAACTATACTCGTTTGGAAAAACCTTGGAATTTTTGATTTGCCAATAATCAAATCAATCTCGAAGGAAAAAAAGGTTTTAAAAAAAGAAAGAGATAGGAACATGAAAGTCTGTCGAGAAATCGCAGAGATACAGGTTCAAATCCTAAAGAAAAAACCCCGACACGAGTAAACAACTAACTAAAATACAACCGTAGAGCAGACCTAGATAAAACTAGTAAGCCAGACAAACCTACCCAGGTTTCACTTAACTGGATTGTCAGGGAAAGGTAGGTTTGTCTGGCTCACTAGGTTTGTATATATATATATATATATATATATATATATATATATATATATATATATATATATATATATATATATATATATATATATAACTTTAAAAATCAGATCGAAACCATGGTTGCATAAATTGACCTCTTGATTTTTGAAGTTAAAAGATCTGCGGATCTACATGTTACTTTTAATTTTACTTATATTTTTTCTCACATGTATTGAACACTTTTTAATACTATTGTTTCCTGGTCTGATTCAATTCTGATCATTAACCTATATATATATATATATATATATATATCTGTGTGTGTGTGTGTGCGCGCGCGTGTGTGTGTGTACGCGTGTGTGTGTGTGCCCGCGCGTGTGTGTGTGTGTGTGTTGTAACGCGAAATATTTACCTATAGACAAGTGCTTACAGTTAAGTTACGCTGAAACGGCCAAGTTAAGCAACGTTGATACTGGTCAAACCTAGATGGTTGATCGCTTGGGAATACCAGGTTCTATAAGTCCCTATAAACACGCGGTATGGTAATGGCTTACTCATCCCAAGGAACGGCAAAGAGAAATCTCGTCGGGAAGGACTACGTGCAACAAATGACTTTTACAGGTTAAGAAAAATCAAGTAAAAAATATCTTTACTTATAAACCTAATCATAAACCCGACCAATGTTTAATGAAAGTGCCAACCATAAACTCGGCCAATGCATACTTATAGACTCAATTATAATCCCGACCAATGTTTATCAAAGGCATCCCTTACGTGACTATTATATTTCGAAATTCGAATCTTTCTCTTGCATATTTATATATCTACCATTCATCCATGTTTTAGATATTGCTGCTACATCTGGTCTGGTGCTCCTAGACATTCTTGATAAAATCTAAAGAAGAATCTACTTGGCTAATCGTCCCGACATAGCATGTAGATTTCTGGCTAGTTCCTACCTCGAAAAGTAGCTTCCCTGTGCCTTTTTCTATAAATACTTTGAAAGTAATTACTCCCGTGAACTTTCCTCTACGGTACCTAGACTTTATGAATTTGAACACAATACTAGGTTTGTGGCAATGTTTCATCCTTTTAGAGTTGAAATGCCTAAATGTAACCATAAGTACTAACAGTTTCTTTTATCGCACTTCTCGCTTGTGGAATTCTCTTCCGGCTTTTTACTCTTGTTTCAACTTTGATCTTGAAAAACTTAAATGCAATGCCAATCGCTATCTACTGGTTTCTGTCTTCTTTTTCTTTTATTGTGATCTCTCCCTAATAATATATTTTTCACATTCTCTAACACTCGATAAAATCTTGCATCTTAGAGGCTTGACTGAAGTGAAAATGATTGAATAAAATATGATTCATTTCTATAGTAAAATCATTTACAATACATTCCAATAAGATCAGACAACTTGCTTTGAATATTGCTACCACATCTGGTCTGGTGCTCCTGTTATATATTTAGTGATTCTTGTTAAAATCCAAAGAATTTGCAATGTTATTGGTTCTGACTTCAGTCAAATTCCAACCGCCATAATATAGATTACCTGTGCCTTTCTTGTAAAGACTTAGACTTGGTGGCCATATTGACTTGTTTGGGCTGAAATGCTTTAAAAAAATACTGCAAAAAAATAGCTATCATGCACATTAATTTACAAATCAAATATCTTTCGCTCGTTCACGCAAATTTGAGCAGGAAGCAGCAAGCTTTGAAAATATCAGTTGCTTGTCCTTTCATTTAACTCTCAGCCAAGTGCCTGTAAGTAGATATAGTCGGTAGCCGGTTTGTATTTGGAAATCATTTATTCGTTCAGTACTAAAGATTTCTGTAAGAATCGCCTGTTACTTGAAGGTCGAGAATTTGCAGTAAAGGAGAGTAAGGAGTTTAGCTCGTGTGCTGGGCGTGAACATGCAGTGTGCGAGAACAGACGACGATGGCACTCTTGTTTTGACGAGACTTAACAGCAGCGAGTGAATAAGTCCACAAGAATAGTCCACTTAGACAAGCTAATGCGCGCAACTACGTAGCGCAGCTAACGACGCAAAATTCGAATTTTAGAAAAGCCCACACACGTTGCCCAGGCCGTGGATAAAATGAAAGAAAGAAAAAAAATGACAATTTGAATAAGCAAATCAGCTGCTAAAAATGTTGATTCACTGTATCGGCGCGAGACATTTCTTTTCTCTCCAGAATCTAACTTGCATATCTATAAGTCTACCATTCATCCATACTTAGAATATTGCTGCCATATATGGTGCTCTTGCTATTTACCTTCAGCTCATTGATAAAACGTCCTGGGTATGACGGTAAACTACATCCGCGTCCTGGGTATGACGGTAAACTACATCCGCGTCCTGGGTATGGCGATAAACTGCATCCAACAGCAAGGTCTCAGATAATGTTTTCAGAAAAATGTTGCCAGCTCTAAGTTTTGAAACAATAATGTTGCCAGCTCTAAGTTTTTTTTTGTAGAAAAGGAATAATGTTGCCAGCTATACGTTTTTTATTCTATACAAAATAGGCATTTAAAATTCATATAAACTGGATTTGGCATTAAATAACCCACAGTGGTTGATATGCCATAAAACCCAAACAAACAAACAAACAAACTCATTGATAAAATCCAAGAATTAATCAGCAATATTATTGGTCTTGATATGGAGGCTAGTCATTAGTCACTTTCCCACCACCGTAAGGTTGGCTCTCTATGTCTTTTCTATAGATACTTTTATGGTAAATGTTCGCATGAGCTCTTCGCTATGGTAACAAGACATTTCGAATTTAAGCGCAGTAATAGACTGGCGTCGAGAACTCATCAATTTACAGTTGAGCTGGTTAGATGTAGCCATAAGTTTTATGCTAACAGTTTATTTTCTTGCACTTCTCGCTTTTGGAGCTCCATGTCTTCAGACAACTTTAATCTGCAAAAATGTAATGTCAATCACTATCTACTGTCCTTCTGCTTACACTTTTATCTTCCCGCTCGTTATTAATGATTAATTATTTCTGTTCTAAATTCTTTCTCACCCTGTAACTCCTTGTGTCTTAGTGGCTTTACTGCTTTGCGTGGGTTGGTACCAATTAAAAAAAAGAAAAAGCAATGAAATTCGATGGAACACGATAGAAGTTTACATTTCAGAAAATGAATGAAGAAATAAAAGAATATCAACAAAAATAAATGCCCTTACAAAAGATAAATCTACAGGTAGATAAATAGATATAGTAATATTTATTGGCAAAATGAGTGCTAATCTCCAGTTAACAATCATCTGATTCGGAAGCAATGTGCATATACATCCCTGCTCGTTGTCGCATCATTATTGTTATATAGGAGTAAAATGTCACTGCCACCACTTGAGTTTAAACATAGATCGACAGAGAGCAGTCACGGGCGATTCCATTATTGAATTAAGCGGATAAAAGTGACCATAAGAGAAACACATAAGTAGGAGGTACTGTGACGTCTAAACGATCACCATGTCTCCTCTATTACTATTCGGATCACCATTTCTAGTCTATCCTCTATTACTATACGCTGTTCTCTACTCTATTCACTATAATATATTGCTATACGGATTACTATTTGGGCGATCATTATCGAGCAAGTACGATTAGTGTGAGTATTACTCTGACACCAATATTGTTTAATGTCGTTACTATAGTTGTATCTGCGATTACAAAGTCTCTACTACAACGAGTATTATGAAAGTGACAACGACTATTCGTTGACATCACAAAAGTGTTAAAGGAGTGTTCGTTGACATCACAAAAATTAGCTGTCTCCACAAAAAATGGTCTTGTTTCTGGCGTGTTGCCATATTTGACAGTAGAGACACTAAATAAAAACTTTGGACAAAGAATTCACTAGTAATGTAACAATTAATAACTCAAGTGTTGGCAACAATAAAATCTGACTAATACCAACCATATACACATAAACATGTTAACCTGTCGTCCGGTTCACACTCCTACCCAGTCTCTTAAACAGGAGTATAGGTCTATCCCTTATTCCGTAGTTAAGCCACGGTAAATTTGCGTTCAGGCTCTTACAATATATCACTATTCTTGGTAGATTTTTTGTCACATTGTGGGATACTCATAATGAAAAGGTGATGGAGAGAAAAAGAATACAAATGGATTTGACTAGATTGAAAAACATTATTTCAAAACTTTTGAAACTACCAATATCTCTCGTTTCGTGCGCATGTGTAGCGTTGACAAGATCATCAAAGCCCAGTCCGATGAAATTCTAACGGATGAAATGCGTCACAAAAACCTTTTTCGAATTTGACTCTGTTATTATACGCATATCTTATTACCACCTGCAATTTCTGTGTGACATATATATATATATATATATATATATATATATATATATATATATATATATATATAGTGTGTGTGTGTGTGTGTGTGTGTGTGTGTGTGTGTGTGTATTAAATGGTGCCGTTTAATTAATATTATAAAATCGTAGTCATACAAAGAATAAATCAGTAAAGTTAATGGAATTAATGGCGAATTCACTTTGCTAACAGATAAAATAAAGCATTAACTTACTATCAACTCGTTGAATGACGTGATCTTTGTTTTTTAAAATTGGAAAATAGATTAGATGTTCAATCAATTTGCAATGAATAATTTCATCATCTTCAGGTATGGATATTATTTTTCAATTCCAGGTAATTTCAGGTAACTTTCGGGACGAAAATAAATGTAAGACAGGTTGAAAGATGTTTTTTTTTTTAAAGTGTGTTATTATTAACAGTTACAAAATTTTTGAGCATGCAGTGTCGCAACTCTAGAATTTTATTTTGAATATTGTAAATGAGAACGTTTTTGAAAATAGTAATGTGGCCATTCATGAAATTTATTGTTATAAGTGTTTTTCTACCAGTTAACGAGACATGGGCTAATTGGTCCAATCATAAGAGTAATCGCCCGACAGATTTATAGAATTTTCTTTTTTTGTTTTTTTTTGTTTTTTATTGCAGATCAGTTCTTTTAAATCTCTTAAATGGTGCAGTATAATTAATATTATAAAGAAATAGCCATACAAAGACTAAATCAATAAAATTAATACATATATATATATATATATATATATATATATATATATATATATATATATATATATATATATATATTAAAGACATTTTTATGTTTAACGTTCTTTTTATATTGTCGGACTTTGTCCATTTCTTAATGTATGTACATATATATATATATATATATATATATATATATATATATATATATATATATATATACATACTCGACTCTCCCGTCGAATTCGACATATGAGGGTCATTCAGATCAGTTTTCAGGAAACCGACAGAGATTTTATTATACTGGTGAAGGTTTCGTGCAGGACCATCCACATATATATATATATATATATATATATATATATATGTGTGTGTGTGTGTGTGTGTGTGTGTTTGTGCGTGATTGTGTGTGTGTGTGTATGTGTGTGTTAAACTGTATTTATTTACGTCTACCGGTCTGAATATTGGAGAAATCTTATTAAAGACAAATATGCACTCTGTCCGGCAGAATGCTCCGCTGTGTTTTTCCCCTAACAGGAGAAACCGTGGTGAGATACGACATTCTTTAGATCGTCTCGGCCACGGAGTATGTGTATGCTTATGCGAAGCTTCGATAGTTCCTTATAAAGCAATTTAAGGAAAATGATTGATTAAATATCTATAAATTACATGTAACTTAATTATTTTAATAAATAAACAAAATGCAATAAAAAAAAAACATGAAAAGAAATAAATAACAATTACATATATAAGAAAAAAGACAATAGCAACTGAAGTTCGTTTAATAGAACGAAAGACTGCGTTACTTAGCCTTCCCTATAATTTACATTTTCATACACGAAGTTTTAGAATATTTTACTGCGTTCTCTAAATCAAAATTTGAAGACGAAACGATGTTCTTTCTGCACGTTATTTCTGTGTATAAATATAAGCTATACATAAAATGTTTCCACTTGCTTTGTCAAGGTCCTTTAAGGAACGAAACGCGTTAAATACCGTTATTCCATAGTGTTCACATGAAAAAATATCAAAAAATAAAAGAATATTAAAAAAAATTTCGATATCATTTAGAAACGGAAAAAAATATTACTGAAAAGCATTGGAGAAAAACCTACGATGCACATATAAAACATTAATAAAAGTTCTGTAGAGTAGCTAGCACCGCTTCAGTACTCTGCCAGATGGCCTGGCTCATAGCCTTAAATAGTTTACGATTAAGGACTTCAACAGTTGATTAATAAGTTGATACTAAGCTGATTAATAATCGGACTGATCTTACTTCGTTTGGCTATACAGCATTTGACCCTCATCTATTCCTTGTAAGTTGTCTTGTTAATTGTTTTGTAACTTATTGTTCTGTTTTTTTTTTTGTTTTTTTTTTTTTATGTTATCCATTAGCACAGGATACTGGTGCTGAATAAATATATTAAGCACTCATTCTTCGCTGTGTATCATTCACATCGAAGTTACAACAAATATCAGGTCATATATCTTTCCCCCATATATATTTCACGTTTCATTTATTTTTTTATTTTTTTGCAAATGAAAATCATTTTCACGCTACATTATATTGTTTAGCTGGAACTGTGAATGAAAGATGACCCCCTCCCCCACTTAAATGACTGTACTCTAAATAATCGTGAACAGAAGCGTCTCGTTGTATTTGTCTTTACTAGCACAATTACGACACTGACTCAAATCCCATCTACATTCAGTGCAGATAGTCATCATCGCCTGTCCGTCGGGTTCGACCAAGACACGACAAGGAGATTCATCGAAATCCCGCGGTTTAAATGGCGTGAGTGATAGATACATTAAATATCAACGTTCTAGACATGTGAGAAACTAGGTAAGCTATTAATGGGGACTTAATGTGTGACACACACAGGATATTACATGCAGACAAGGAAAAAAAAATGAAAGGGTTTTAGGTTAATATTAGATAATGACATCAAGACGTATGTAAGACCTCAGAATAAAACCACGCAAACTAAAGAAAACGGAAACTTCAATAAAACAGGCTCCTGAAGGACCCAAATTGCCAAGAGACAATAAAAAAGGGCTTATAAAAGATTAAAACCTGAACGTAATTACAAAATCAAAATAAAACATACTGATAAAAACACAGTTACAGACAATGTAGCTAGTATCAGAAAAAATACCCAGTATAATATAGCGTTCTTTAACTTCCTTGGCATATGAAAGCAGAAGACCCACAAGGATGGCTCTGTTTACTCCACAAAACTGGAAACAGTGCCTCACCTGGATTTATGACGTCAGCTGTTGAACTCAGTAGGAATGGCTATGTGTAACGTGGCTCGATGGTGCGGAAGTGGTAACTGGGAGCGGAAGACAATGGGAAGATTTTAGTGAGGAGAAAGGACAATAAATAAACAGGATTTAGGAACACAAAAGATGCTGACTGGCGTTGCATTTAAATATTTGAAAATTGTAGTTGGCAGGGAAGCTAGCATTTGAAAGGAAGTTCCAAAGGAGAAAATGCGAGAAAATAAACTATTGCAATAGAATTAGCTAGTTCAACAGTAAAATGGTGAGACCTCTTTATTAATCTAGTAGAATTGCAAGAAAAGAAACTATTAGAGTAGAACATACGGTTGCATACGGCGAGACCTAGTTGCCAATCTAGTAGCACGTTTAAACACATGTGGTCGAGGCACCAAGACGTAAACCTCATCAGAATGATTGTCATAAAAATGATTGTAAAAAAGAAAAGAGGGTGGTCACATCACGTTGATTAGAAAATGGCCGAAGCTAGATTACGTGGTTAGGATCGATTACATTAAAGATCGTTCTTTGTTGTAAAAATATGCAATTTAGATGCGTATGTCAATAAATGGAAATTAATGACGTTGTAGGGATAGCTTGTTTTCTTTTACTAAAAAAAAAATTTCTTAAAGTTATATAGCAAGTGCTGTGTCCGAGAAAGTTCAGTTGACGCTTATTTTAAAGTAAACGATTTCTTGTAGTTCTTATTTTTAAAACTTCTCCATTTTCTAACATGGCTTCTTTATGGTATTCTTAATACTCAAGAATTGAACCACATCTCTGCTGATTCGAGTCGCTTCTTCATCTGTAAGGCGGCTTTCTAACAGTTTAGTTTTCCTACCTTTTGTAGGATCCCCAGTTCTTATAGGATAAGTTCGCTGTGGAGATTGAATAAATCTTAAATGACGCATCCTTGTCTCAGGATTTTTCTATTTTTTCTCCAACAGTTTAGTTTCCTAATATTTTGCTTCATTTATGTGATACGAGGGTCGTTCTAAAAGAGTAAGCCTCACACGGAAAGCCAGAGCTGAATATTTTTGTTGTGGCAACACACTACCACTTCTTATAAAACTAGAAAAACTAATTCAAATTACTGTCTTAATTTCCTGGCAGTTGAAGGCCATACAAAGTTGAGAGGTGTAAATGTAAAAATGCCAAAAAAGAGGCTAGTGCAGTCATAATGTATCTCTAAAAGAGAGGTATGGCACCCAAGAAAATCCATGAGAACATGGTACGGGCACTTGGTGAGAAATCCCTTCCCATTGCAACTGAGAAGAGGCTGCGGAATTCAAGCGGGGCAAGAACGGCACAGAAGATGATCCTAAGTGAGGTCGTCCAAAAACCTCAACCACTAACGAACAACTTGCTATTCACCGTATGGATATTTTTCTTGGGGGTGAGCAAGTTGTCTGCATGATAGGTCTCAAGAATTCTAACACCAGAGCAGAAGCTGAGAAGGGTTCACATTTCCAGGACACGCTTCCAGAGTGATCTTGATAATTTCCACTGGAGATTATTAACTCAAAATGAAACCTGGTTTCACTAATTCGAACCTGAATCAAAGATTCAAAGCAAACAGTAGAAACACTCTGGTTCTTCAACCGAATAACCTCAAAAAGGCAGCGTCTGTTGGCAAGGTAATGGCTTCTTTTTCATTCAGAAGGCATAATCATGATACACTGCCTGGAAAATGAAAAAACTATTAATGATCTATTAACTATTAACTATTAATGAACTATTAAACTATTATGCATCAGAATTAAGACAACAGAAGGAAACAATCAAATCAAAACGCAGAGGGAAGCTGAAGGTAGATATGCTCTTGCTCCAGGATAACGCGCCTGTTCACACTGCTTAGTCAACTGTAAATTTAAATTGCTAAGCCGTCATCGTTACACACCAGTCTTACTTCTTACTATATCCTAAAACCAGATTCTACATGCGTCGTCGCCATTTTGGAAACAGTGAAGAGATCATATGTGATGTGGAGGAGTTTTTGGAGGACCAGGAATCCACGTACTTTCGTGATGAGATTGCAATGCTTAAGTATCGTTGAACAAAGTGCAGTGATGTCAAGAAGGACTATATTTTTAAAAAATACTGAAAAACTGTTTTGTTTCTCCAATTCCTTCTGGGTGTGGCTTAGTACTTTTTGAACAACCCTCGTACATCTTTCAATATTCTAATGCGCTTTCGAATTTCTGTGCGCCACTTGTTACTACCCTACCAGATTGTTAAATCTCTATGCCTGCTTGGTTTTGACGTTCTCAATACATCGCTTTCTTTCTTGGACTGTCTCTTTTGCTGACAGTCATAAAATTTGTTTTCATACTATTAATGATTAGTACTGCATTCTTCCTTTACTTTAGAACCTTTTTTTTTTCGCAATATTTTACTAGAATACTGCCTGTCCCACCTTAGTACCTTAGCACAAATGCAAGTTACGCCATCCCAATACATCACAAATAATGGAATATTCCATTTTGATAATACGGAAAAGACATATCATAGACACTACTTGGTTTCAGTGAGAAAATGAAAAAAAAAGAAAGAAGAGGCGATAACACTTACGTATTTAACATCTGTTTCTGTGAAATGGGAAATATTGTCAATTTCAATTTTTTTTTCATTTGTACCCCCTTACTTCTTAAAATAACGACCAGCATTCATATTTTTCATTATTATTGCACAATTTTGTTAAAATTGTTAAGCTCAAATATTTAACCATCCGGTAAGTGAATTTCTACGGATATTTTATTGTCGTGGAACATGACATGAAAGTATTCAATTATCAACTTAAAAATCAAGATTAATCAGAAAATTTAAACAGAAAAAACCGTGACGTTTTTATGGTTATTTTTAGTCCTTTAATATTAAGGTTACTGCGGATGTCTTTTTGCCTTTTGTAGTTCTTCTTGTCCGGTCTCTGTCAAAATAGGTTTGGTGTTCCTCTTCAAACAACTCTGGGGTCACTGAAAAGATAAAAATCGCGCCTAAACATTGACTCGCACTGAAATACACACATCACAAAAACACATAATGATATAATATTGTATCAATTTACAATAAGTTTTTTTCTCCTATTAAATTACATAGAAGTGACGATATTTTCCTTATCCCTGAACCATGAATAATAGTTAGTATTTCCAAACCTTATTGCCGCGCATCCGCGAAAAACATTAAAATTACGTGTGTTGGCGTCAGTGCTGTGCTGGATGCTAGCAAGCGCGAATCACGTGATTAGCTCCCCTGCTGTTTTAAAAGCCATAATCTTAAAGCCACCTAAATGCTGGGTCTTTCCGCCATTTATTTTTCTTTTCTCGCTTTTATTTTCGCCAATCCTTATGGGAATTGGTACGATAAGAAAAAAATAAGAAAGCGTATACGTTACAAATCCGAAAAATTCTCGACAAATCGTGCGCAAGAAACTGTGACTTCATTGAAAAGTTTGGGCAGGATGCAGATCAACACAGCCGTAAATCTAGAATGGGTTGAGCTACTTAGAACACTTCATTCATTTCTTACTGTTTTCTTTCTTTTATTCTAATAAACATTTGTACGTTAAGGCTTTAATTAAATATTTTAAAAAAGCAAAGAATAATAAAATAAAATAAAATATCTGATGTTTTAATATTAGAATGGGAATTGGGTCTTAGACGGTTTTATGTTTCATTTCCTTTTTCTTTTTTTTTTTTTAAAAAGTTTTTCTTTCTTTATTCAACCGTCTCCATGGTGATTATTTCATAATATCCCACTTTGTTGTTCTTACAGAAAGTTAAAAGGAGTATTAAATAGTTTAACACAATTTTCAAGATTTTATTTTCTATGGCAATAAAAACGACTCATAGACATTCATTGGCATACTGTAAAAAACGCAAAATTTAGATACCTACTTCAATAAATATGAATTTATGACTCAGTCATGATGACTGTTTCTTCGCTAAAACATTCATTCATAAAACCATTTCATCAATGTTTAACCATCGTACCCGCAAGACAAAAAAAAAAAACGGCGTGTCAAAAGAACAGACATTCCCTTAACACCGCTATTAATGTATACACTTTCGAGTTTCTCCTCAATGTTTATTGATTTAAAAATCCATGAGTAGAATTTTAATAAATCCTATATATATGAAAATGGAATTATAAGTTTTCTTTATTCTTGAGAATGTTCAACAAAGATATGAAACACTATTTATTTATTAGATTATTATTTATTAGATTGAATAAAGAGAAACTTTCTGTCATAGTTATTAGGTTGGTGCAAAAATAATGTCGTTTTTTCACAAATGTTACTATGTGAGAAAACGACATTATTTTTGCAAAAAAACGTGGCCGCCTTTATACACGTCGCATTGAATATTTTGAGCCTTCTGATTGGTTAACCCTTCTATCGGTGAACTATAAAATGAGTCAGCTGATTTTGGCTGGTTCACTAGTACACCAAGGTATGGATTAGGGCGCGTTTTGGTAGGTTCCCCTTGAGAGGATGTGGTATTATTGTGGTTGGAGGATTGTTTGGTGATGAACGATTTCTTGTGGTGAATGGGTAAATTGTAATGTATGAATGGGTCGTGAATCAGATTAGCTAGGTATAAGATAGTTAGTGTTGACCAGCCTCTACCCCTCCCCTTCATCGGCCATTGTTCAGTTCACACTTTTCTCCGGTTTTTTGGACAGGAGTAGAAGTTTATCACTTGTTTTCTGTTTAGGATTGGGTTTCCGGTTCCTTCCTAAGTCGACTTCAACTCTATATTTCTAACAACTCCACTTAAACTTTGAAATGTTATTCACTAATAATTTATTTTTCCTTCCTCAATAGGAGTAAATATTTTTGCCTATCGTCCGGTTCATATCCTCCTCGGACTTTTAAGCTTGAGTCGAGGTTCATCCTTTGATCACTGTTTAGTATTTGGTTATCAGTCTCTTAAGTTTGCTTTCCATTTTTTTTTCACTCCTAATAACCCCTTGCGTCTTAATAGAATTATCGCATTGCTTGAAGTAAATTGACATTTAAAAATGCCTCCAAATTTCATTATTGGGCAAAAGTCGCTTGCTGTCTGTATAGAAGTGTCTGTTCATGATTCACGGCATAATAAAAGAAGACACATTTTATTAATAGGCACACAGTCGGTCTTCTAGTGTCCTTATTTATTAGAGTGTTTAATTGTTGCAGTAGAATCATGAGATTGGACATTGTCGTTCAATGGGACGTCTGGCGAAAATCTCACGAGAGCATAAAACAAAAAAGCTGTTAGACAAGTTGTCGACCATGATCCAGATAAATGTAGACTACTCGGTACAAAATTCATTTGTTTCCGAAAGGCATTTTGTATATTGCATCTGAAAGTCTTTGATGATTCAGTCGTTCCTGCTTGCTTAAGTGTCAAACGCCAATCACTCAGACATTTTTCATTTCTTAATGGGCGTTTTTAATTTTATATTTTCTGAATATTAAGCCACTCATTAATCTGTTAATAACTAACAGTTTAGAACAAAATTTTGTACCAATTTTCAATAAATAGCGTTTGAACACGTGATTTCGTTTCACACTTGACTGAAATTTATGACACATGAGATTCGTTTGCAGATTGCGAGTTTTAAAAGTTTCTCTGTTAATAGTGCAGATGGTTCACAATCTAATACATTTTGTCATTTGATCCATTTATACGGAAAAGAACGATCACAGGCGATGAAAAATGGATTGTTTACAACAATGTGAAGCCAAAGAGGTTCTGAGCGTAAATAATATGCTCTCTCGTTAATAATTCCAAGAACTGGTCTGCTTCCGAAAAAGTTATGCATTGTGCATTACTAATATATTCTGGAAAGTCAGGCGTTAAATTCAGACATGCATTGTTGCCAGATGGTCTGATTAAAGGCAGAATTCGATGAAAACCGTCAGGAATTGGCGTATTCGAAGTTTCTCACCTTCTATCAGGACAACAGCAGATCTCAGATCTCTTTAAAGACTTACTTAAATCCGTAGAAAATTGTCTTAATCAAAAGAATATAAATTCTCTGGAAGTCTCTGTAAATACCACTTACACCAATAAATCATCCAAAAAGATGTCGAGTTCTGAGTTGGGAATGTAATCATGAAACAGGATCAAAGATGGTGAAAGTTCGTGGAACAAAATGATACATATATTGTTCAAGCAAATAAGTGGACGCTTTTTCACATTCGTTCGTCTAAGTCAACAAGCTTCTTAAAACAGAAGACACGCGTTGAGAACGACAAGACCTGTAACAAGCAATGATAAATAGTAGCAGACGTGCTTGATTGCCAAAAATTCCTTCCAATAAAAATAAACCAGAAACCAGATTTTGCAACCTGGGTGTGCGAAGATGTGAGATAGCAATTCAAACATTTCCCTTCTGAAATTCGTTGCAGACCATTTAGAGGCGAACAGACGAGGCGATGCCTAATATCCATTGCAATCAAGGAAAGAAAGCGCAATACTAGAGGATATCCAAGCAGCAATTGAGAATGTGAGCCAATGGATCTGGCTCAAAAGAAATGATGAAAGTTCGATCCCCCAAAGAAAACAATGTTATCGAAAGGCAGTAACCCAGTTGAACCAGTTGGCGAAGCCTCATATCAGTGAGAAGGAGGTGCGCATTAAGATCCATTGAAAGGCAAGCTTCGAAATGAACCGTATTCTCTCCTGATGACACCGAAACCTCGTGTTTTCCGGTACACGGAGTATTCGATTGACAGCTAAGTCTTCTTAAATTTCTATTCTACAAATATCTGATTATTATCTTTGGAATTCACTTAAAGACGGTAAGAAATTGTGTTCCAACTCAGTATTTTAAGGATGGTTGCTTGCTTATACTGTAAAAGATAGCCTAAGTAATGTTGTTTTACCATTTTCAGAGATGTTAGTTACTTAACACCAATACTTTTTTCTCAAAGAACAAATTCTGAAACAGGAAGTTATAGTTTTTCAACACAACCCCAATACTAATTGCACTTATTACAAATTCACACTTGCTCCTGGCTGCTTTTTATTACATCCGTCTGAGTCGATACAATCTTCAACACTAATTCTGTGAGAAAACACACTATTGTCTTACTCTTCTTCCTATTTTTGTGTATAAGCGCCTGTACCTCTTGCCATCATCTGCTTTTAAAAGAGCCAGATCAGGCTGAATATTGCCGTATATGGGGAGAAGCTGCCCAGTCTTCACTTTCCAGTCTCGATAGAGTACAAAAGCGTATCCGCGTGCTTGTGGATGAGGATTTATTTTCCAACCTACAACCACAGACGAAATGTTGCAAGCCTCTCGCTTTTCTATCGCTATTTCCATGGAAAATGCTCAGACGAAGTACATTCCTTAGTTCCACCAGTTAAGTTATAACCTTCACAGCGAAAACCCTTGATGCCACGCCTACTGTAGCGAACCACCCTCGTTCCCTTCGTATTCCACTGGTGAAATCTTAGTTACACTCGAGCAGCTTCTTCCCACAAACTGCTACTTTGCGGAGCTGACTCCCAACAGGATACTTACCATCTTAGCCTGTTCAAGTTTAGGATAAACCGTTATCCTCCCTACCACATTTAGGATAAACCGTTATCCTCCCCATAACCTGTGCCGCTTACTCTTTAACTCTCTATTTCGAGTGGCTCTTGGGCCTTGCACAGGGTGAACATCATTGTAAAAAAGAAAAAATTCAACCTTATTCTGGCTGTTTAATTACGGGAATTCACAATGGCCTGATTAACATTATTTGTCTATATCTTCTTTTATATGATGTGTCTCTTCAGAACGTAGGCGATCATGGCTCTCTCCATCGTCCTATCCATTGAAGCTCTTGATAATTGTCTTTTTGTTATTTCTCCCAAACCCTGTTCTACCATCCATTTAATCGCGTCCATCAAGTATGTTATGCGCTGCTTTCCTTTGTCCCTCTTTCCCTCAATCTGTCCTGTAAGTATCAGATTTTCCAAGCCTTCCTTCCTCATTGCGGCTTAAGAAATTTCAACTGCCTCTTCCTGGTATTAAGTATGTCTCCTTTTTATTTTCATTTACTCTACAACCTCGTCGTTGGTCACATTTTCGGTCAATAATACCCACAGCTTTTTTTTTGTAGGACCACATTTCTGTAGCTTTTTCGTTTTCTTTCTGTGTCTGCTTTCAACACTGTCATCCACATATCATATGTTGTTAAGATTGTGGCCCCCAATAATGAATCCTGGTAGGACTCCTAATTCTCTCAGAATTGCCTCACTCTCCATGTTGGAACGAATATATATATATATATATATATATATATATATATATATATATATATATATATATATATATATATATACTGTAAACTGTAACTAACTAAGATCTGCTCAGCATAGTTGCAGTATAAACCGCAGGTAGGCTCTGTGGGTGTTGAATAAACACGAATGCGCCTGAGCAAGCGTCTGCAATGAGGATTGGCTAGCCGCCCTAGTAGACAGGTATCTTTGAATACGATTTGCCAGCTATATACACACACACATACACACACACACACACACACTCATATATATATATATATATATATATATATATATATATATATATATATATATATATATATATATATACACGTTCGTCCTGATTATATGCTAATTAATATTGAGTTAATTGTTAGGGTCGCATCATTTAATGAAAGTTTTAATGAAAATCTGATCCTGAATATTTGGATGCAATTCTAAATGGTACATATTTGACTTTTTACATTTGTAAAAAATGTAACATGTAAAACTGAAAAGAGGTGGGAGCAGAAATCAAAAGCTACCCAACTCCCTGCAGCCTCTATAGTTGGAGTGTGATAGTGACTGTTATGGGGTCCTCCCCTTTTTCATATAAGTGGACTCGACCAGAGCGTTACTTGGACTGCTGCCGTTAAATACCCAGAGTCAGTCAGAATATGGAGAGAGAGTGAGCAGGGAGAGTGAGCAGGGATTGTGATTGAGTTGGAAGTAGAGTAATAGTGTGAAGTAACCGCTTGTAGAAATCACTGTTACATGCACGTACACTCTAAGGAAGTCCTACTTCGAGAATATATATATATATATATATATATATATATATATATATATATATATATATTATTGTTACTATCCGCGTCCCTGGATTTACTAACAGTATTACCCATTGTATTATTGTGTAAATACATTTAATTTCTTATCTTTATTTCTTGCGTTTGTCATTCATTGGAAACTGATTTTCATCTCGGAGTCCACAAAAGTGACCTATCCAAAGAAATTCAAATTCAATATCTACAGCTTTTAAATACCTCACACTCCAGAAACATATCCAGTCTATTACCCGCACTTCGTCCTCGGAAAAGACAATCTCTCTCCAAACGCAGGTTTATAAATGTGCTAAAAGTTGATCGACTTGACTTTGTATTGAAACAAGTATTTTGATTGATTTATAATGAATCTCGGTGACTCGTAATATGTAAGAATTGTAATATTCTAACAGCTGTATGACGACAGTATAACCATCAATTTGTTTCCTGTAATATAGGGTGTATTTACTCAGAGCCACTCCCCTCAAGGTCAGTTGTTTAAAGTGGGGAGCACAGGTGCTTCCACTTGGGCCATTGGTCAATTTCTTGTCTTAGCTAGTCCTAGCCAGTCAAAACCCAGCTACGGAACAGACGCTAGCTTCATGTTCAAGTAACGGGGACCCACTACAGAACAGACACTACATGAGCACAGGTCCAAGGGACATCAAGTCCAAGGTATAGGGTGTTCCATAATCATTGCACACAGAAAGTATTTTGGGTTATAAAAGTACCAAACATATTACATAACTGATATACGAGAGTTCACCACATTATATCAGATTTTGCTATTTCCAACAGGTATCTATCTCTTTATGCTGGCGGTTGAACCTTATAATGTCTATGTTTGAGATGAAAGAGCGAAGTCGTATATGTTCTCTTTGTGGTGGTGACCATCTCAGGAATGTAATATATATATATATATATATATATATATATATATTAATGCTACTATCTAGGTTTATAAAAATTAACCAGCAATAAAAAGCTTGACGGCATTAAATGAGGCTGATATGCTGTAAAACAAACCAAACCAAAAAGAAATGTAAAAAGTTGAATCTAAACAACATGCTTACGGCGATATCACGTTGAAACAATGGTTCCGATGTTATGTAACGTCGAGCCTGGTCAGTGCCTAGATGGATGAACGTTTGGCAATATCAGGTGCTGTAACTGTAGATGTGGGGGGTGCAATGGACTCGGAATTGTTAATCGGAGGGTTGGGTTTCTTTTATTCACTTGCGCGTAAATGCCCTTGGAAAACGTATGAATCTACCTCTTCTCCCCCAGATATGGGTTAATTAGTAAGATTAGTATCACTAAAAAACATTATTATTTGAAAAACATAAAATAAAATTGCGTATAAAATGTTTAGATCTTAATATGACGTTAAGTAAAAACAACCAACTAATCACAAAATACTTTTCAGTGGTTCTAATAAATTCAACACCTCTTGATTGTGTGAATATCATCTAAAATTGACGATTTCCAAATAGTGGGAACCGTCTTGATTCTATTCATTAAAATGAACGCCGCAGTACCCATAAAAAGATTTTTTGAGACGTAACTTGATACGCTCTTTTAGAAAGAGAACGTTGACTACCAAACAGCCTTACACTCAGATATATAAAATTAGAAAAAAAATTCGAATAAATCAAAATTAAATTGACAATTCTTCATCTTAAAAAATTCAGACAAAGCCGCTGCATGCAGTATGACCAAGTATCAAATCCACTTGGTGCTGGAGGCAAAGACTCCAAAAATACACGATCTGATGCTGTATTTTTTTTTTTTCTCCCGTTAAGTTACGTTGGTTGATTTTATAGATCAACCATTATTGGATTAAGGCCGAAGTTTGTATGGAGTTCCCGATATCTTTCAGGGTGGTGGCGTAGAAGATGTAGATCTTAGTGTTAGAAAAGTGTTACTCAAGTATTAAATATCAGTTCAATATATGGTTGAACGGGGCTAGCCTTGATTTTCTCTTCTAGGTCAACCTACATCCGGGTGGTTTCCTGCGGAGCCCAACCCCTGGTTTAGTTAAACAAGCTTTTGTGTACCTAATTAATGTGAGTAAGTCTTGTTCGTGGCCTGTTCCCGGCTGCCTCTTTGGTTATGATCCAAGTCGAGATTCCCAACATGCACAGTTTGTTTTGGGCCCCCTTTTCATCTCGACTGGGTCAGCTTTTATATTTCCCATGTCCGTCTAAATTTTCTCCTTTCCCACTCCCTTAGCGAGAGAGCATACAGCGGCCCCTCGTTTTGCGGGTTGAACGGGCCCTACTACCATCAGTTATGTTTAGTTTGTTTTGTGTTAATGTTTTAGTTTGTTATGGGGTCCACTCCCTCCCCTATCATTTTATTCATCCATAAATTTTTAAGTACAAATTTTATAATCATTAGATTTTTATGGGATGGGGTGCGTTTTATAGAGAGGATGCGGTATTATGGTGTATGGAGGATTGATTGGTGACAGACGAGTTTTGCGGTGAATGAGCAAATTGTTATGAGTGAATGGGTCGTGAATCGGATTAGCTAGGTATAAGATAGTTAGTGACGACCAGTCTCAACTCCTCCCCCTCTGACCACGTGTCATAATTGTATTTCAAATACAATAAATATCAATATGCTGTATGAGAGTTTTTTTGCCACGTCGTATTTGTAATACTATATATATATATATATATAATATATATAATATACCCGTATTTTTTTTTGTTTTTTTTGTGATCTCCATTTTCTTTTAAGTCTGTTTTTTATTTTACTTTTTCTTACGTTTCCAATTTTGAACTGACTGACTTTTGAAAAGTTTTTGATTTTTTCTTTTTCAATTTCTTACCCTCCCCATTTTTTCTTTTTCTTATTTTTTCTCTCTCTATCTTTGACCCCTCTTTCATCTTTTATTATTAGCTTTTTGATTTGATTTTTAAATTAATATTTTTATATTTTCCGTTTCCTTTTTTATTTTTGTAATCCCCTGCTAAAGTTTATCGTTTTTTTTTAATTACGTCAGACTTCATTTTTTCATTGCGTGCTATATCGTTCTTTGTTGTTCCTTGTTTTTCGTTCTTTGTTTTCCCCTTTTAAATCCGTTAAGTCTTCTGTGTTGTACTAGTTAAATATTTTCTGTACATAATTGTTTTTAATTTTCTTGTATTTGTAATTTTTATCTAATCTGTCCGTTATTTTTTTCCGTTTTTGTTTCTTTTCGTTAACGGCTTGGTATTTTCAGCGACTATATTTGTTTTTGTGATTTGTTAGTTTCGTATTTTTTTCGAACTTTTTTTGATTTTCTAGTTTTATAACTGTATTATTTGATTGTCGTTTGACTTTCTTTGTGTATTTTTTTACCTTTTTGTACGTTTAACCTTTTTTGTGTATAGTCCTTTTAAAGGAATTTTGTGATTGCTTTGTATATTTAATTTTTGCCCGCCTTTTTTTAAGTTAAACGTTTTATTCTTGTCTGTATTTTGCTTAAGGTTCTGTCTTTAGCACGTCTTATTGTCTTATTGTATTTGTTTTAGTGATTTATTTATCCTTTTATTTCTTTAATACTTTATTTTTATAAAAGAAAAACAAAAAGGACGAAAAAAGGCTTCAAGTGTTTTAAAAATAGTTCCTAAGAAGAGCGTTAAAAACAATTTATTCTCCACCTGATAAATCTGAAGAAAAAAATACAGAAATAGTTAATGAATCGTCAAGTATGGTGACCGATAATGTCCAAAAGGTTCAAGAAAAAAATTGAGCGGAAAAGAGCCCAATTTCTCATATTCCAGCTGAAAGTATGGAAGGTGAATCAGGCCAAAATATCCAAACGAAGGAAAACAATACGGAAGCTGAATCAAGCAAAGACTTTTCTTCAAGAAAAAACTGATAACCGACAATACCAACAAAGATGACAAAGTAGCGGTCGGGGAGAGGCCCTCTTGCTGGTCGTCCCCACCGAAATGCAGCATCAACATTACGGAGTTCCTTGAGAAAGCTAAAAGCTATGCCCATCTTGTTACAAAAGATGGGCCCTTGACAAATCTTGAGGAACTACAGAAGGTTGAAAAAAGAATTGTGTCGGTCTTTGTGGTGGACAAGCGTTGGCGCTAAATTTGTTGCTGCACTAAAGACACCGTCATAAAGTCTTTGACGTCCCTGGGGATTAAATCACAGAGAGTCATTAAAGGCAAATGCTTCTTCATGTGGGACATACAGTTACCAACGCCTGCCGACTGTGAAGCGGTGAGCACTCGGGACTTTATAACAAAAGATCTAATACTGAGGACCGAATATGAAGGCAGGCGTAAGATCAACTTTCAGTTTATGAGGGCCCTCCTCAGTTTGTGGGTAAGCACTTGGCCGCCTATCTGTGCCAATTTATCCAGGTACTCGATGCGTCCTCCGACGATCTGACCGGAGGATGAAGTTTTGAATTGATGGTGGATCGAAAAGCCTTCGCCTCCATCCCCAACTACCTGAATGTTGAGGGCCAGAAGACGCCGATCATAGTTACAGGTCGAAGATCGGATTGCTAGAAGTGTGAACAGACTGGTCACCTGTCCTCTTCCTGCCTAGAGATGAAGGCCTCTGGATTTCTGGCCCCCACCAACCCAAATCCCCCTCGATCTGAGTCTGTTGTTTCCGTCTCGCCTGTAATGGACATGCAAACAGCCGGGATCGGTGTGGTAATACCTCGGTAGGGTCCGGCCCCCACTCCCCGAAAAGCTTTCGCCCGCCGCTAATTGTGGAGAAGGAAAAGGCTGTTGATAAAGCAAGAGGGAAGCTCCGGGCAGCCGGTCCTCGTCCCAATAACGCCCCAACGGGAAAAGACAAAAACAGTCCCACTCCCTCAAGCAGTACTAAGAGTGTCTCCCCGACCAGCTATTCAGAAAAATTAAGACAACAAAAACAAAGATATGAACCATCATTTGAGAAAGCTGAAAGATTGCGCCAAATTAGAGATTCGCTGAAACAAAATAAAGGAAAAAATCTGGCACCAACACCTCGGCTCCGTCTTCCCCTTCAGCCAAACAACACATAATGACCCCTCCTCCAGTGCTAAGATCCTCATCTCCATCTCCCACAAAAATGACTACATTGAAAAAGGCCCCCATCTCAGTTTCACCTGCTAAAGACCAAACTTCAACTATTAGCCCCAAAACACCCCATCTCAAAACTCCTGCAGCAACACCAAAAAAAGACCGAGAATCTTAAAAGGCAGAGCCCTTCACCTGAAAATATAGGCCCTTCATCCCATAAAAAACCCAAACCCATTTTTAACACAGGGGAAGACGTGTGCGAGTCTCGAAACAATTAGAGGACAAGGCCCTGCAATATACCAAAAAAAAAAGAAGAACATTAAATCTCTAGTAAATTTCCGGAAAATAAACAACTTAGACATTGAAGACCCCAGAAATTTCCCCAAAGCTAAAAGCTGTCGTCAGAGGGGATGAAGCCGGTCAACAAATGTGTGCCTTGGTTGCGGAGGCAAATGAAGTCCTCGGCATGTTTCCGCCGATGGCATGTTTCGATAACGACACAATTTTGTTCGGGGAGGTTCCCGCTTTTTGTTCACCCCTCCCTGGAAAGAGCGTTAAAACTGACTTTCTCTCGGTTCATTGGCGGCCTGACTCCCGACGGTACTATCAAAACTGATACGGGAACAGGCTCGATGGGAGAGGCCGTCGATGTCCTTTCCCCGTTCATGTTTAATGCAGGAGAGCAACACTAATCGGTTTCATTATGGCTCTCTGGTTAGCTAGTCTGAATGTCCGAGGCCTGACGACGGAGTCTTGCAGAGCGAGGCTCCTTCGTGACCTTCAGCGTCTCGGAGTGAATGTTTGTTATGCACAAGAGACCTGTTTTTCTATTCCTGACTATGTGGACATCCTGTATCGGGGGTTCTCCATCTATTCAGCATGTTTCGTTCGAGAGGTGTCTCTTGGCTAGAGGCAAGTCCTTGAAGGCTACGTGTACACTTGTCTTCGCAAATCCGGCGAGCAGGCTTTGCGTACTGGATGTGACCATAAAGGATTAAGCTCTTCGTCTCATTGAAGTTTATGCGCCCAATGTCTATTCAGAGCTGCCTGCTTTGTTTCGGCAGATCGAGCCGTTTTTGAC
This sequence comes from Acanthosepion lycidas, assembly GCA_963932145.1. Classification (NCBI taxonomy): domain Eukaryota; kingdom Metazoa; phylum Mollusca; class Cephalopoda; order Sepiida; family Sepiidae; genus Acanthosepion; species Acanthosepion lycidas. The sequence goes on along the minus strand of OZ010574.1, from coordinate 67,791,300 downwards.
GACATCTCGTCAGGTGGTTTTAGCGGAGGATTGGAACGCCGTCCTTGACTCCGATATAGATAGTATAGGGCCAAATTCGGGTACTTGCAACCGAGACGTGAAACAATTTCGGGACTTTATCGACAGGTTTGATCTTGTCGATAAGTACCGGAATGAGCACCCCCGGGAGGGAGTTTGGACTTGGACAAATAGTGGCGGTTCGGATGCTGGGGCTATTTCTAGCTACCTCGACCGAGTCTTAGGAGAGTCGATGTAGGGCTCTTAGGGTGTCCAAGTTTTCATTATATAGTTTATGAATATGGCCGCTGCGTTGCGCGCAGATGAGTCTGGGAATGCATCTCGGCGACATATCGCACGCGTCACATTGCCAGATAAGCGGACCGTGACTTCAAACGCCGGCGTATGTGAGGCTTTTCGTGATTACTTTCAGGAACTTTTCACCAAGGAACCCTGTCTGAGCCCTGCTCAGTTCGACGCCTATTTATCCGACTCCCTCTGTCTTGAGGCCGCTGAAGCAGCTGGGTGCAAGGCTCCCATCACAGAGTCGGAAATCTGGGAATTGTTAAAACAGGTTAGCCGGGATAAATTTCCGGTATTAGATGGTCTACCCTACGAAGTTTACTTGAGGCAGTCGCCCGTTTTTGTTCCTTTGCTGGAAGTGATTTTCAACAACTGAATGAAGCAGGGGGTCTATACCTCAGCGATTCACCAGGGGTGTGATCAAGTTGCTACACAAAGACAAGACCGGTGGGAATGGATAGGTAATTTTCGCCCTTTAACTATGTTAAATACAGAGTTAAAGATTTAACAAAGATCTTAGTCAACCGTTTTCAGGCTGTCCTGTCTAGTCTGATTGGCTCCGAATAGACTTGTGCTGTGAAGGGTAGGCCTATTCAGAACAACGTTCATATAGTACGCTTGATCATTGATTAAGTCAACAGTGAAGCCGCGCTGATCAATTTAAATCAGTCTAAGGCCTTCGATAGGATTAACCATCGATTTCTGGAGGCTGTTCTTTCGGCGGTCGGTTTCGGGCAATACTTTCGCACCTGGATCTGTATACGACTCCCGGTGCGCTGGTGTAGGTGAATGGGATACGATCGGAACCTTTCGTATTGTCTCGCTCCATTCGTCAAGGTTGTCCGTTTTCGCCTTTGCTTTACGTTCTTGCGTTGGAACATATCCTTCGCAAGTTAAAGGCGAATCCGTTCCTGCGCAGAATTTCCCTGCCTGGGGCTACCACCTTGACCAGGTATTCTGCCTATGCTGATGACGTTTGGGTTTTGTGTCGAGGAGAGCCGAGATTGACGAAGTCAGCAAAGAGATCAGTGGTTATGAGATGGTGACAGGGGCCAAGATCAACCGCGATAAGTCTGTTGGCTTCCGGTTAGATGCGTGGAAAGGAGTTTCTCTTTCCGGACCGGATGGATGGGCCGGTCAAGATACTCGGCGTCTGGTTCGGGCCTGATATCCAGTTGGAAATAAATTGGTCGGAGGTACGAGAGAAGCCTGAAATCGCAATTAATTTTTGGTCTCGGAGGAATCTTTCCTTGAAGGGGAGGGCGGAAGTATGTGTTTCACACATCTACCCGATTCTTCTTTACCGACACACTGACTTCCACTCTCGTATACCACACAAATGTCATTAGTAAGGCTCTTGTTCTCTTTCTTGTGGAGAGACAAAGCCGTAATGATATCCGGAAAGATCTGTTGCCTTCACCATCTGAAGGCGGTCTGGGTATGCCTAGCATTGAGATTCGTCAATATATACTTTGCATCGGCTTCCTAGATCGAATATGTCGCGAATCGAATGAAGAGGGTGCCTTCTGGAAGAAAGACGCCCGTAAAACTTTCCCATCCCTGAGAGTGTGCACTCGAGCGAGGAGGAGTCCTTTCGTTTGCCTCGAGCCGAATGCTCATTCTATCATGAATGTCGTATTGCTCTGAAACGCCTCTTATGGTCGTCGGATGGCCTCTCCAACGTCCAGACGTTGTCTCGTAGGGCATTATATCAAGTGTTAGTCAGTGGGGCCCTGTGTAATGAGCTGATTTACGAGCTCGGTCTTACGAAGCAGGAGACTCGCTCAATGTGACTTTGGGCGCCCGGGTTGAAATGCCTAAATAACGATGAGGCATCACTCACCTGGCTGGTGATTCGTAGGATCCTCTGGGTCGGCAAAAGACTGAGTTCAACGGGCTTGGAGAAATCTCCAAACTGCCGTCGCTGTAGTGGGGAAGTCAAGACCATTGGTCACGCCTTATTTCATTGCAGTGTGTTAGCGCCGTTGTGCAGGTCATGGTCCGCATGTTGCAAGGGAAGTTCTTTATCCTTGAAGCCAGTTCTGTTTGGAGCAATGTGGTGCTGCAGATGACGAAGGCTGAACAATATGTGTTCTTTTGCTTACTAGGGATTATAAGAGTCGTGATTTGGACGACACGTAAGGAATTGTATGAGGGCGAGAAGTTCACTTCTTCCCAACTGATCTTGTTCTTTAAGCATTAACTTAAAGTCAAGATTAGGACGGAAAAGCGGCGGCTCACCTCATCAGGATTTGGCAAAAGTTGGGTGATTCTTACGCGGTTGTGTCGAGTAAAAAGAGCTGACCTAGAGTTGTATTTTGATGCCGGTTAGGCATATGGATATTGTTCTTCCTGGGTTGAACTTGGGTAACCCATCCCAAAATTAGGTTAGTGTAGGTTTTAGTTTTGAATCTTTTCTTTTTTTCTAGTTAACTTAGCTAGGGTGTGTCTACCCATTGGCCCCTTTTATTTCTGTTCCTATTTTTTCTTTAGTTTAAATCCCCACCCCCTCCCTCGTTAGGTGGTCAGTGATGTCAGTTCTCTGGTGGATGCGGGGCGCCTTTCTTTTCGCTTGTGTGTGTGTGTTTTTTTTTTTTTTTTCGTTTTCTGTTGTCGTGTTTGGATGAGTACGTGTCTGTGTGAGTGCTAGGGATGAATGAATGTGTTTTTATATTTTATAGGCCCGCATTAATTTCGTCCAGTGAACTAATGTTTCTGCCACATTTAAGTAATGTGGGGGTTTTATTACTAAGAATGATTTTGTTTAGTTTCTTGTAAATAAATTAATTCATATTATATATCCTCATTGGGGATCTTTTTAATTTGTTGTTTTAAATCCCCTCCCCACATACGACGATTCGTAGAGATGAGGATTATTTAGGTTTTTTTCATAGAGACAATGAGGTATTATGGTGAATGTAGTAAGAAAGGCTAGTAAGAATGTGTTGTTTTCGTGTTAGGAATATTGTTTGTATGCTTGGGTCAGTGCTTGTGGTTAGCTAAGTTTAAAATTAAGACAGATGAAGACCGTTCTTTTACCCATCCCCTTTTTTAGGCCTTGTGCCACGTTTTCCGTAATTTTACAGAAATAAATAGTGCAATATGCTAAGTAGTCCACCACTAGCGGTGGTTTACCTACTTCACGCCGCTGGCGAGTATTGTATTTTGTTGATATTAATATGTTTACCATTTCCTTTCCAATCTCCGTTTTCACTATTCCTCATTCTCGTTACAACAGCTTCCATTTCTCTAAAACTTTCTCGTTAATCAAATGCTCGGTCCTTGGTGTTGTAACCTAGGGAAGGTTACTGAATAGAATAATCAAACGAAGGTTGGTAATGAACGATAATACTTAAGATACGAACAACACATATAAGATTCTCCAGTTGCGCGTAGAAGTAGTAGTCTACTGCTAGAAGTGAGTTAAGTAAATTCCAGAATGAATCTCCAACTGCAGGTTATCTACCAATCGCCCCACGGGGTCAAATGTGGCACAAGGCCGAATTTGATGTGCGTTATCCGTGCTCGTAGGCTCGGCCCCCAAATCCCCGTTGACCCCGTATAAAACGGAGTTGGGTAGCTGTTTCTCGAGACGAGACTCTGCCCTTCGACATAGCCTCGTCTGGGGAGCCTCTCTGCACGGAGGCAGAGAGTTTGACTAGAACAGCTGGAGACGAAACTGCAGACCAACATACAGTATTTACTACTGTATTTATGTGAATGAGGACATAACCATTGTCATTCGTAGGTATGCTACAACACTTGGTATACTCAGCATATTTCCGTGGAACTACATTTCTGTTGCTTCAAGTCTCTTCTTCATCTTTGAGTCGATTGTCCAGCATTCTTCACTGATATATAGGCGGTTATGAGATGGTGACAGAACCTTTCGTATTGTCTCACTGCATTCGTCAAGGTTGTCCGTTTTCGCCTTTGCTTTACGTTCCTTCGTTGGAACATATCCTTCGCAAGTTAAAGGCGAATCCGTTCCTGCGCAGAATTTCCCTGCCTGGGGCTACCACCTTGACCAGGTATTCTGCCTATGCTGATGACGTTTGGGTTTTGTGTCGAGGAGAGCCGAGATTGACGAAGTCAGCAAAGAGATCAGTGGTTATGAGATGGTGACAGGGGCCAAGATCAACCGCGATAAGTCTGTTGGCTTCCGGTTAGATGCGTGGAAAGGAGTTTCTCTTCCCGGACCGGATGGATGGGCCGGTCAAGATACTCGGCGTCTGGTTCGGGCCTGATATCCAGTTGGAAATAAATTGGTCGGAGGTACGAGAGAAGCCCGAAATCGCAATTAATTTTTGGTCTCGGAGGAATCTTTCCTTGAAGGGGAGGGCGGAAGTATGTGTTTCACACATCTACCCGATTCTTCTTTACCGACACACTGTACTTCCACTTTCGTATACCACACAAATGTCATTAGTAAGGCTCTTGTTCTCTTTCTTGTGGAGAGACAAAGCCGTAATGATATCCGGAAATATCTGTTGCCTTCATCCATCTGAAGGCGGTCTAGGTATGCCTAGCATTGAGATTCGTCAATATATGCTTCGCATCGGTTTCCTAGATCGAATATGTCGCGAATCGAATGAATTTTTCTCTCCAGAAGCTATCCTACAGTTAACAATACAGAACTCATTTCTTTGTTTTTAACGAATGCAAAAGGACTGACTTCAATGTCCTTAATTTAATTTCACAATTTTTCACTATATTATTGTTGCATTTTAGTACAGCTGAGTTGATACATTCTTCGATGCTAAAAAATAGAGAAAGTCTTTCATATCTTATACCACGAGATTGCGTCTTTTTTATAACTGCTTCAGACACTTTAGCGGGTTGATTTATTGGTCTGTTATTTACGAATTATCAACACATTATTTAAATTCAGATTTTTTTTTTCTGATTTTTTGTGGTGGGGGTATAATAATGATTTAGTGATCCAATTCTTACGCATAACTGGGTGGAGAAAAAGTGGATTTTATCAGGAGTATTTACGCGTAATTGAGTATAACGAACCTAACTGGAATTAGAACTAGGCTCTCCCATTAATAATTAACCACCCGCATATGCGAGCTTACAGTACCAGTTATTTTCAAGCGGTCACCCATCTACGTACTGACCAGGCTCGATGTTGCTTAACTTCGGTAAACGTACAGAAACCGGTGTTTCAACGCGATGTTGTCGAAAAGTCCCCTTTACTTGGTTGTAAAATAAAAATTGCGTAAAAACCAGGGTTCATTTCAAGAGAAAGTGAATCGGCTGTATTAGACTTCGACATTATGCGAAAATCTGTTGAATTAGTCGTAAAATATTGCAGCTGAACATTTGTTGTTGTGTTATTTTACAAGCGTTGTGAGGTAATTCAATCTACCCTTTTCTTAAATCAATTTCCGTGTCATTCAATGAACTTATGGTCGCAAAAGCGACTTTTGACAAGCAACAGCCTAGAGCTGTCAAAAAACCATCCACTTCCAAGATATCAGGTGAAGATCTATTTTACTTTGTATGAGTCTTTAGAAATCCTTCCAACATTTATTCCAATACAATATTTTGGTCGATACGGCTTTCTACCGGTGTAAAATTCATTAGATTCAGAAATGGCAATTTACTTAGCGTAGCTTAAATGCGGCACAAGGCCGAAATTATGAAGCACCCAGTGAGGATAGATCTCGTTGTCCAGTCGTAATTTATCCAGGGAAACAAGCTTGTTAATTATTAAAACACATAGAGGTACCCCAATCATATTTAAAAATGAACATTCGATCTATTAATCTCATTCTCTTCTCTTACGATACAGTATTTTGGCCGATATATTCTACTTCTTTCTCCCGGCGAAAACGCATTAGTTTAGAAATGGAAATTTACTAAGCGTAGTTTAAATGTGGTACAAAGCCAAAATTGTGAAGCACTTTATGAGGATCGAACTTTCTAGCCATTTTTAATTGATCCAGCCAGTGAGGCTCGAACTCACAACTCAGTCGTAAATGATCTCGCGAAACAAGTTACTAACGTTTCCATCACGTCGATAATTACTGGTAGATCTTCTAGCTCTCCCAGAAATGTTTTGCAAATGGATTTACATTAAAAATTCACGATTTTGATATTGTACGATTTTGCCTTCCGCAAGTATGGCTGATGCTAACCATTACTAGGATGACTTATTGCATCTTGTTGGACTGGTTTCGGCTGATATGAAATGGAAAGATTATATTGAACCTATTGTTAGGTCTGCTGCTAGGGAAGTTGATTCCCTGTTTCGAGCTAGACAATTTTTCTCTCCAGAAGCTATCCTACATATTTATACTTAAGTCTACCCTTCGTCTATGCTTTGAATATTGCTACCGCGTCTGATTTGGTGTTCCTGCTATATATTTAGAAGTTATTAATAAAATCTAAAGAAGAATCTACAATGTTATTGGTCCTAACGTGGCATCTCGGTTTCGGTCCTTTTCCCAGTGGCGTAACGTAGTTTCCCTGTGCCTTTCCTATATATACTTCCATGGTAAATTTCCGCTATGGTACCTAGATTTTATGAATTTAAGCGTAGTAAGAAGATTGTCGGTAAGGTATCATCATTTTACGGTTGAAATGGCTAGATGTAGTCGTAAGTTATATGCTAAAAGTTATTTCTCTCGAATTTCACGCTTCAACTCTCTTAGGGCCTCTGCTTCTCATTCAATTTTGATGTTCAAACATTAAAATGTAATTTCAATCATTATATTCTTTAGTCTTATTGTTTTATTGTTATCTCTTCTTAATAGTGTTTTTCTTCTCATATTCTCTAACACACAGTAACCCCTTGCGTCTTAGTGGCTTTATTGCTTTGCTTGGGGTGAAATGATTAAAAAGTACGTAATCCATTTCTATTCATAAACACGGAAATAGTTGATAGTCAAGAATGAATTAAACTGTTAGTGACAGAATAGATTAAAAATTGTTTAATTATATAACCATTGCCGGGTTATTCAATATAGTTTTTAGTCGTTTTTTTTTTCTTTCACCCTGTAAAAATAGATCTCCTTCCTCGGTAGTAATTATCAAGCGAACTAAAGCCATTACCAGACACAAAGGTGTCTTCGGTAGCATCATAAGATGAGATTGTGTACAATTAACTCGTACGAGTTACCTCCCCTAGTATGAATAGCAAAATAAAAAACAATTTATACCCTTAGTTTAAATAAAAAATTTCATTTGAACCTGATGAAAGTCGGGTTGTACAATGGACGAAATAATGTGACTATAGCAACCAAAATAGAAGACAACTTTTCTAATGGACCAGTGTATAATAAAACAAGAAGTCACAGTTGTTTTTCTTTGTTGGTAATAAACGTTTAAGATTGTTTAAATTAAAAACACAAGTCAAAGAGGTTGTCTTATTAGTCGCCAGCTTCGTAGTAACTGTTTAAAAGCAAAAAAAAAAAAAATAATAATAATAATAATAATAAAAAGCGATGAGAAATGCTGTGGGAATTAAAATAGTAGAGCTGGACCGATTGCTGTTTACTTTGATTTGCGATCGTGCTTAAAATAAATAAATATTCTTCTCTGAAGTGAAACAAATTTCCAACATAGTTGGCAAGTTCAATCTGAAACAGATGTGACCAATGAGAATGAAGGCAACTTCTGCTCTCCGACAGCGGAGTCTAATTCCAAAGACGTTCCATTCATAATTAAGTCGAAAAAAAAGTAGTTAAATTGGAAATAACTGTATGCTTTATTAGTTTAATAATGGCTGCTCTAATTATTTCCTCACTATGAATAAATCCAGCACTTAGGCCGGAAAATCTTTATTTCATTTCTCCAATTTCATGCGGTCTCTGTTTAAAACTAAACTTAATATTTACAAGCTATGTTTCCGCTGTCAACAAGATGGCTGACATTTCAGCTAAGTCGGTTTTTTGTTTATTTTTTTGTTTGTTTATTTGGAGTTTTTGTTTTGGAACCTAAGAAAAACTAACAGATTTATTCTTATGTAATAGTTCAATAGAATCATCTAATACCGGAAGTTCTTGCAGAGTTTCAGACACGTTGTATATTTGATGACGGATGTGTGACGTTTTAGCGACATTGCTATAACGCTGCAATCAACTATTTTCTCGAGCCTCCGTACCGACCGCCCATCTCCAACACTGTCATAACATTATGCTCTTATTACGAAGTATTGTAACCAAAGAATTCCGCACTGATCAATTATAAAATAGAATACTTTTTATTCCCTTGGCAATATGTATAAATTATGTAATGGTTAACAAGTTTATCTTGCTTTATCAATTACAACTGAGTAGCGAGTTTGATCGTCACTGGCGCTCCATACATTCGGCCTTGTGCCACATCTAAGCTCCGCTTATAAAATCATTTTGAGCAACTCGTCATGTGTATTGGTTAGCAAACTTGTCTCGTTTAACAATTAAAACTGATTAGTGAACTCGATCCTCACTGGGTGCCCCATATATTCGACCTTGTGCCACATCTAAACTACGCTTATAATAAGGACAGTTTGACGTGGTGTACTGGTTATCAAGCTTGCCTCGCCGGAATAGTTGCAACTGATTAGTGAGTTATATCTTCGCTCGGTGCCCCATATTTTCAGCCTTGTACCACACCTAAGCTACGCTGTGAATATCATATTTTTTTTTTAAACTGATTGATTGATTCGTTTTTTGTGGTTTAACAACCCTTTGCAACTTATTTTAAACAAGAAAATATTTTTAAATGTAAGAATTTTTGTTAGATAATAATTGCTTAGTGATACAAGTCTTATTAATTAACCCATAATTTGAGGGAGAAGAGGTGGATTCAAACCTTTATCTGCGCGTAAGTGCATGTAACAAGAGCAACTGAAATTAGAACTCGGCTCTCCTATTCATTATTCGATCCGTTTCACCATCCGCATATACAATCTTGCATCCCCTGATATTCTCAAACGGGCACCCATCTGGGTACTGTCCAGGACCAGTGTTACTTAACTACGGTTATGGTATGGGGACCGGTATATCAATGGCATGTTGCCTTTTTTTAAATTGAGAATTACTAATCTAGATCATAAATACCTGGATTTTTAATGCAATTTTTCTTAATTTAAAGATAGAGGTCAATGTTTTTGGAACGATAGCGTAACTTCGCGGAAACGTCATTTTGTTTGACGGTTAGAATCACAATTCTGTCACTTTATTCTTCATTTAGAGGGAAACTGACCAAGCAGTGTTTCTCAACCGCTGTTCCCCAGAACCCTACTGTTCTGCAAGAGGTCACTAGGGGTTTCGCGAGAAACCGTCATAAGATAATGCATTTTTGAGTGATTTTTAATTTTATATTTTAATATATACATACGGCATATCGTTGGAAAATCCTTGCTTATTATACAAAAAGGCTTCAATCTCTTATATTATTTAAATTTATGATAATTATAGGGAATGTATTTAGGAATGTCTACATGGCGTCTGTATGAAACCGCCTTCACTGCTTAGTAGACAGGACCTATAAACTGTAATGTATAGATGGGTCGTGAATCGGATTAGGTAAGTATAGTAGGTATGTAGTTAATGTTGACCAATCTTACCCTATTTCCTTGTGTCACAATTATTGTACTTTTACAATAATAAATAAATAGTAGACAAGACTTGGACGTGGTGGATTCGTGTATCATTTGGTGACTCACTCGAGTACAGGACGCATGCACTTGTGTGCATATATTGTTTACCACGTGATCTCCGATAAAAAAAAATATATAAGCTATAGATATTAATAATGCTATATAATAATAGTTATACAGAGTTTCTGTGAGACATGGAAACTGTTTCAAGGGTTCCACAAGTTCATGTCTCAGGAAACCCTGCATGACATTTATATACCATTATATTATATATTCATCCGTGTAATACTGATTCTATACCTGGTCTGGTGCTCCTGCTGTATATCTGGAGATTCTTGACAAAATTCAAAGGGGTCTGTAATTGTTGTGACCAAGTAAATGGTTAAAGAAATAACAAAACAAGTGTTGCAGATATATCATATATTAAACAGTAAGTACGACAGAAGAGTATTGCACGGCTAGTGAGTGTGTGTCGGATGACCCAGTATTCAGTGTATTCGACTGTTCTTCCAGGCCTTCTCTCCTACTGATCTTATAGTAGGCGGAAGAGTCCAACATAGACTCTTTAGAGGGAGGACACCACAACAGTAATGTAACAGTTCTCATCCCTAAAATCTTCTCTTTCTCTTTCACTCAAAGTGTCATAGCGATATTATTGCTTTGCTTGGGGTGAAATGATTACAAAAAACATATTACTAATTTGATTATTGATAATTTAAGTCTTAAAAACTAATACAACAAAGATTACTTTGAACTTTTCACCGATCGGACACACAACACTACGTTATTCATGTACTCTCATTCATTTCGGCATGTAGAAAAACTGGGAAAGGCTCGCTGTACTTTCACTAGTACGATATTATGCCACGGCGAGAAATGAAAACAAATCGTGTTTTCAATAATTTGTCTATTAATACAAGGATTCACTTGTCCAGTCTGTGGGTAGCTCTCTCTCTCTCTCTCTCTCTCTCTCTCTCTCTCTCTCTCTCTCTCTCTCTTACACAACTCGGCCCATATCTACAGTATGACACGCGGCTGGAAACTTGAACGGACATTATAGGAACTACCATGAAGAGCAGCCTAACTGCACCCTTGTGATTGTTCATATAAGCCAGTGAACGGAAAGGCACTTGATCCCAAATATTTTCATTTATTTATTATTTAATTCCATTTTTTCCAAGTGGGTGGTCGCTATGAAGACCCCATTCAGCAAGCTTTATTGCTGGTCATGCAATAAACACTTACAACGGAGATAAAATCCACGAAGGGGTCTCGATCAGGACCGTAGTATTTCATTTGGGTTGGGGTTAGGGTTATTGAGAGAGGCCTATATTTTTTATAAACCTATAATTAATGCCGGAATGTTATTTTTATTTTTATAATCAATGCATTACTTTAGGCATTAATGAATTAATTAATTCACTTTTCATTTATTTACTCCAAGATTCATTGAAAGTTGTTAAAAAATTTGACAAATCATAATAAGCGGGAATTTTGACAAACTATATTTGTCTACGTGGTGATGATGATGATGAAGAAGAAGAAGAAGAAGAAGAAGAAGAAGAAGAAGAAGAAGAAGAAGAAGAAGAAGAAGAAGAAATACTTCTTGAGTAAATGGAGCAGTGAAAGACAGAAATTCAATATATGAACCTTTTACAGTGCCATTTGCACATATAACAAAGATTTCCTGGGTGGTACATGTAAGCAACGAGAGAGTTTTAAGGAAAATGGAAAGGAAACATACTTAGTATATAAAAAAAATAAGCAGCTAAAAATGTTTAGAACACAAAATGAGGAAAGTGGTCTTCGAGACTTTAACACTCACAGGACATATTGAAATCAAATGAGAAAGAAGAAAACAGCAAGTAAAAAACCAACGAGCTCATGTAATGAGATGGGATTATATATAATTGATGGGATAGTAACGGGACAAATATTGCTTAAAACGTTGGTGATAATCCTGATCATCCATGTCATTAAGAGACTCGGCATGTAAGGGTAGAACAAAGAATTATCATGAGAAAAATAGATCATTTGATAGGTTATTTCTGGTTTTAGATCTGCATTTGTGTCCGCCTCTTCCAATTGTTTTCAGTAAAATTTACCATGTTCATAAAAGAAAATTGTAGAAGACTTTGCCTATCTCATACATCCAACCACAAAATGACCATTCTCTTCAGTTAATCTTATAGAGCCGTGATTTCTCTTGGGATTGAGAGTGAAGAAATTTCGCGTTGCCTTCTCTACGGTGATCTATTCATTAAAAAAAATGGCAATTAACATCAGGAAAAAACAGTTGAAATTTCTGGGGCACATAATGAGGAAATAGAGATTGAATGTGATGCACACAGGATAGATTGAAGGTAAGATGGTCAGAAAAAAGCAAAGCATAACCTACCTGGCAAGCTTGAATAAATAGATTACAGAGCAGGGTTTAAGAGAAATAATAAAAAGACAAAACTTCTTAAGACCCTGCTTTTATTTCTGGAACAAAAGCAAAGATCGAAAGCGTGTTTTTCTGATATTTTTTGCGAATTTAGGGTTGGGTTTCTTGAAAAGTTTCGGAAAGATTACCATTTGGAAAGTCATTCCTTTGACCATTTCTACATTTGAGCTCCGATTTCTACTAACATCTATGAATATCTTTCTTCCCCATGTAATGAGTCGTGGCGTTGCTTGCAGCAAGTCTTACGCTAACCTCTTCTCTGAGCCTGATTGAATATAACTGGCAAGGGCCCTTAATTCATCTCGGTTGTCCCCACTGTGCCAAGGACACTAACTTACCTGAGTGAATTAGTGCTGCTCGCTAGACGAGGGTATTTTTCTAAAATGCTACATCTTCAGGGCTTGCGTGTTTAATCCATTAATGCCTACCATAAAAGAAGACATTGATTATAAAAGCTAAAAATAAAAGACCGTCTTTAATTATAGGTTTATAAGAAAAAATATATAGATTTCTATCAATAATTTATTCATATTTATCGTCCTATTGTTGGGAGGCGGGACAAAAATTAGTTAGCGTTACAGGCGTTAAGATAGAGATTGTGGTTTTAAAAAAAACGCGTAAAAATCAAATGAAGCAATTAAGAAATTTATCTATCAGGGAAGTGTACTATCTAACGATGGAAATTCAAGCACAGAAATCAAAAAGTTCGTAAGAATAGGGTAATGGGTCTTCCAGTTGATACGTTTGACTATTATCTGGTACACACTCCTCCGGGATATTTTGAACAGGGGAAGAGGTTTATCCCTTGTTTCTTGTTTAGGATTAGGTTTCTGGTTCCGTCTAAAGACTTTTCTTTCTCCACTTCCGTTGGCCCCTTGTGTTTTGGTGGTATTATCATCTTGCTTGGGTCAGTGCCTCTTACTCTGTAACTCTCTACCTCGAGTGACTCATGGGCCTTGTACAGAGTGTATGCCATTGTAAAAGTGAAAAAGGAAAAAGAAAATAAGCAAAGAATAAAAGGTGCTACTTTGGTTTATCTACGTGTCATAAACTTTGGTATGTGATTTATACTTTATATTGCGATCTACCTGCCATGAATGTACTTTGGCTTGCGATCTATTTTTAGCTGACGTATGTGTTGTTCAGTGCTAGAATATTATTAATAGAAATGTTTTAATATTTTAATTACATTTTCTCTATGTTATATAAATGCTATCATTTTACTATGTCGATATATATTCGAGGAAATCGTTCTGATGAGCTGTTCTTAGTGACTCGACTGCAATTTAAGCGCGCTACGAGATTGACAGCTAGGTCTCATTGTTTTACTGTTAAACTAGTTAAATGCAACCGTCAACTCTATTCTAATAGTTTATTCATGTTCCAGCACTTCTCAGCTGTGAAATTACCTTCCGATTTCTTGCTTCCTTGCCACCTACAGACATCGAAAAGTTAGGAATTTAATCAAAAATCTGTACAGTACAGACAATTTAGTCAAAGTACATGCTTTTTATCGCTAGAATATAAATAGCAATAATTTTTAATATTTTAATTTCATTTTCTTTGTTATATATATATATATATATATATATATATATATATATATATATATATATATATATATATATATGTTAGAATATTTTTTACCTTGTAGATATCGTTCCAGAATAAAAACTTGTAAAGTGTAGATATTTTTCCTTGTAGATAACAAGCCAAAAGGATTTTAGAAGGAACTGGAAACCTAAGGGATAAACCTCTACTTTTGTTAGATCAATAACGACTGGGTAATGAGTTCGATCCTCACTAGGTGCCCCACACTTTCCGGCCTTGTGTCACATCTAAGAAATACATAGAAAGTAATTTTGGGGGTAAGCAAGCTTTTGTTAGATCAATAACGAGCAGTGAGTTCGATCCTCACTAGGTGGCCATACTTTCTGGCCTTGTGTTACATCTAAGCTACACATAGAAAGTCATTTTTGGGGTAAACAAGCTTTTGTTAGATCAATAACGACTGAATAGTGAGTTTGATCCTCACTAGGTGCCCCATACTTTCCGGCCTTCTGCCACATCTAAGCTACGCTTAGAAAATCATATTTGGGCACATCGACGTGTTATAATGATTAAGAAAGCTTATCCCGTTAAGCCAATTCTAAGTAGTGAGTTCTATCCTCACTAGTGTCCAATACTTTCTGGCCTTATGCAACATCTAAGCAACGCTTAGAAAATCATTTTCAGGCATTTTGATTTGGAACAGTGGTTAGCTATTTTGTCTTGCTAGATCAATTACAACTGAAGAGTTTGGTCCTCACTGGGTTCCCCATACTTTCGGCCCTTGTACCAGATCTAAGCTACACTTAGAGATTCACCAGCTATTTCATTTAATGTTAATCGTTATAGTAAATTCGGATTCTAAATTCAGGCCAAGAATAAGAGAAGTGAAAATGCTAGCTATGATACGGTCATAATCATTTTGTTCGCAAAGCAAGCAAAAACTATCCGGATTATATTGCTCGTTTTAATAACCCATTTCCTTTCGATTCGTTAAGTTTTCAAAACGTCAGGTACAGACGTTAAAAATCTAGAATTATCAGCCGAAAATCTTTCAGAATGCTGTGTTGATTTCACTTACTTTCTGTGTTTATTTCTTTGAAATTTTCGGGAATTCATTTTTTTTTATTTTTTTTTATTAATTCCCAACCTTTCGACAACAGGGAAATATATATTAACATCAGATGTTAAACATTTTCTCGTTCATGCTCTAAGGATTAAGGTAATTTATTTTTCCTATTACGAATTCTGTAGTTTTATGGAAACCAATACTGTTTTTTTCTTCTTTTTTTTATTAATCGAAATGTCTCTTGTGTGTCGATGAAATAAGGAATGTCAAACGAAAAAAAGTAATCCTCACTCGACGGATACAAATTTTCAGAACTACATCCAAATAGTAAAAGATGGAGATCTTTTTACTCTCTTTTCTATTATTCTTCTTACCCTCCTTCCTTTTCTTCTTTTTTTTTTCATCTTCTACTGCCTTTCTTCTTCTTCTTCTTCTTCTTCTTCTTCTTCTTCTTCTTCAGCCACTTCCCCATTCTTCTTTTTTTCTTTCTTTCTTCATCTTCGACATCCATTTTTTTAATCTATTCTTGGTTCACTTCTCCTCCTGCCCCCACTTCCGTTTCTTTCTTTTCGTCTCCAAACTCCTCCTTTTTTTTCTATCTTCTGCTTTTTTTTCTTCTTCCACCCCTCTTTCCTTCACTTTCTCTTTTTCCACTTCTACCTTCTCCTTGTCTTCTTCCTTCCCTTCTTCTTGTACCTCTAACTTTCTTCTTCCGCTATTTCTTTCTTTACATTTTTCTTCTACTTCTTCTTCTTCTTCTTCTTCTTCTTTTTCTTCTTCTTCTTCTCTACTTTATTTTCTCATACGAACTGTCATACATAATTGATCACTGAAGCAAAAAGTTTTACATATGTAAGTAATTTGATTGTCAAAGAAGTTGACATAGCGCTTTTTTTTCTGCTTCTTGGTCTTTTTTTTTTCCTGATCAAATCCTTAATGCTGGTGCCAGTTAGACGATGAAAGATATTTTCAATATAAAAAGACCTACATAGAAGCTGATATTCCTAACTGGTGGGTATTTTAGATTTATAAAATGTATAAAATAACTATTCAAGTATTGAGGTTGAAAATGACGAGAAAATATGAGGATGAACTTTACCAACCTAGCCTGACATACAGATTGGATCAAAATTAGGCTTACACTTATTTTTTTTTTTCACGGTTCCATAGATCAGAACCAGAGCTCACTTGCCCGAACTGTTCTTTAAGCAAAATGTAGCACCTCCCCATTATGCTTTAGCAGTAAGGAACTTCGTTTATTTTTATGTGCCATGTTCTTTCAGAACGTAGGAGATCATGGCTCTCCACCTCCCTCTATCTCTTGTAGCTCTCAACAAGTTCCTTCCCTCTGTTTCCTCCCCTGACCACGTTCTGTCATCCACTTGCTTAAGCCCACCAAGTATATCACACGTTGTTTTCCCTTGTCTCTATTTTCCTCTATTCGACCCGTGAGTATTAGATTCTCCAGACCCTCCTTCCTCATTCTCAGAAACTTCAGCTGCCTATTCCTGATGTTAAGCATAAGCTTCCTCCTTTTCTGCATCCTTTCTAAGACCTCATCGTTACTCACACGCTCGGTCTATCATATCCGTAGCATCCTTCTGTAGAACCACCATCTCCGTCGCCTCGAGTCTCTGCTTCATCTTTGAGGAAATCATCCAATATTCGCTGCTGTAAAGAAGGACAGACGTCACATAACAGATAAGTATTCTTTTCTTTGTTCTCAAAGAAATCCTCCTGTCTCGCAATACTCTGCCCAGTTTTTGGAATGCATCCAAATACGTCTACGGATCTCAGTGTCGCACTTATTGTTCTCTGTCAAAATGCTTCCCAGATATTTAAAACCGGGTACCTTAACGAAACCTTTTCACAGCGTTGGTTCGGAAGAAAGGGTAGCAGCGAATGGCTACCACGTTCACCTGACCTAACACAAATGGATTTCTTTTGTGGGGTGTAGTAAAGAATAAGTTTCATGAGAGATATCTCCACATAGTGGGCGAATTAAAAGGTAAATCTCAGAAGTATTTATTGAAATTGATGCAGATCGGTATTTGTGACGTGCGGTGTGTCATAGTGTTCTGGAGAAGTCCAAGAAATATTTCAGTGTTGAAGAAGGACATTTTGAACATTTGTGAGATTAAACTGTACTAAAAGCTGTAAATAAAGAGTTATACAAATGTATATAAACAGTTTTTTAGCATTGTAACAAATAAATATAAATGTAATAAAATGTTTTTTTAAAATGTAAAGTGCATACTTACTAAGTGTAAGCCTACTTTTGGCCAACTAAGTGTAAGCCTACCTTTGGCCAACCCTGGACGAATGTTCTACATCTAAGCACGAAAATCCGACCCCTTAGAAAAAATTCCACTTTACAATAGCCGGTCGCTTGACTGAAACTATTTCCTTTCCCAATAAGAGACAGGTGTTCGATATTTAGATTATTTTAAAAGCAGGCAAAGAGTTGAAATAACAGTCTTCATCCTTTTTTTTTTCTTTTTACATGGCTTTAAGGCTTATAAAGTATGTTTGAATAAGGATAAGTTTTACTATGAATCATGTGACTAACCAAATCACAAAGCTTACTTTAGTCAATCTGCTTTCAGGAGAGTGTTACTTCTTTCACATATAATCATATAATATTTGTACCTGACCCCCTCCATTACCACCGTTAGTCCGCACGACCGTTAATACCACATAAATAATGGACTATCCCGTTTTGATCGCATAGAAAGACAACATACATATCAGAGACGCTCGTTGGTCTCAATGAAAAAAGAAAAAGAAAATTAGATAGATAGGTTTTCCATATCTCCTGCTAATACATCTTAGACTATTCCGTTAAGCTTAAGATTTTCTGAATTTATAGAAGAATGATTATTATCAGCGATAAAGCATTTATGCTGCATGTATCAGCAAAACTGTCCAAATCATGTAACAGCAAAATTATCCAACAGTTAGCTTAAGCTTTGAACCGTTGTATCTTAGAAATGATTAACGATATTTTACTGGAATTCTGCATTCTTATAATATTATTGGACTCTACTTTTCAACAATAATAATGTATTTAGCTTATTTGCAATAAGTTGAATTATATATATTTAATTTTTTTCGGATTACATCTATATTTTCGTTGTCCTCTTATTACCGAGAAGTAAAAAA
>OZ010574.1:67753180-67768180 GCA_963932145.1 Acanthosepion lycidas | reverse complement strand
TTAGTCGCATCATGATACTGAAGTGACTGGGTTATTCGACTGGAAGTTATTTCTAAGATGGACACTATCTAGAAAGTTATGGACTGCTTTTATCAAAACCTATCACCACATTGCGCACATTTGGCTGTGATGCAAGTGCATTGTATACCCTCATTAGACTGTGTGTCAAGATGGGTATATTTAGCTTCGTATGTTTATAACGTAGATCACATTGTTAGCGTGCTGTTCCCTCATTAGCAATAATAATAATAATAATATCTTTGAAGATTTTCATAAAATATAAAAATGCAAGGATCTTGAAGTGAAAATCTTAAAAATTTTGCACATGGGGATATTAATAATTACAGTTGTAGTTGGAACCTCAAGTTGATTGGGAAATGTTCCGATAAACACATTGAATGGATTTCTGGTAGCCCATACTTTAACAAGTACAAAAGTTTGTAACCACAAGCACAGCTCACATGTAACGAAGGGTTTTGTCTACGTAAAATCTGTATTACCTTAGGTGTTTTGTGTGTTTTTTTTTTTTTTAGAAAAATGATCAGTGGAAAATGTCATGAAGTATTCATGACCTTATATCTCTGATTGGGAACCGGGAGGAAATGCCTATACAATATGAAAAAATGGGAGAAATAATAATAATAATAATAATAATAATAATAATAATAGTAATAATAATAATAATAATAATAATAATAAACAAAGAAATGCGTGATTTAAGAAAATAAAATAAAACAGACGCAGTGTTTAAAAATGTATCAACAGTATATCTGAAATTGCTGAATAATATTGTTAAATAATAATAATAACAATAATAATAATAATAATAATAATAATAATAATAATAGGGCTTTATCTATGTAATTTTTATTTTATTTTATTTTATTTATTTATTTTTTTTATTTTTTTTTGTCAGTGAAAAGTGTCATGATGCCATTTCTAACCTTAGGTCCATGGGTGGGACCCGGAAAGAAATGTGTAAACGCCAGAAAGCAAAGAAAATAAAAATAATAATAATAATAACTGGAAATGCTCCTAAATTAATAACTGACTAATTTTCTTCAGATTCAGGAACTTAATATACCGATGAAAATTCTAATATTACTTCTTTACGTTTTTGAGATTGACTAAATTTATTACAATAGCAATCGTGAATATGAATACAGGTTATTATTTAAAGAGATGATGAAAATGAAAAAACTGACAACAGTTTCCATTTCACTGAAGTAGACATTAAAAGAATGAGAGTGTTATCGTTGCCTCTATCTTTTATTTCTTTATTTCGCTAAACCAAATAGCGCTTTTGATATATTGTTTCTTGTGTCAAATTCGGAATGAAACAGGAATGGCCCATTGGTAATTTGAGGTTCTGGTATTGCATAACGTACGCATTAACTAACTAGGGAACAATCAGAATTATAATATGATACTGATAATCATAATAATAGTGATTTTACTAAATATCACGCAATACAAAACTCGAGAGATAGTCAAGGTAGAGGGTTACTGCTGAAATGGTAAGGATGAATGTGGTGTGCGATGTGAATAGAAGATGGTGCTGAGGTTTAAAGATTATAAGGATAAGGAGGATAAATAGCGATTAACCCTTGAATTGAAGTGTTCAGGATTAAAGTGTTCATGGAAGCACCCAGACAAGATTTTCTTCCAATATGTGACAGCTCTTGGAAAGCAGTAGGATAAGTACTTCCTTCTTACATTTGCTACACAGAGGAACTGAATGCGTTTCGGCCACGTGGAAGTAGTATAGTGTGTACCAGTAGGTATCAACTGGTGATACAAAAGACAGGAGATCATCTGAACATTGACTGTGGAAATACAGATAGGGGCATACAACTTTGCGTCAGTGGAAGAGAGGTTACAAAGGGCGAAAATAAATATTCGCCTGCATATCTGCGTAAATGATTTTGAACTCTGTCAAGGCTGGTAAGCTTGTTTTTAATAATTTCACCCCAAGCAAGGCAATAAAGCTCCTAAAACGCAAGGGGGTTACTGAGTGTTAGAAAATATGAGGAAAAAACACACTATTAAGGAAAGAGAAGAGGAATTGTAAAAACAGAATATAACGATCGACATTCAAATTTTTCAATATCAAGCCGGAAGAGAGTTCCACAAGCGAGAAGTGCGATAGAGGAAACTATTCGTATATTTAGTACCATTATTGTTAGCCACCTGAAGAAACATTTGATTTTCACGTTGAAGCAAAATGTACAATTTTGTAGTGGATATTTACATGTTCTAATGTAACAGTGTATAAGATAGATAGATAGATAGATAGATAGATAGATAGATAGATAGATAGATAGATAGATAAACAGACTTAGATAGATGGATAGATAGATAGATAGATAGATAAACAGACTTAGATAGATGGATAGATAGATAGATAAACAGACTTAGATAGATGGATAGATAGATAGATAAACAGACTTAGATAGATGGATAGATAGATAGATAGATAGATAGATAGATAGATAAACAGACTTAGATAGATAGATAGATAGATAGATAGATAGATAGAAAATGGCCAACAAGGAAGATTTAATTAATCGTTTATTTATTTTCTGCAACAACCTAACATTTTTCTGAGCTGTTTTTGTGCTTCTTGGCGGTCACACATACCGCTCGAACACCACACTTAAAATTACTATGTAGCAGCTACACTCAGAATCTCATCATCCAAAAACACATCATTGATAATGGCTATAGAACTAGCCGAAAGCAGTCAGAATAATTAAAACTATGGACAATTTTAACCGCAGAAAAATTGAAAATGTTACATTGCTGGTAAAACTCAATAAAAGATTAATGGAATCTTCCGATTTCAATGAAAGATGCATGAAAGAAAGGTTACTGCCTAAATACGCATCAATATATATATAGAGAGAGAGGTGAAGTTTGAACATCCCCAGGCCCAGATATAGCGACTTTTATAGATCTGCCTTTTGTAAATATGTAACATGTCAGAAAGCATCATTTACATTCTGAAATGAGATAGAACAGACCCTTTTTTCAACATGTTTATCAATAGTATTTTTATATGGGTTCCTCTTGAGATTTACTCATATTTCAGAAATATTGGATATATTGCTAAAAATCTCTGAATAATAAGTAACATCATCAACCCAGTACTTAGAATCTATACGCGTTACGACATCTCTTCCTCCTCTTTCTAGACTGACATTTTGAAAATGTGTCTGCTCTTCCATTCAGTGAGGGTGAAAAAGAGGTTAAATTTAGAAAAACCTAGATTTTAGGATTAATTCATTGATTTACTATAGAAATGCGCTAACAATGTCACCTGCTAATTCAACCCTGGTCTGAATACAAGATATTGTTCTTCTTGGGATTGATATTGCAACAAACCATTCCCCTAATCCCGACAGTGATTTGAATGTCCGCTTACCGAACAAGGACTTACGTTCACTGTGTTAACGACTCAACACAGATTACATTTTACTATTCCCTGTTCGCCGCTCGATTTCGAAACGCGACAATAAAACTCTCCGTGATTGGTAGCTTTATTTCTCATATTCCCCGCTCGCTTGTTTTCCGCTGGCCACAAGGGATCGTCATTATACAATCACAAGAAAGTGATGTATCTGTACAAGTTCTGCATTCGACTGGTGAAGACGGCTCTCACAAAAGAAATAAAGATAAAAACAATAGCCTCGTTTTCGTTTTCCCCATTCTGTTTGACGCACAAACAAGTTTGACTGTCAAGTTAAAGCATAGTTAGAATCTAAATAAAGTTATTTGAACAATGGCATGCATTACTTTCACGCATTTATGGCAGAGTGATCTGGAATATATCGGCTCTTATTTGTGTAGACACTCAAAGTAAGAGCTTGCATTTTGTTGGCTCAATCATCTAAAGTTGACTTGCCCTATGCTACGTATAATATGAGGATAATACTGTTGTCATAATCATAATTGCTTATAAGAAACAAAGGTTGTTTTCAACAAAGAACAACGATAACAACAACAATAATAATAATAACTGACACACAGATTTATGTGTGTATACAAGGCACATGTAACACAGCCATATGGTGACAGGTTTTGATAAAAGCAGCTCATAACACAGCAGCAGGGAACCACTTAGAAATAGCTTCAGGTCGGATAACAAAGTCCGCACAGACGGTCCATGACTGACGGAGCTCCCACGTATCAAGATGTAACTCCGTAAATGCTTTGGTTGCTTCATTCTTCAAATTAAAAAAAAATAACCTAATCGACACTCGATCATGTTCTACTACTCCCGCTCATGAACCGATATGGATAATTTTCAGTCCCTAGTGGACATGTTCAACATTGTTAGTAGTAGTATTAGTATTATTATTAGTAGTAGTATTTTCTTTTGCTTTCTCTTTAGTACCTTCTGCGTCATTCTCGGAGACCTATGCTAAGGCTATGTAGCAAATATAGGCCTTCAGTTGGCATAAATATTGCGTTAATTAATACTTAATATTTAGTGTCTGTATTTCTTTACATTGATAATACTCTCCTGTCTAGATTAACAGGTCCATTCAATACAACTTTTGAAAACTCTTGTAACCAGTAGCTAGAAATGATCTTGTTAATGTTCGTGTCTAAGGAGTGGTTAGTCCACTGAAACAAAATTGATGAAGAGTATTCATATTGTGGTAACTTCGTTGAATATGACCTGACCCAGATCATGGATAAGTCTACTCCTGTTCCCGATATCGCTGGCCACAATGTTAAACTCCTAAACCTCTTCTTCACCAATTGTTTCACTTGATAAATGAAACTTTGAAATGTTACCACATTTGGGAGCTTCAACCAACACAACGATCTATGTCAAAATTGGTTCCAAACCAAAAGTATCCACCAATGTTCATTTTATAGGACAATGAGAAGGGTATACGAGGCACGTGTATCTTCAATTGTTTGACTGTCAAGTTAAAGCAAAGTTAGACTCTAAATAAAGATATTCAAACAATGGCGTGCATTATTTTCACGCATTTATAGCAGTGTGATCTGGAATATAGCCGCTCATATTTCTGTAGACTCTCATAATAAGAGGTTACATTTTGTTGGCCCACCCTCTAAAGTTGACTTATCATCTGCAACGCATTAATATTAGGATAACACTGTTGTGATATTCATAATTGCTTATAAAAATCAAAAGCTGTTTTAAAAAACAATAATAACAACAGCAATAATAATAATAATTAACACACAGATTTTTGTGTGTATACAAAGCACATGTATCACAGACAAAGTGCGCCATATGTTGACAGGTTTCGATAAAAGCAGTCCATAACTTTGCTGGTTTCGTCTAAGTTGTTTAACAGCATATCAAATCCTCATCGGTCATCTAATGCCGAAATTTTATTCTCTTGTGAGCTTTGGTAATTTTTTTCAAGTAATGTATTACTGGGTTTTTTTTTAATATAAAAATGTACTGCCGGTAGTTTTTTTTTTCTTTTTACACTTTCATGTTTTGTTCTCAGTTTGAGGGTCCACTATTTGCCCATAGCTGTGTCCCTAATAGGTGCTACCACTCTGGATAAAGGTGAACTTGGAAATAACAGCAATTAAGAGGTGCTTCCACTCTCCTCAAAATCTCCCCATCAGAAGCCTTGCTGCCGGATGTCGTTTATCGGGATACCCAGGCCCAAACATTGCAGGTAGCCCCAGTTAGAAATACATTCATGACGAGTAAAACAATCAGAATATTAAGATCAATGTAAAATTTAGCAGATATTTTTTTTTCCGTATTTCTTTATACCGTATTCCCCTAAATGTAAGACGCTACAAGTGGTAAGACGAACCCTATAATTAGCTAGGTATTTTTGGAAAAAAAATTTTGAGGACTTAATAGCGTATAGTACTTGCAAGGTGAGGCCCGGTGAAGTAATAGATAGCGGCTTGGATTGAGGAATCGGAGAGCCGAGTTCGAATTCCAGTCGAATCCATTACATTCACTTACCTGCTAATACCCTTGGGAAAGGTATGAATGCTCGTCTTCTCTCCTTCCCTGTGTTAATAGCAGGACAGACTGAGTTCTATAGCGTTGGATGGCAACAAGTCTACCGCAGAAAGAAATAGTAACCTACTGCGGGAAAAATATCTGCCTCGTCAGTCATGTAACGAAAGATACATGATCGTCTAAGCGTGTAACATGCATGGCACATAACTAACTGACTTTCAAGTCCAATTCGCCGACTCTTTAGTGTCATTTTTTCTCTGTCACAATAAATTATAACATATTAAACGTATTATTAAACATTTGTGGTTATTATTAATTAGATTTTCAATAATTTAGCCCAATTTTATACCTACTCACATAAGAAACAATTTACCAGTACAAGGAGGGCCTCATATCCGACATGTTTATATCCAACAACCAGATAATGTTTCAAAGCGGCATTCGAGAGCGAAAACGATTTGTTACTTTTACATCGTCGCTAACACAATGCGCCATTATTATGCGAATATATTATCAATTATCCCGATGTATAGTTAAATTAATTAACATTACCTAATTTAGTAAAACAGGAAATACTGTACGTTTTAAATACGGGAGATGTCAGCTGTTTTTATTTTCGGTAGTCGGAACGAAGTATGATAATTTTATCTGTGCGCATCACTCCAACAGAATTCAGGAAACAATATAATTATCGTAATATTGCTTTACTCCACAATACCAATGTATGAGTGTGTGTATATATATATATATATATATATATATATATATATATATATATATATATATATATATATATATATATATATATATATATATATTGTGTGTGTGTCATCGACAGACTGTTACGCTGTATCACAACGAAACAGTCAAGCCAGGATCGAAACCCAGCTGATTTAGCATCAGTCAGAGATTTTTCCCCTGACCTATCAGCTCCCGCCAGAGAGGAAGGTGATTTTTTTACATATTTATTTTGGAATAAACATGCCAGTGACCCACATTAAATTTGGCCTTGTGCCACATCTGACCGTGTGATCGGTAGATATCCTGCAGTTGGAGATTCATTGCAGAATTCACTTGAGTCACTCCTAGCAATTGACTCCTTCTACGCGCCGCTGGCGAATCTTATATGTGTTTCCTTGTTTTCCTGCGTAGCTCTCCCCTGCTTCTCCCTACGATCCAAGTCGAGATTCGCAACCTCCCAGTTTGTTTTGCCTGCACATTTCATCTCGACTCTTACAGAGAAAGAGTCTCTTGATTTTATCGGAAACTGAATATAGTGGCAAGTCTTACTTTTGAGAGGAGGACGGGTTTTACTAACATCTTTCGTTTTTTAGATTTTTTCTGGGTGATCACCCCCCCCCACCTTCACTTCATAATATTGATAGAAGTTTTATACAATTGTAAATGTTGAAATTTTAAGTCATGGGGTATTTTTCAGTACTGGTCCTGTGAGTGAGAGGTATTTTGGTGTATGTAAGTGTGAATGGTGACGGATATGATGAATGAGTAAAATGTAACGAATAAATGTGTTGTGAATCTGATTATGAGATAATGTTGACCAGTCATGACACATCTCCCCCCTTTTTTCGGCCTTGTGCCACAGTTACTATGTTTAATCGGTATTAAATATTAAACAAACAACGTTTGTATAAAGACATAAATTTTTGTAGATTTATACTTTTTATACTTTTTTTAAACATAACTTAAAAAATAAACATTCTGTTGAAATATTGTTTAACATTGTCAAACACTGTGTTTTTCTTTTCTTTTTTCTTTTTCTTTTCTTTTTCTTATTCTTTCTTTGTCTTTTTTCTTTTCTTTTTGTCCATGTTTTTCTTTTCTTTGTCTTTTATAAATCGCGCTGTTGAAAAATGTTGGAATAGTTATGTCAATAATAAGGTTGGACATGTCCACTAGGGACTGACACATTATGCATATCTGTTCATGAGCGGGAGAAGTGGAACATTATGGCCGGATATCGAGTAGTTTATTATTTTTTTTTTAATTTGAAGAATGAACGGAAAAAGCATTTAGAGTGATAAATCGAGATACGTAGGAACTCCGTCAGTCACGGACCGCCTGAACGAACTTTGTTATCCGACCTCAGTGTATTTCTGAATGGTTCCCGCCTGCTAGGCTATGAGCTACTTTTATCAAAATCTGTCAACATATGACCCACATTTGGTTGTGATACATGTGTTTCGTACAGACTCATAACTCGGTGTGTTAATTATTATTAATATTTAATTATTTTTTGTTGTTATTGTTGTTGTGTATTGAAAACAGGCTTTGTTTCTGATAAATAATTATACAACCACAAATACGCATGCTGAGGGATGATCAAAGAGTATCAATCTTCTTAACTATTCTGTCAAACATTGCAATTCCATCATTCAGAGGACTATAGACTGTGAATACAAAAGACATATTATGGTTTGGTTTCTTTTGTTTTATGGCATATCAACCTCAATGGCGACAACATTTTTTGCTGGTAATATGTTTTCTCAGAAATGTATTGCTGGTAATATTTTTTCCTTCAAAAAATCAATTGCTGGTATTAGAACTTATTTTCACACTTTCATAATGTTTTGACCCCAGTTTGGGTGTTAACTATTTGGCCATAGTTGGGACCCTAGCAGGTGCTACCACCTCGGGTCAGGGTAGACATGGGAACACCAGCAATTAATAGGTGGTTCTACGCTCCTCAAACCCTTTTGTTCAGAGGCCTTGCTGTTGAACGTAGTTTATCGTCTTACCCAGGACACGGGTGTAGTTTATTGTCATACCTAGGACGGAACATATTATGAACGAAAGCCACATGAATGCATATTTGGGAAAATAAGCGACGTCGTTTTGAAGTCTCTGCCATAGGGAAACCCATCCTTGTTATAGCTGTCAAGTCAATGTCCATGGCGATTTAGAAGACTTCATTTGTGAGTAGAAGAATTCTTGAACTGGTATAGTGTGCGTGAGTCTTATTTCAGATAGGAACATGGTCAGGTTTACGATCTTGAAGATGTACTTCGTATTTCTGGATAGTTAAAACATAGAACACTTATATTATTGTAGATGGACAACTTGAGGTTTATTCTTTGCATCGATGTTCTGAGTTTGAAGCTACTGTGTGTGTTATGGTCAGAATTTGGTAGGAGGTGGTGAAAAACCAAAGTAGCAAGACAGCAAATCCCCAAGACGTCTTTTTAAAAATCCATCTGGATTAATCTTTAGACAGCAAGACGTCCTGCGTAAGCAAGAGCGTAATTATGCAGATCAACATGGTGATCGAAACCTACAGCTTACGATTCACAAAATGTCAATATGGTAACCCAGAAGTTATGCAATTACTGATCAATTACTGATCGGATAGACTCCTTACAAAATTCCCGGTTCCATGATTATGAGGCGGGTAACGACAGTGCAGAAAACGTTTACCCCCAGCACCTTTAATGAAGAGACCAATAATCCAAGAATGAGAACTTACAGGCATACCACCCAGAGTGAAACCATGACATACATACACCCAGAAATCAAGGCAAGATTCGCCTTGAATCTGAAACATCATACCTAAAGGGAAGGCAAGACACCGAAAAATGCTCGCTCGTATCTGAGGACCAAAACTCCAATAGGAGAACATAAAACCCTATCTTCATCTGCGACCATTTCTGTCTTTTGGTCTATATTTTCTAGTTTTCTCTATCTTTGGAAAAACCGCCGCGTTCTCTTTCTATAAATTTGAAGAAAGCAGTAAAATAGATCGAACGAAGCGTTTTACTAACAAGAAAGCTAGCAAAAACATTAATTTCTATAACACGAATAACACTTGAAAACCTTTTTAAGATGCCAAGATTTGCTAAATGTGTATTTTTAGTATCCATAGATGTTGGTGGTGTTTATTTTTTGAAGAGATTTTCCCGCGTTTATTACATGTTTATTAATTTATTACTTTTGTTATTTAAATGATTTTCCGACACATTTTATTAAAACCTTCCTAGTTTATTAAGAAATATTTCGAACCCCTCGATTATTACAACCACCCTCTTGTATTAGGCTCTTAAAAATAGAGCTAGGTGTTGCTTTTCTGTTTACCAATGCAGCTAGGTTTTTCACGGGATGAAGTTACGTGCCCCATGCACAACTAGTTTTTGAATTCATAGTTGACGTCCGTCCAGGCTACCTTACTATTAACTCATAACTAGCAGAGATCTACTCATGCCTTTTCCAGGGCTATTTGCGTAAAAGTAGATTTAAAGAAAAGAAATGGAATTTAAACACAGCTCGAAAATCTCTCGTTCAGAAAAGCTAACCACTACATACCCGTCTTTGTGTGCAATCATCCAATTTACACTCTGCGCTAGTCTTTTGAATAGGAGTAGAGGTTACTCCTTTGTTTCCTGGTTAGTACTGGATTTCAGGTTCCTTACAAAGTCTGCTTCAATTCTATACTTCTAACGTCTGTACTTAAACTCTGAAATTTTATTCACAAATTAAATCTTGATCTATACACGTCTAGAGTTAACTGTTATCTTTCTTGCATCGCCTCAAGAACTTCACTTCTTTCCTTTCACGGGCCACCTAGCAAAATATTTAAAGGGTATACATTTAAATGCTACGAAATAAAACCAGAAATTTTTTTTTAAATACACAGAAAAAAATGAACTTACTTTATTTCAATGTTTATTTTCAGCTATTTATGCAGCTTATTTAGTGTGGAATCTGTGCCTAGTGTTTTTTTCGCGATTTCTTCAATGTTTGGTCGAATGTGCGATAAACAGACCTTCATTTTTTCTTTTGTCGAGTGTAGTCTTTCTTGCTTCTTATTTTTTTTATGTTATTTAGGATTGAGAAGCCTAATTCATATAAATAAGAAATAGAAAATTGCAATAAAACTGATAGAGCCTTTTTAGTTAATGTGGGCTAAAAAGTTTAATACTTACTCATTTATTCAAATACTAACGCCGTACCATTACTACTTCCACACATGCATATATATGTATGTCGTGACAAGATTTCGCGTCACACTTAAGAGGATCGCGTGGCACAGAGGATGAGAATCATTGCATTAATACAACTCCAATATCTGTCTATATTTCTGAGGTGAAGTATTATATACATTATTTACATTATTCAGACTATTGTCCTCATCTTTTTTTGCCAAATTTATCACAACTGAACCGTTTATTTCGCTCGCTGTTCTAGTTCCACGTGCCATGTCTAATGGATGTCAGTTATAAGTTATCTCCTGTTAATTCACCTCTCCAAGTTCTCCACTGCCTTAACCAGGTATTGAACTCACACCTCTTTGTGTCCTGTCACTGGATCTAACCAACGCCTTTATTCACTGTGCCATGTGTCCTTGAGAACACATGGCACAGGGGGCGAAATAAAGTTTGACATTCCAACCACTTGAAGATGGCGGGAGCGTACAACGGCGGAAACGTTTTGATAAATATGGCAACAAAGATGAGGAAAATAGTCCGAATAATCTAAATAGTAATACAACTCCGCCCAATAAAACCTCTATCTTTAGTGGCTTTTGGGGCTTGTATTAGGTGAACAAAGTGAAAATCTTACGACTGCTATTATAATTTTACAGTAATCATTTAATATGCAGTATGTATCTCGTTTTTGACATGAGTTTAAACAAGAAGTTGATCGACATGCTTTTAAATGAACTTGAAACTTCAACGTTTTTTTTTTAATTCTTTCTTAAATTGATCAAGTTAAATATAGAACAGAGCCAAAAAAAGATGCATTTTTGAGGCGAACAACTTCAGACGTTTTACTTCTCCATAAATTTTGAACTTGAAATAGAAAAAAGCAGAAGAAATAGGCTAAGAGAATGCAGTTTAACTGTTTTTGTATTTTTTTCTTCAAACAAAAAATTTAAAAGAAAAAAACTCCAAACCACGGATCTAAGAGTGAAAAGGAAATAACTCTCAGATGCGTACATAAATCAACAGTTTCCAAATACGGATACACACGGTATGTTTCCTCATACGCAACCATAGAATAACACTTGAACCCACCCGTTTAGAAATATTCGCAAACAAGAAAGTAGCAGACGCTTCCATATGACATTTTTAATGGCAGTTTCAGATATCTATCAGAGTCTAGAACACATGAGAAATATAACAAACTTGTTAACAGGAAGGAGTGGGCAACACACTGTATTTCCATAGACAACAAGCAAATCTGCATTCAAAGATAATCACCAAAACGACATTTGAGCCAGTTCTTGGCAAAAATGGCTCTTTAAGTAGAGACTCCACCCAAAGTTGAGGCACGTAACTCAGTAACAAAGATATGGTTTATATATTCAATAATATACATATCAATCACACTTCCATTTTTAGTAACACGCACACACATATATATATGTGTGTGTGTACGTATGTTTGTGTGTGTGTGTGTGTGTGTGTATGTGTGGAGATGATGAGAGAAAGTGAAAAAGCTGATAAACGATTCCTTTTGTCGAAGTCTGTTCGTCTCGGCCTCTTCAGGTCGGAATGTAGGACACAAATGTGTGTAAGGAAAACGTGTTGGGATTGTTGAGGATAAGAGGGGCAATGAGTTAAATTACCTTATATTTCGACGTAAAGAAGCCGGCATGAACAGATATCGGCGAAACGAGTCGTTTGTAAGTTTGTGTGTGTGTGTGTATGTGTATGTGTGTGTGTGTGTGTGTGTGTGTGTGTGTGTGCGTGCGCGTGTGTGTGTATGTGTACTAGGTTTAGTAGCATAATTTTCCATCCAAAAAAATGTTTAATATCTAAAAAAAAAAACACTAAACTGAGTTTCTTTTTTCCAGGTTTTCAGATAAGACGTTTAGCCATCTTGACACAATTTGTCGTAAGAATCGTTGAAAAAACCTTGAGATATTCACCTAGAAAGCTAAAATCGTTTTGAGTCAGCCCCACTGTCTTTCCAAATGAGCAATGATGAGAGAAAAAAATCATTCAAGCCTTCAGTAATTTTACAACAGGAAGAGAGATTATCATGTCAACTTAGAGCCAAAGAGATCCATTAGAAAAGATCCAATTCAATTGATAAGACCATTGTGACGTGGGAGAGGAGTTTCGGCTATGGCAGTGCAAAGAGTAGTGAAAAAAGACTTGAAAATGAATTAGTACGTGAAGCTTGTGAGGCAACTTGTTGCTCCAGGATAGAAAGTTAGAAGGTTAGAGGGGGGCGAAGATCATCTTGAATAAGTTCCGAAAATGGTCCTGGAATAATATATATATATATATATATATATATATATATATATATATATATATATATATATATATATATATGAACGTTATTTCAATCCTTCATGAGCTTCGGATACTTAGCTATGATTAATTAATGATGAATATGTCATTTTCATTTATGATCTATTTCATCAAGATTCGTCTTTTCTCAAAGTAGTGCCCAATAGTATTATAAAATCCTCTGACAATTCCAATATATATATATATATATATATATATATATATATATATATATATATATAGAGAGAGAGAGAGAGAGAGAGAGATAGATAGATAGATAGATAGATAGATGTACACACAAAGTGCAAAAAGTTTTAGCGCGACATGTTTCCTCATTTAGAACTTCAAACTAAAGCGATGTTTACGGTGATGCGATTACACATGCGTATGAAGGAGAGGGGACGTTGATAATTTTTAACTTAAATTATTTTCCTTTTAAAGAAGTAAATTTTAGTTGCATAGTCGAGCTGATTTTATTTAATTTCGTTTACTTTTTATTCATGTTTTTATGACTTTTGATATTAAATATCCTACACTAAAGATCTGACAAAAAAGGTGAACTATTTTAAGATCCTAGACATGAACTTACTGTGGATGACATAGCGATTAAAGCACTTTGTAGGCATTTTCGTCCTAGTAAATTTCTTACTCTTTTAATTAGAGTATCATTTTTAAATCAAAATGATTTCAAACACATTGCGCATTTAGTATGTTGTTTTGTAAAAGATCCCTTTTGCGTTCATATAATCTTTTATTTAAATTCCTTTGGGTTTCTCCCGTGTAATTTTTGCGGCAATTATTACAGTAAAAATCCACCTTAAAAATCACCCTTAAGTTCTGGCTTATAATTTTGTTTTGTATCAATTGTTTTAGAATTGTAATATTATATTAGAAGTAATTGTAACAAAACTTTATATATTTTTCCCATATATATATATATATATATATATATATACATATATGAGTTGGGATCCAGCATAGATCAAATATGGATCGGAATCCGAGAGAACGATACGATAAATAACAAATTGCGAGGTCAGTTGCTAAAAAAGTAGATTCACTGTGAGACAATTTATTTTTCTCCAGAATATACTTTACATATCTATAAGTCTACCATTCATTCAGGCTTAGAATATTGATACCACATATGGTTTGATTCTCCTTCTATTTAGCTTGAGCTCCTTGATATAATCCAAAGTAGAATCAGCAATATTATTGGTCCTGATCTGGCGGCTTGTCATCAGTCACTTAACCAGCGTTGTAACGTTACTTCTCTGTGTTTTTTTTTCTGTTCAGGTGAGCTCTTCGCTATGGTACTTGATGAAAGCGTAAATTCTATACTAACAGTTTCTTTTCTCGCACTTTTTGCTTGTGGAACTCCCTTCCAGCTCCATACATTCCAACTAACTTTAATATACAAAGATGTAAATGTAATGTCAATCGCTATCTACTGTCCTCTTGATTGCTCTTTCCTCTTCTTGCTCATTATTAATGTTTCTGCTTCTAATTCTTCCACACCGTGTAAGTACTTGCGTCTAAGTGGTTTTGCTGCCTTGCATGGGGGTGATACCGATTAAAAGAAAAAGGAGACGTTTATCAATTTAATGTTTTCTTTTTGATTAAAGCTTCATCAGAAACTTAGATATGATGGAGAAAAATAAGAAAATGTTGGTATATTTACTTTTGCCTTTTTTTTTTTCATTGGTTAATCATGTATCGCGTTTTATTCGACGCTTTTAAACCAACGATTTAAGGATTTCAAGGAGTGATGAC
>OZ010574.1:67740680-67750680 GCA_963932145.1 Acanthosepion lycidas | reverse complement strand
TAGGGTGAGCACGAAAAAGAATTGAAGAATATTTACACTATTTACGGACTTACCCTCATCTTTATTGTCATATTCACGACGTTTCGGTCGTTGTACGCTCTGGCCTTCTTCAGGGGTTATTTTTTGAAATTTCGAACAGTGAATATGACAATAAATATGGGGACAACAGTCCGAACAATATAAATAGTTAAAATACCTATTCTCACAAATATAGACAGATGTTGAAGAATTCATTCATTTTTTATGCTTTATCAACCCTTTGCAGGTTATTTAAAACCAAAAAATATTTTTAGATTGTAAGAATTTTTTATCTGGGGTGAGGAGATAATAATTTAGTGATACAAGTCTTACTAATTAACTCATAGCTGGAGGGAGAAATGGCAGTTGCGCGTAAAAGAATATAACAAAAAGAAATGGAATTGTAAATAGATTCGTCGATCTCCTATTCTGAGCCATCTTCCATTATACCAATCGCATATCCACGCTTAGAGCCCCTGGTATTAACAAGCAGTCACCCATCTAGATCATGTTCAGGCTCAACCTTGTTTAGCTTCGGTGATCGTACGGGAACCAATGTTTTCAAAGTGATGTGACCGTAAGCCACAAAAATATAAATGCCTAGACAGGCGTAAAAGAAGAATCTATACTTGTAGATTAAATGAATAGTCCGCTTCGAAATTCTCTGAATCTTACTTGAGTTGACTGACACATAAAGAACGTCGGGAGACACATAAGAAATAGGGCTACATGGGATATATGTCTTTGTGTTCTTTTTTTGGGGGGATGGGGTAGCACATTATTAAAAAGTGAACACGCTTGCATTCTCTGTCATCGCCTGATATATTGGACATACTACCATAACCTATCGTTATCTCCTAAAAAAAGAAGATTCTCCAGTATGTGTGGCATGCCAAGAGCCATTCACCATAAAACAAATACTGATAAATGTGCATTCATTTTAATTCAATCTGCTTAAAATACTACCAAACAACAAACTTTAAAAAACTTTTTCAAAATCCCGATTCATTTTAATATATTTCAGTCCCTAAGAGAAATTAAACTGATTTAAAAAAATAATAATAATAAAAAAATATAACTATAACAAGCAACAGTCTTACTATTTATAAATAGAAGAATTTATTTTTTTAAAATTACATTTCGGCATTAAATGACCCAATGGGTTGATATACCGTAAAACAACAAAAAACTAAAGAAACAACCAAACCAAAATCATGCAGACAAAACAGCTATCATAAATAATTAGCAGAACAGTTTATATCCTCTACGCACGATCACCAATCAGTTGTTAACTGGTGCAAGAAATGACTTGTAAACCTTTAACCAGCATGGTTGATGCTAACCTCCAGAAGAACTCATTGCACTTACTTTGTGACACATTTTCCATTGACATCAAGTGGAGTGATTCTATTGAATCAATTGCTAGGCCTTCTGCTAGGAAAATTGGTTCACTGTGTTGTGTCAGACAATTTTTCTTGTCAGAATTCCTCTTGCACATTTATAAATCTAACATTTGCCCGTATATTGAACATTGCTTCTATAACTGGTCTGGTACTCCTGCTATATACTTTGTAATTCTTGAAAAAATTAAAATATAGGAGAATGGCATCAGAAGTGCCAAACTAGAAGAAAAGAAGTGTTTAAGTCCAGCCTCCATAACCCATTCGTATATCCTAAAAAAGGAAGATCCTCTGGTATGTGACATGCTAAGAGCCATTCACCATAAAACACATACTGACAAACTGAAGCAATTTTAATTCAATTTGCTTAAAATGCTACCAATATATATATATATATATATATATATATGGTAGTATTCACTTGGAAAAACCTTGGTAGTTCGACTTGTAGCAGTACAAATAGGTACCCAAGGAAAAATGAGGAATAAAAAAAGAAAGAACCAAGAACATTAAACTAAGGCGAAAACAATCGTCCAGAGTTCAAAGAAAAAACCTCTAACCCGAGTAAAAGGCAACTACATAAACGGCTCAATACACGAAGTAGAGGAAAACCTAAGATAATCCTAAGGAGCCAGTCAAACCTACCTAAGTTTCACCTAAACGGATCCGTTTATATATGGGTAACTTGTCGCCATTTTATATTTTTAGTTTTATATATATACAGGGTGTGATGAGTAAATTGTCGCCATTTTAAATTTTTAATTGTATATATATATATATATATATATATATATATATATATATATATATATAACCATAGACTTTAGAAAAAAAAACCAATTAGATTTCGACATTAGATAAACCAATCGGTTGACATGATGTAAAAGAAACTAAACCATCGCATGATATTTTGCTATATCTTGTGAATGATGTGTCACGAGTGAAAAACGAAGATTCAACACACTTGTTATGATACCAGATACAGATGAATATGTCTGTTCCTTTTTTGTATGAAATACGAGTTTTATTAATAAATATTAATGATTCATTCATCTAAACAAACATAAAATCTCCCTTGAGACGAGATTCCCTTATCACTCAATTTGTTCATGATACATACAAGAACTTCAAATCCTGCCCGAAGTCACTTTCGAATTCATAATCAAAGCTGTTTACTTGAAACAATGTAAAATGATGCGAGCGTTGCGATATAATTCATAATAATAAAATTTATTATCTAACACTTAAGATATTATATTTGTTACTATTGCTACTATATCTAGTCGTCGGTATCACGATAAAATACATCTGGTAGTAAAGCCTCTGATCAAGGGATGGAAGGTTTTGAGGAGTATGAAAGAACATCTTAATTGCTATTGTTCCCAGATCCACCCAAACCCGGGGTGGTAGCACCCGTTAGAGTCCCACCTATAGGCAAAAAGTGAACATCCAAACAAAAATAAAACAGTATGGAAGTATGGAAATGCATTTTTATAGCAAAATGACCAACAATACATTTTATAGCAAAATGACCAAAAAGCCATAATAAAATTGTGTTCAAAATATTTAAATTTCGGCATTAAATAACCCATAGAGGATGATATGCCGCTAAACAAAATCAACCAGCTACTACATCTAATACAAGTATGGTTATTTGAACAGGTGTAGATGTTTATTCCTTGTTTCCTGTTTCTTCAAAAGTCTACTTCAGCTCTATAATTCTGACGTCTCTGCCCAAAATTATGAACTTATATTTACTATTGAATTGCATTTTTCTTTTCTCAACAGGAGTAATTATGTTCGCCTACCGCCCAGTTCACACTCATTCGGTCTTTGAACAGGAATATAGGTTTACACTTTGTTACCTATTCTGGATTGTGTTTCTGGTTCATTTACCTTCTCTTCCACTTCCAATGGATCCTTGTTTGCATTATTTCTTTGTAGTGTCTCTTACTCTATAAATCTCTACATTGAGTGGCTCTTGGACCGTGTACAGAGTGGATAACATTGTAAAAATGATAATGGTAAAATATAGTCACTTGCTTATATGGAAATATTTGGCATTCATTGATTCTGCTGTTAGTACTGCTGTCTTTTGAAATTTATAAAATCTTTCTCTTAAAACAGTGTTTCAGGAAAATAGGTTTCTCAAGACCAGTAGCTTTTATCGTGCTTTCGAGTATTGATGGGTTCTTCTTTCCTAACTTTTTGTTTGAAGTTGTGTGTAATATCTACATCTTGATGGTGCCGTTGTTTTATCTTCGTGTTACATATGATATCTATTTCAGCTGCTGCTGCTGTTGAAAATTCTCAAGTGAACATGATGTAGTGAAATAAATCAAACGACAAATAATGTGGTTATATGAGTTTTTAATTTTGCTGACTGGTGGGTCTTCCTAGCCAGATCAGTAAGGTGGCATTTCTATCAAACATAGAATCGATGGTGAGGCGAGTTCAGGTTTCATCAGATATTACTTCCTCGAAACTTGTGAACAACGAAGAAGATTTAAGGAAAACTATAACGAAAATAACACATACGTTTAGCATTACAAAGAGACAATTGAAATTTCTGGGACGGATAAAGCCTACATAAGACCTGTATAAAAATTATTACCGAATATACTCACGTATCAGGAAACAATTGAAGACCAAATTTTGAAGTTAATTTCACTACAGTAAATAGATATATAGTTTGGTCAACCGCGTATCCAAGGCAAACAATACTTACGCTGCGACCTCCTTAAAATTACCTTCAAAATTAGGTCTTTAAATGTTGCATGATACGCAAGTATGTAATGTATATACCATCATAAATATCCCATTTGTATTGCCATCATAATTCACGTGGTAAACATAATATATGGACAACCGTACATCCGTCCAGTACTCATGGGATTTACTGAATCAGACAGGTCCTATCCACTAACCACTGACGCCACATCGGCATTGCTAAATTCTTTCCGTAATGATTTTAAATAATATAAGAATTTGAAGTCTTTATTATAATAACCAAGGATTTTCCAACAATGTGCCGTATGTGTATGGTAAAATTACGAATATGAAATTAAACAAAAATACTAAGTCTCCGTTTAATTGTTTCGACATTGTATTTTAAACCGTATGTTTTTTGTAATCAACTGTCGATAGTTTACCCCTTAAGTATAAGCAAATGATTAATTTTTCTCTCGTGTTCAGTTTGGTGATAGTTCCTTAATGCACTCGTTCTATCATGAATATATATAAAGGGTTCAATGGTGAATTGTTGCTATATTATATTTTTAGTTTCGCGTTCTTTGTTTTTGATTTTGTCGACTACACAATATAGTAGGGTCAGTTAGGCACTAGCTGTCATAAAAAGAGCACCAAGATGCAATTCACTCCGCGAGAAATTTCGAAACGGCAAGCTGTACTGCTTGGCATTCGCACTAAAACCTACAAAGCGAACATTTCAGAGTGTTTGAGTGTCAATCTGAGGACAAGAGAGATGATTTGGAAAGAGTTAAATGAGTCTAATGGTGATTACGAAGATACTTGGAGTGATCACTAGTGATGGCAACGTTATACTTCCATTCATCTTCCGACAGGGCCTCGGTTTTAACACGGAGGCCTACATCAAGAGAGGTAGTGCTTCCCTTGGACAAGAGAGTAGCTGCTTGGAGATACTATGTCTGGCATCAGGACTCTGCACCATAAGCAGAAGAGCATGGTTGTCAGACAATTTCTGCGACCACATTACCCCTTACATCTGGCCATCTAACTTCCTAGACAAAAACCCCTTGATTAATATGTGTGGGGTGCAGATGAGCGAGAGACCAATAAAATTCCTTGTAACGCCAAAGATGAACTGAATGCAAGGATTATGGCAGCATTCTCCAACTTAAACAAAGAGATCGTCAAGAAGAGTTGCAGGAATTTCTGAAGTCACAGTCTTAATATAAAGATTGAGGCAGAGAGGACAGACATCTTTGAAAAATTCACATAATTAATTTGAACTTAAAATATATATATATATATATAAAGACATTTTTATGTTTATACACTCTTTTTATAGATACAAATATTTAAGTAAATGCTCTGTATTAAACAACATTTACCGGCCTGAAAGTCCGAGAAATTTTCACAGAAAATATTCGTCTTACCACAGGACTTGAACCTGTATCCTATACGGAACCGCCATTTAGCTTGACGTGCCTTTAACCGATTTGGCCACAAAGGAGCGTTCGGTTAGCAAGGTCGAATTTACTGTCTTTAAACTTCAATCTTCTATGAATCTCTCACGTACATTCATATCTGCTTAAAGCGCATCCAAATGTAAACAAATGACGTCACACATTATGAAATGGACAAAGTCAGACAATTATTTTAAAAGAATAAAATTACAGTAATGGAAAATAACGCACATCTTTGTATAAATGCTTATACCAATGAACAATATATAGTTCTGCGCCACTTGCACCCCTGAAGATGATCTTGGAAGAAGATGAAAAGTACTTGGGAAATGAAAATAAAAGAAATTTAAACGGCTATAACACATTTCTTTCGTCCTTCAATACATCAATACACGGAAGGTTATTCGTGAATATGAACGGATTTTGTTAAAAATTAGCAGACATAATTTCTGTAATTTATTCAATCAGACATGTCTAAAAGAGAATTTGCTGCCTAAATACACAAATCCTATATATATATATATATATATATATATATATATGTGTGTGTGTGTGTGTGTGTGTTATATGTGTCTGTTATATACTGAGCAGTTTTATTATTAGTTTTATATTGTATATTATAATTTTTAATACTAAGAATTTATTATATGGATATATGTGTGAGTGTGTACGTTAAAAGTTCAGAGATAGAACAGAGAGCCTGAGATAAGAAAACTGATAAAAAGTTGAATGCAATATAAATAAAGTGAAGCGCACGCGTACTGAGCATTGCATATTAATGACAAAAAAAAATCTTGCGAAACGGTGTTGGGGCGATGTCTAATGCCATCTGTCAAGGACCCAAAAGCGTGTAAAATACCATTGCTTCACACAACATTAAATGCCCTAAAAGAGATTCACTTCTTTCAAATTAATTTCAAATCATGACGTATAGGAGACATTAAAGTAAAAGGCGAACAGATATTTGAAAAAAGGGATAAATAATAATAATAATAATAATAATAATAATAATAATAATAATAATAATAATAATAATAACTGCCTGATCTTAACCAGTTCAGTATCTTTGCTTGGGGCTGATGGTCTGGTCTAGAGCATAGTAGTGATGGAAGGTTGTTTTTTTTATATGTTTGAAAGATGAGGCTACTTAGGCGACTTGGGAACACTCTCAGTGAGGAACTGGTTATTCGACTCGAAGACATTTCAAAGTGGGCGCCGCCTGTAACGTTATACGCTGCTTTTATCAAAACCTGTCGCCATAAAAAAAAAAAAAATTTAGCTGTGATGCATGTGCTTGGTATATCAGACTGGGTCACATAATGGTTATATTGGGTTTCGTATATTTGTATCCCAACGTCACTTTGCAGGCCAAAACTTCACTTACTTCATACTACTACTACTACTACTACTACTACTAATAATAATAATAATAATAATAATAATAAAGAGACTTTATTCAGTAATAAAGGAAGCCAACAAATTCAAAAGAGACTTTAAAGTGAACGAAGAAATGAAAATTAACCATAATACACCTACAGAAGCGGCAAAGAATCTAAAAAAGAAGGCAAAAGCAAATACAATGTACAAAATGCAGAAACAATGGTAAGATAAACCTCTTTATGGTCAATACACTGCCCATACCAAACAAGCTGGTTTAAGTAAATCCCATACCTATCAGCGGCTGCGTAGTACAGGCTTAAAAGCTAGAATCGAAGGTTTTATTCTTGCTGCGCAGAACCAAGCATTGGTTCTGTGGAATATGTCAATGTGCCATTTCTGACCTTAGTTCTCTCGTTGAGACCCAGAAGGAAATGAATATACAACAGAAATAATAATAATAATAATAATAATAATAATAATAATAATAATAATAGTCACGAAAATAATAATTTTCATTCTAGT
Organism: Acanthosepion lycidas; assembly: GCA_963932145.1. NCBI lineage: Eukaryota > Metazoa > Mollusca > Cephalopoda > Sepiida > Sepiidae > Acanthosepion > Acanthosepion lycidas. Next base: position 67,743,191 of record OZ010574.1, on the reverse strand, counting down.
ATTAAAACTCAACATAATAACAAGTACAGTGTCACTTGCCGGAATAGATGAAAAATATGCTAGAACACATATATATATATATATATATATATATATATATATATATATATATATATATATATATAATATTACCCGCAATACATTTTTTGTAAAAGAAACAAAATTAGCAGCAATATTTTTTTGAAAAAAATTATTACCACTACATTTTTGTCAAAGAAATTACTAATGCTTGAAAGAAAACTAAATTTCAGCATTAAATGACCCATTAGGAGTTGATATGCTATAGAAACAACAAACAAAACTGCTACTACTAATACTACTACTACTATGAATAATAATAGTAACCAAACTATATAATAATTTTACATGTGTATTTAATTATATATTTCCTGTTCCATCTGTAGTGTGAATGGAGGTAATTCAACTTAAGTTAGTAAATTTTTGACTGATAACTGCCCCTAATCGTTTTAATAACATATGCAAATAAAATATTTATCTGTATGTCAACAAAATTAGTTCCCATGCAAAATGAACCGTTTCATTAATCAATTCCTTTACGCCTAAGTTTCTTAGATTGCAGTCTTATTTGTTCAAGCCTTTCATGCGAGGTACGCAGATACTTTAGTCTGTTAAGTCAGCGTCTTGCGTCAGCTTGGTCTTGAAATAGGCATTGTCGTCGCCGTATTTGTCGTTCTTTTGTAAAATCCTTTTCTTCCGAGAGATATTTCCATTTCACTGTTATACTCAATATATTGTTTCAAGATTTTTTTCTTATTGCATCTCACTATTAAAACGTAAAAATTGCCATCATTTTTGACAGGGCGGGTACACTAGTAATTAATAATAATAACGAAGAAAAAAATGAAACTTATAAAAAAGGTAACAGTAAATTTAAATGTGTAAGAATAAGTCAAGTACAAAAATTTAAATATCTAAAAAGTGTTTTGAAAGAGAACGGAAAGCGCGACGCTGATATCTGACAGCGCATTGACTTAGCGAATGGTGCCTTCTTAAAGCTAAGCAATATAGTAAAAAACATTACGCAATGTCAGTCCTCCAGTATGAGAGTTCTGTTGAAGGAATGATCCAACTGAAATGGGGTTCTACAAAAGGATGCTGAGGATGCCATCGAATGAAGAGGTGAGCGACGGGGAAGTTTTAGAAAAAATATAAACAGAAAGGACAATTGAAATTTCTAGGGCACATAATGAGGGAAGAAAGCTTGGAAAATTTGCCACTCGCAGGACTTATGCGAACGAAATAGTAAAATATCACATAGCCTATCTAATGATGTTGTGTAAATGGTTGCAGGAAATGCTTTAAGAGAGATAGCAAAAATACAACTTTTGCTAAAAGATACACTAAGGACGGGAAATTGTGGAGAACCATGATCGCTCATACCCTGAAAGGATAAGGCGCATAAAAGAATAAGAAGTCAGTGCGTGGTGTCAGACATTAAATACGCGTAACGAGAATCACTGACACGGGCCAATGAAGAGCCCGCTTCATTCAAATGCATGACAGTTGATGTTAAAGGTAATTATTATAATGATGAGGTTGAATGCCAATGGCGTAAAGAATGCGATATAAAAGCTATCAGTGGTAACAAAAACTACATTGACACGTCTGGTCTTCATTCCAACATCACTTCAGTAATGAAAAAAAAATCACAACCAAAGAAAACAAAAATAAATAAATAAAAACAAAAACAGTCCAAAAAACGAATGCTTAAAAGTTGACATTACAGAAAGACAAATAAAATGACTGACAAGCCAAAGATGGCGGAGAAGAAAAAATAAAAGATTTAATGCAGAAAGATAGAAAAAATATTCAAGACGATTAAGACAAAAAGTTTTGGAAGAGTTGTCGTTGGTATTTTATTTTATATTATTTTATTCATGTATTGCAATCAATCATCATTTATGTCTAGTTTCGATCCGTTACATTAACTACCCAGAACTCAAAACAAATTTTAAATCTCATACTACTGATCCTGGAACTATTTTTTTTCTCTAGTTTTGTAAACTTATCTCCGCTTATGTAAATGGAGGCAGATGCCTTCAACTTACAACTTATGTTCTCTAATAAATGCACACGCAAATTTATCTCCGTTTTCTCTCTCTCTCTCTCTCTCTCTCTCTCTCTCTCTCGCTCGCTCGCTCGCTCTTTCTCTCTCTTTCTCGCTCACTTTCTCTCTCTCTCTCTTTCTCTCTCTCTTTCTCTCTATTTGTATCACATTGTATATTTCAGTCTGTGCATATCTATCTCAATCTTTGTCTATGTCAGTCTGTATCTATCTATCTATTCATATCTCTATTTTAGACTCTATCTATCTATCTATCTATCTATCTATCTGTCTGTCTGAATCTATTCATATCTCTGTCTATTTCAGTCTCTGCTTATCTATCTATATGGGGGTTCTACAGAAGAATGTTGAGGATTACATCGAGTGAACAGGTGAGCAACGACGATACATTGTTAAAAAAAAATAAAAAGGGAGACAAGTTTTTT